>LNAC01000270.1:2341499-2579066 GCA_002007465.1 Ailurus styani | reverse complement strand
CCCCGTCCCCACGCCCCTCACCCAAACCCTCCGCCACTTACCCTGCCTACACGGGGCTCGAGCGCCTCTGCCCCGCCACCCCCCCATTCAGCCCAGACAGCATTTAGTCCCCTCTCCCCACAGCACCACAGGGCACCCTTTACGTCCTCCTGGAGCTCACTCAGGGGGAGACGGCACTTCCTTCCCCCGCGGTGGGCACGGGCGTCTGCGCTGCCAGAGGGAGAGGACCTGCTCAAAGCCCGCGGGCAGGAAACAGGGGAGACTAGCCTATTTCCCACACGGGTGAAGCGGCGCAAAGACCACCCCCTTTACCGGGGCCTTCCCCGTGGGGCTCACCGACCGCGACCACTTACCCCCGTGGATGTCGCCCTCCGTGTGAACTCCACCCCCAAACCCTCAGCATGACTTAGAAGCCCAGGATGAGAAGCTTCTACACCTGCAAACTCCCCTGGGCCCTCTCTTCTCTCCCCGCCTTGTTCCAGCCACACGGGCTGCCTCACGATTCGAGAACGTGGAAAACACCTCTTTACTCTCGACCTTACAACCTTCACGTGTGGGTGCCTGCGCCCAAACTCTCCCCTTCCCCCACCCGCACTCGGTGCCACCTGCTCCCACGACCTCCCACCTGTCCTTCTCGTCTCAGATCCAGAACAGGTGAGGGCTGGCTGGGGCGTCGATGAAGCCTCCGACTCTTGATTTCAGCTCCGGTCATGATCTCGGGGTCCTGGGATCAAGCCCCACATGGGGCTCTGTGCTCGGCTCCCTCTGCTCCTTCCCCCACCTGCTCACTTTCTCTCTCTCTCAAATAAATAAAATCTTTAAAAAAACAAAAACAGGGAGGTCTACCTTCCCACACGCTCAGAGCTCCTTTACGGGTCCGATGGCATAAACACCCTTTGTGACTGTATTTTTATTTTTACTGTGACTTATCTAATGTATGTTTCCCTCACTACGTTGGCCACGGCGGTATAACCTGGCCTTCCCCTACTGTTTCATCATGCCCGCCAGGCACTGATGTCCTCATCTAGCTCTATGTATATATTATAAATATGTTATATTCATTGAATAAATAAATGAAAAATAAGATAAATGAAAGAAGTGGCCCCTGGATGGATCTTAGAGTCAATAACCCTGAAAATCCCTTTTGCTTTTGGAATTCAGTAAGAGCATCATCTTTTTTAGACAAGAGGGGGAAATCTCAGGTTCTGTTCTTTAGAAAAAGTCCTCTGAGAAAGAATCGTTTTCCCTATCGGGTCTGTCTGTGGGGGTGTCAGGGTCCTTCCAGTGGGTCCGTGTGTCAGGGCGTGGGAGAGACAGAAGCTGGAAGGTGACTGAGGAAAGGACTGGTCGGAGCGGGCCAGCAGGGGAACCGTCTGGAATGAGCCAAGAGCAGATGAGCTGCAGGGGACAAGTCCAGGTGGATTCTCTCAGAAAGTGAAGCTCCAACACACAACACTGTTCTTCTTCCCCTTTGCGTCACTCGCCCTCCGCAGCACAAGATGGCTTCCCAGCTCTGTTTTGCTACACTCGAGTGAATATAAATATTGGGGCCAGCTGTCTCCACTCGTGGATCTAAGCCATGAAGTCGTGACCAGATAATGGACTGGTTCCTCACCTCCTGCAGCCTGTCCTCCTACCCCAGTTGTCACCCAGAGGAGCTGAATGGATTTACTGAGTTTATGTTCTGGCCCTGAATTTTAAAAACAAAGCTAAAATGACATCTATTCAGAATTTTGGACCAAATTGGGCTGTGATACTAACTAGTTAATTGCCCTTGGGGAAATCACCTGGCTTTCCTGAGACCTGACTTCTTACCAAGAACACTCAGAAGCAGTACAGTGTCATGGCCTGAAGGCACGTACACCTAGACTGTGTCTTGATTCTGCCACTTGGTAGCTGTGTGACCCTGGACTAGTGACTTAACCTCTCTGGGCGTCAGTGTCCTTATCTGTAAATGGAGATACAAAGATGGTGCACCTATTATGGCAAGGGCTACTGTGACAACTCAGTGAGAAAATATGTAAAGTGTTTCAGGCATGCCTGGCACCCAGTAGGGACCCAAGAAATCACAGAAGCAATAGCCATATTAATATCCCTAAGATAATGTAAACTATCAATCACCATAATATGTAAATATAACCAAGATCATCCTGATTATCAACCAAGTCAAACCTTGTCTTCTTCATGAAAATGTGTCCCAAGAACTATTGTTTATGGAACATTCCTTTTCCTGCACTCAAACAGAACATGCTCTCTGTGCTACATATTTAAAATTTACTCTCCTCCATATGTTTTCTCGGATGGTTCCAAATCACTGGCGCTCCCTCGGTCCCTCCTGGGCTGGGGACAGGGGACAGGGATGCAGAACCTAATGGGATTTCCTAACTTAGGGCCTGGCTCCCCTTGACGGGTCCAGGGACATCTTCTGGAGTCCATTCCCAGAACTCAGCAGGCTCTCAGGGACCCAGTCACACCAATGCCCTCCTTGCTCTCGCCCACCCACGGACATAAAAACAAATGCATGATTATAAGTAATTACGAATTCTAACCTACCTTTTAGGCTGGGGGAGGACAGCTTCCAGGTACAAGAACCAACTTTCCACCACCCAAGACCCCGCCCTCCACTGGCTGGGGGACCTGCGAAGTACCTGGTGTGAGGTTGAGTGCTCTATAAATATTTGTGGAGTGAACAAATATTATTAGTGATTGGACTGTGGGGACATGAGTCACCTGTTGAACAATTATGCTAAAAACAAGCTACCGAGAAAGGTTCGGTGGCTCGGGCTCCCACGTGACTGTAACCAGCTGGAAGTGGGTTAGGGCGCATGTCTGGCGAGAGGTGATGTGGTTTTCTGAAGAAGCAGGGCAGCTGGCAAGATCCTGACTCCCCAGCACCCAGCTCGGGCCCTCCCAATCACCCCAGGTCCCTTCAGTGCTAAGACAGAGGCTGGGGACTCACGAAGCACACGCACAGACACACCTCCCCCAACACACACACACACACACACACACACACTCACACACACCCCAGGGAAAGGGCCTGCGTGAACTCCTGCAGGACGAGCTGGGCCAGGCCAGACCCGAGCTCCAACAGCACTGTGGCTCTTGGAGGCCGAATCTGGGCCAGTGCTACTAACGAGCCACATCCAGTAGGAGGCCGGGGGAGTGGGAGGGCTTCCTTTGGGGACAGGAGTGTGTCTACAAGAGGCGAAGCATCTGTCCCAGCCACCGCCAGGGTAGCCAATTTGCTTGGCAAAAGCACGTGTCATCCCACTGGGGGGGGGGTCACTCTTCCAATTCCCAGGTGAGAAACGTTCTTCAGGTGGTACGTGACCTCGGGTGTGCCTACCGCAAGTCTGAATCCAGGCCCCAGAGTGGTTCCCGGGGCCTACAGTTGCAATTACACACACCAACACCTGGCAATGGAATTTTCTGGAAAAAAATCTCACAGGATTCAATCAGAGCATCATCTATCTCCTCTTCCTTGCTCCAGATAACCAGTCGGGCAGAATTTTTCAGTCTCTGCCAGTCGCGCTCACACAGAATCTGAATATTAGGACAAGGCAAAAATTGTCCCCCATCCAAGGTCATTCCACCACAGGGACGTCTTCCTATGTCCTGCGATTTGAAGATGCAGAATGGTCACTATCTCCTGAGGCTGAAGCCACTCAGTCAGTAAGCATGCACTCGGCCTTACGTGCCTAGGTATCAGGATTCAGGATGAAGATGCTGCAGTCTCACACCCTCAGTCAATGACTGACAGGCAACCCTCCCTCTGAGGGTTCTTTTCCTTTAACAGGGAGAAGAGAACCATAAACACGTATAAAGCCATTCGGGAAAACACTGTAGTGGGCACATAAGGTACATGACATGAGGTACAATGTCTGTGTCTTCCCGTAGGCATTTGAAATAATAACAGAAGTCCTTTTGCCCAGGGAAGCCCCCCAGAAGCTTCAGAAAGACGACCACCCCTGGTGATTTGATTCTAGGCTGACCTGAAAGTGATTCCTTCCAGAGATTTTGTTAACACTGAATTCCTTTTACTAAACGCCTTTCTGCCTTTTCTTAAAATACTTATATTGATTTCTATCTGTTGCACTCAACTTTTAGATGATAAGAAACTTAGAACCAAACAAGTGCTTAAAGATGGGAACTTAACATTCTTGTCCTGAGTTTACAGGGTTTGAAGGCAGAGCAAGGCCATTACCATTTGGAAATGAGTTACCTGGCATGCAGGGGCAAAACCGGTCTTTCGGTTATGACCTCTGAACTGCCGGCTCTGATGGTCCAGCTGACACCAGACTTGCCTTCCTACCATGAACGATCATAAAGCTGAGGAAAGTATGTAAGGCAACTGTTTGCAGACATGTGAAAGGCACTGCCCGAGACTGAAATCCCCAGGAAGAGGGGAATTCACAAGTGAACTGCAAGATTACCTCAGATCTCCATGGCTGTGGAAAATGTCCTGGCTGTGAGCTGGAGTCCAGCACAGTGTGATGAAGTCACTGGGCTGAAGAGGGAGAGTGGCCGGAATCTGTGGGTCAGGGCTCTGGGGGGTGGGGGGGGGAAGCTGTGGAGGCGGGGAGGGGACTTGGGGGAGGTCTGTTGTAAGATGCTGATGAGGACCAGGCCACAGGAGGAGACTCCCAGAGGTTCCCCACAGACCATGGACTGGAGACTCTGGAGGTTGGGCAGGGCTCAGGAAGCTGAAACCCTGGCCCAGCGAGAGAGGAGTAAGACCTCATTAAAACCTAGTTAACAAAAATAAATAAATAAATAAAAAATAAAACCTAGTTAACACTCCAGGCATTGAGCTGAGGTCACAGAGGGCCCTGATTTAGGTTTAAAGACTGTACCCTAGAGTAAGGCCCATACTGAACAACACATCCTAACAGATCCTGAAATCAAGACATAATAAAGTCTACAGCAAGAGTTGAGGGATTGGGTCCTCCCAAATGACAGGATTTAAGAAATATCTTGGAATTCTCGCAGATTAATCTTGACAAAGCACAAAATCAAGCCAGCACAAACTCAAGATAGTTGGCTATTAACTGCATCACCTCCAATTAAAAAAAATCCTCCATATTATTTATCCACTTGGTTCAGTAAAATATTCAACAGTACTAGATGTGCAAGGAAACAGAAAATACGACCTATAGTCAAGAAAAAAAGTCAATTAAAAACCAAACCTGAATTAGCACAGATGTATTATTTAGCAGACTAAAACAATAAAGCAGCTATTATGTTCATTAAATTTAAAGAAAATAGAATCTAAGTGGGCGAACAGATCAAGAATCCCAGCAACGACATGGAAATAATATAAAAGAGCCAAGTAGAAATTCTATAATAAAAAGTTGGAAAAAAATAATTGGATGGGCTGTACAGCAAACCAAAGTTACAAGAGTCAATAAACTTGAAAAAAAACCAACAGAAATTCTCCAATAAGAAGAACAGTGAGAAATATATTGGAGAAAAAAATGACTGGGGCTTATAGGACAACATCACATGTGTAGTAAGAATCCCAGAAGGAGATGAAAATGAGAAAGAAAAAAAAGTAGGAATTCTTAGAGCCCTTAATAATCTATGTACCTTAAGAAATTTACAAGGTATGCAAAACAGACGATCACGTGCAAAACCTGCCAAATTTACTTGACCCTAGAAGCTTCGTACCATGGAGTATATCACAGAACTAGGTTGTAGAGAACAACCTTTGGGAACAATCCCCCCACAGACTGGACATGGGGCTCAGGCATTTCTTGCAGACGTTAGCTCAGGTGAGTGAGTGATGCCAGTTTCCCCAGAGTGACGATATTCAGGGAATGGGTAAGAGTGACGATGACAAGAGTACTCTAGGAGGTCAGCAAGAACACTAAAAGAGAGGCGGAAGGGGCTGAAGACAAAAATCTTCCACAAGCCAAGCTCAGCTCTGAGCCAGCTTCCGCTCAAGCTCTCCTTAATATCTTCAGGTCCACAAGCACCACTTAGTATAATCAGGCCTGGAGGCCCCCAGGGAAATCTGGGTCTGGGGCTCAGAAAACTTATTTCCACCAAAGGAGATAGGAAGCTTGGAGGAGTGCCAAAATCCAGGTGGAAAGGATTGCTTTGTGTTTTCATTTCATTTTCTGCAAGTGACAGAATCGTAAGGAAGGCCACCCGACATAAAGGAAATAGCACAAAACCGCAAATCACAGTTCCCTGGATCGCAGCCAAGTCTGACAGACACTTCCTGTGTGACAAATGGAAGGACCCAGAGAATATTAAACAAAATATACTGCAAAACGTAAAACAAAAATTCAAGTCATGACTAAGAGACAGGTCATGTGGTTGTGTGATAAAATCCTGCAAATATATAACCCTTTTGTTTACAGAGCACTTGCAAGTTCATTACTCCATTGCATGTTCATGACAACCCATGATGCATGTGGCATCTTTTCTATTCTACAGATGAAGAAATGGAGGCACAGGCAAATACTATGAATTTCCAGAGGCTACCTAATTGGTTGACAGCCAGACTGAGACTCAAATGCAGTCTGTTCCTCATAATAATCCCCTACTTTGTATTAACAAATGTCATGGGAAATATACATCAATGAGAACCTATCTATCAACTTGCCTATTCTGGACCATTCATGTAAATGGACTCATGCAATAAGTGGTCTTTTTGTGACTGGCTTCTTTCAGTCAACATAGTGTTTTCAAGGTTCATCCATGTTATAGTGTGTGTTATATCAGTACTTCAGTCCTGTTTATTGCTGCATAATGTTCCATTGTATGGATATACCGCATTTGTTTATCCATTCATCAATTAGTCATTTTAAATGGATGAATGGTAGTCGGTTGTCTGTGCCCTCACTGTTTCAATTCATCATTCCCTGATGATGGACATTTGGATCTGCAACTATTTGACTTCTACAGACAACAATGCACATCATGTATTTATAACTATTTCTTTATACGTGTATGATAATATCCGTAAACTTGTAAAATTGAAACCTCTCAGAAAGTACTCACATACTTAAGACCTTTTTGGTATATATTAGCAAATTTCCCTCTATGTAACTGTAGAGTTTGTCTGTCATGAAATGGATTTATCATTATACTCAGTCTTTTATTTCTATATAAAAGAATCAAATGGAAATTCTAGAAATAGAAAATTGAAATAAAATAATTGAATGGGCTTAAGAGCAAATCAAAAATTACAAGAGTCGATTAATGGACAGCTGATTCTGCCATTTATATGGAAATACACAGAGCCACGATGAAAAAGAAAATCTTGAATAAGAACAAAGTTGAAGAATTTAGATTGCAGATTACCAAGATTATAGTAGTTGGTATGATACTGGTACAAGGATAGAAGAAAGACAAGTGGAACAGAATAGTGAGTCCAGAAGTAGACACACACACATATAAAGTCACCTGATTTAGAACAAAGGTAAAATGCAGAGCCATAGAGATGAGATATTTTGTTCTGTTTAATAGATGATATTGGTATAAGATAACCACATGAGGTAAAGAAATAAATTTTGACCCCCTACCTCACACCATATACAAAAATCAATTCCAGATTAATTATAGATCTACATGGGAAAGACAAATCAATAAAGCTTCTAGATGATAATAGAGGATGACCTTGGAAGAAGCACAACTTTCTTGAACAGGACACAAAAGACAGTAACCACCAAGTAGATGATACATTGGACATTTCTCAGATTTAAAACTTTCTTTAAGTCAAAAATCACCATTGTATAAGATATTTTCAGCACAGAGATCCAACAAAGGGCTCATGTCCAATAAATTGGAAAACTATAAATAAGTAAGAAAAACAGATAAGCCAATAGACTGTGGTTAAGAGAGCTGAACAACCACTGCACAGAAAGGATGTTAAAATGACCAACAAGCACACAAAAAGACTTCACAGTGCTGGTGACAGAAAAATGAAAATTAAAACCATGATAAGAAACAACTACACATGTACCAAAAGAGTTTAAAAAATTTTTTTAAATGGCAAAGAGCACCTAGAACTCTTACCCTGCTGCTGACATTAGCCTGTGTTGACATGGTCACTCTAGAGAACTGCTTTCAAGTACTTACAATAGGAAACATGTGCCCTAAGACCCAGAAATTCCATCCCTAGTTATATACCCCCCAAAATAAACACATCTGTGCACCAAAAGGCATGTAACAGGATGTACAAAGCAACGTTATTCACAGTACTTCAATACTGGGAGAGAAAAGTCCAACAACAGCTAAATAAATAAATTATGATAGACTCGTATAGTAGTAAATGGTGCGGCAATAAACATGAACCATCACTGTTACATATAAAAACACGGATGAACCACACAAACATGCTGATCCCAGGAAGCTAAACACAGAAGAGTATATAGATGATTTCATTTACAGAAAGTCCAAAACAGGTGAAGATATTTGATGGTAAATGAGGATAGTGGTTAATTTCTTGGCAATTGTGATGAAGGGTGTGTTTTGGTCACACAGGTGCATTCACTTTGTTGAAATCCACCAGGCTGTATACTTGGGATGTGTGTACTCTTCCATGTGTATATCATGTTTCAATAAAAAGCTTATTTAAATACAGGTGATCCCCAAGGCCACTGGGTAAACGTCAGGGTCCGCCATTTTATTTATTTATTTATTTTCTATGTAAAATTTATTCATATAGTGTATTTTTACATCATCTACCATTAAATTGCATTCTTGTCTCAATAACCCACATTTCATTTAGTGCTACATGATGCCGATTTGAATATTAAAAGAAAAAAAGAGCAAATACTGAAATATAACAGTGCTTGGCCAGCAAACAATGTTCTGTAGCTAACTCCAGCTTGCTGTTTTTGTTTTGTTTTGTTTTTACTTTATTTCTTCAGTGATCCAAGATTCATTGTTTATGCACCACACCCAGTGCTCCATGCAATACGTGCCCTCCTTAATACCCACACCAGGCTCACCCATCCTCCCCGTCCCCACCCCTCTGTAACCCTCAGTTTGTCAGTGAATTGGGGTAAATCGGAGGGGGAGATGAACTGTGAGAGACTGTGGACTCTGAGAAGGGTCCGCCATTTTAAAACAAGTCCTTGCGTGTGTCTCCATACCCACAACACAGCACTGCCCACCACCTGTCTGTGGAAGGCATAAGGGCAGTGTGGTCTGTTGGGCAAGGAGGTTGGAGAGGAGATCATACCAGGAGAAGAGACTCTAGGAACTCAAAGGTCTGGAAATCCAACTGGCTCCTTGGCACCTGGGCTAAGGAGAACTGGAATTGGAGAAATGGGGACAAACCTCATGTCCCTGTGTAAAGTGGGGGAAAGCAGGGAAGGTAGCATTTCCTCTCTGCACGGCCACCACCAACTGCCACTGAGTCAACTGAGGCCCGGTTCCTGCCCCACCACATAGCCATTGCCAAGCAGCACACCCCACCCCCTCCACCTCCAGAAATGGTTCCAAATCATTTGGAGGGTAGCTACCAAAAGTCCACATTCAACACATGGAAAATGATTTAAGGGTATCAAAATGAAGTAAGAAAACTGTGAATTATTTAAAATGGGAAAGAGAGCAGGAATGTAGAGGACTGCCCATAACTCAGATCCAAGACAGACCACAAGACATGCTTTTGTTGAGTCCACACTGCCTTTTACTGAGTTGTTTCTCTAAGCCAATATACTTGGCTCCCACAGCTCTAAGTCTCAGGAAGGGTGTGATCATCTTTGGCTCCATACAGTTAGTTTTCAGCTAGGAAAGGAAACTCAGGAGGGTGCTCTGTACTCTTTCCCTGTAGGGGAGCATATGCTTCTGTGTTCTCCTCCCACCCCATGGAGAGATGAAGAGAACGCCATTCCCTTGCAATGAGGGGAACTGGGGAAGGAGACATGGGCCTGGCCCCACCTAATTCCAAATGCAGAGAAATAAACACATGCACACTCAACCCTGACTAGGTTTTCAGTGGCTGCATACTCAGATGCTGGTGATGAGATCAATCTAAGAGAGTCAGACAGTGGGAAAAAAAATCAAGTGATGTGGCCTGAATCGAGCTCACCACCGTATCTCAATGCACCATGGAATGGAAGATTCCAACCCCAGAGAGGCTTTCCTGCCCAAAATCTCAAATCACCCCCTACTTGGACACTCAGGGTACTCTTGTCTTCTCTCCTCTTCCTGTTTTGCTAAACCTCTACTCTAGCTAGAGTAAATGAGTCTGGAAATGGAAACGAGCCTGGAAATCCATTCTAGATGTTGGTAAGCTTTCTCCCCAGGGATGGCGGAAAACAGGTCAGTTTTGAGTACCCAGAATTCATTGATCCCTTTTCTGCTAACAACACCCTGATTTCCCTCTGGCAGACCACCCCACTTCTGATATATATGCTTGTGGCAGCACAACTCAATTCTTGGCTTCAGAAACAGAGCACATGACTCGGCAAAACCAATCAGAGCACTGCCCCCCACTTTGCCACGGTGATTGGTAGAACATAACATAGTATCGAGACACATTGAAACTTCTGGGAAAGAAACCATGTTCCACTGGATTTGAAGTTAAAGGAACATGAAGCTGGAGCTACTGCAGCCACTTTGTAACCATGTGGAGAGAACCTATCCAAGAGTGGAAAGAAAAAGGAGCTGAGAGGTAATGAAGGGAAGAGTGGGTCCTGTTGAAATTGGTTGGGTATCTGAATCAAACCATACTTGAATCTGAGTCTAGAGTTTTTGATCACGTGAGCCAGGAAATTGCCCTTATTATTAAGCCATCTGGAGGGGCACACTCTGTACTGCTTGCAACAGAAGGATTCATGTCTGGTGTGCCAATGATCTAAAATAAATCAGAAATCCCTCAAATATGAAGATCAATTTCCTGATAAAACCTTCGCCAGATCTACATGAGAGTTTCCTATTTCTCCTTCTTGACCTCACCAGCCTTTAACAAGAAATTTTCTATTTCTACCCCCAATCCTCAGCCATTAATTTAACCACAAAGGGCACTGTGTCCAGCCCTCTTCCCTTATTCCAAGATTTCTCCCCCAAGTGGACCACGGTAGAGAGGTGGGCACTCCTGCCAAAAATCACAAAACCTCCCACAAAATAGTTTACCCCCATCTCTTCAGTTGAAGCCACCAACGATGTACCTTAGCCCTGCAGTCCCCCCATGTTATTTCCAGACTGGACCAGGTTCTTCACGAAGCCAAGAAGGCTTTGTGAAGCATCACGACTTGAGTCAGCCCCATGAGCTTTCACAGCCTGCGTTCCATCACTGGCCTTTTCTGACTGCTGCACAAAAAGGAAGCGCATGATTCTCCTCACAGTGGGGCCCCCAGCTCTCTCCTTCCAATCCATTAAGCATGGCGTGGCGCCTGTAACTCGGCACACGCCATGCTGTTCTGTATAAATAGGGAACATCCATCAGAAATGTCACAGACAGGAAGCCAATGAAGTTTCTACAACCAATTTACAATCAGAATCTACCATGAAATGCACACAGAAAACGCCTTAACAGATTGAGAGGATGCAGAATGCATATTACGTATGGCTGGTGGAGCCCTGTTAAATCTGGAGGGTGAGCCGCAACAAAGAGGAAGTGGAACATGCCCCAAATGAGGGAACAAATGAAACGCAGGTGGGGTCTACAGTCACACTGGAAAATGAAAACAATACTGTGGCAAACAGAAATGGTATAACCATGTTCCATTTTTTCCCCATTCCGCAAAGTCAGCAAGCCAGGGGCACTCTTGCAAATACATGTTCTTCTTGGTGCCGAATTTATTACCGCGGGGCTAAAACGTATAAAAATTGAAGATTTCTGTTTAGACAGAAAATAAATTTAACCGAGGGGATAGCCAGTCGTGCTTTCTAAGTCAGAGCTGCCAACTTCCTTCAACCTTGTCCTGGAAGATTTACTCGCAAGTGTAAAATTTCAGCCTGGGTTCAGTGGCATGGCTTAATTTTTAGAAGCTTTAAAACTACCTTACAGGAAAAAAGAGGAAGTCTGTCCATTGTTCTCATCATGAACGTCCTGAATGCTTAGGTCCAAGGCATATTTCTTTCCAAATATGTTGATGCAAAAGAAAGAAATATTTAAATGCTAACATGATATTTGTCAATATCATCATCATTATCACCACCATGAGGCCAGTCGGTACTTAGTGAGGACTGCTTTTATACCAGGAAGAAGAGTGATTTCACACAGAGTATGATTATATGCCCCCCTTTACCAATGGTAAAATCTAGACTAAGAGAGGTTAAGAACCAATTAAATGATAGACTCAGATTCCAACACACCCTTCAGATGCCAGACCACCAAGAACTCTAGATGCTGGATCTCCTGCTACTAATCAATAGCATTTATAAGCCCCTCAAATGGGTTAGTTACATATTTTCTTCTCAAGTGTCTCTGAAACACCAGCATGGCTCCTCCTTAGCCCATTCCTGCAATTGACAAGCTTCCCAGTCAAGAATGAATCAAAGGAACCTCTGGTAAGCATGTAACACTGATAAAAATAGCTAGCTTTACTGAGTGCTAACCGTATGCCAGACATTGTGCTCATCATTTTATATGGATTATCTCACCCACTTATCACACTCACCTTGTGAAATGTCTACCATGATTGTCCATATTTGACCAGTGAGAAAACCAAGACCCATACAGGGGGCATGAGCCCAAACACATACATTCAGCAAGGTACAGAGCTGGAAGTGCTCTGTTCCCACTCTCTCCTAAACCCACAATAGCCAGGCTTTCTCAGCCTCTGCTCACCTGAAGCTGCTCTTGCCCCATGACCCATGACCTCCACAGAGCTCAGGTTCATAATCAGTGAGCACTCAGATGTCTTCTTCCACTTCATGAGCAGCTTTGATACACTTGATCACTGTCCCACACTTAGCACATACACTTCCACGCTCTCCCATGATTCTTGACTCTTTCCAGTCACTAGCCAACCGTGACCCTGCTCAGTCACCTTGCTGGTCTCTCCTTGTCTCCCTGACCTTGAAATGCTGGAGAACCTGAGCTTGGTCCTCACACCTCCTCTCTGCTCTATCCACTCACTCCCTTGGTGGTTTCCTCCAGGCTCGGGGTTTTAAACACTATCAACAGGCTGACAATTCCCAAGTGTGTTCCTCCATCCCAGACTCATCTCCCAAATCCTTAAGAGTATATTCAACTAACATCTAACATAGATATCTTAAACTGGACAGGTCCAAAACAACTCCCACTGTTCAACTGGCAAAAATCCACCCTCCAGCCAGGCTAGGCTTCTCCCTATACAGCAACTCTGCCTTTGGAGTTGCCAGAGACAGAGGTCCTTAAACATTCACTCTGTCATCGACACACCATTTCTGGGTTCCATCTACAAAATACATCATAACTGGGTTATTTCTTACCACTCCACTCACCTGTGCTATTTTCCCCTGAGTTATCATGTAGCCTCCTGGCTCCACCATTCCTCCTCCCCCAAATCTACTCTCCAGAGAGCATCTGGAGTGGTCGCTTGTTACATTAACTGCCCCAATCAACCATGTCTTCTGATATCTGTACCATGCACAGCCTGGGCTTGGCGATGTCACTTAGCACACAGTTGGGGGGAGGGGCGGCACAGCGGAAGTTTGCCGTGTGTTCTCCAGGAATGCTGCCGCCATCTTGGAAGGAAGCCCAAACAGGTGTTGCCTCCTTGAATGAAAGACCACGTGGAAAGAGAGGGCCAGACACCCTAGCTGAGCCCGTCCTCCAGCTGAGTTAGTTTGGGTGAAACCAGCAGGAGAAGGGCCCATCATCTTACACAACTGGGAGAAATAACAGACCACTGCTTTCCTAAGCCACTAGCAACAGACAATGGATCCGGGATGCCTCCAAAACAAGCCTACTCAGTTCATTTCTCTACTCCAAATTCTCCCACAGCCTCATATCTAATTCAGAGCAAAACCAGAGTCCTAACAATGGCCAACAAGGCCCCCCTGTCCCCCTTTCTGATGTCATCCTGTCACGGTTTCCCTCACTGCAGCCACACCAGCCTCCTTGCTCCGCCTCAAGTTCACCAGGCACCTGCTGCTGCCCTTGATGGAGTGTTCTTTGCCCAGATAGTCCCCTGGCCTCCTTTCCTTCCCCCCTGCTATAGCAGTCTCCCTACAAACCTATGGAACACAGCCCCTCCCCTTCCCCTTGTCCCATGTGCACTTGTCACCACTGTACCCTCTGTGTGTTCACTTGGGTGTTGGTTCCCTGGGTTTTCCCAAGTAGGATGACAGCTCCCCGAAGGCAGGGGTTCTGTCATTTTTGTTCTCTGCTGTCTCCTAAATGCCTAGGAGTCTAGGTGTCTAGAGCCTAGGTGTCTCCTAACCACACACTTGTTGAAGGAAACAAAGAAATGGAATCAGAGAGTCCAGTGCATCTGTTCTTAACAAGGATATTGCACTGAATCTCTAAGGAAATTACTCTAGCTGAGTGCTGGAGGGGGACCAAGAAGTTTGGCATCTGAAAGTGAGCTGGTCTCATCTCCAGTACAGCTTGGGGTCAGGCCCTGAGGGCTTCAACTCCCAGGCAGAGCCCCACCCAAGCCCTGAGCCTGTCCAAGCCTGAGCAGGGAGACTTGCAAATCCCTCACAGTCACATGCTAGGGGCATCTAGAAGGGTCATGCTGCCTAGGCCCGGTGTCTCATATGCCTGGCAAAAGTCTCAGACAGGTATCCCTCCTCCCCACTCATGGCTGCCTGTCTCCTCCTCCACCCTACATGGGCTCCTCCATTTGACCCTCTTTCCCTAATAAATTATCACAGGGGACCTACTCTGTGCCAGTTCTACAAATACAGCAGTGAGCACAAAGCACATTCTTAAGATACCTGTAAGACGAGACATTTTTTTTTCACCACTAGCCTTTTGGGTGGCATTATTCATTATTTTGCAGGGCTGTCTCATGCATTATAGGATATCTAACATCGTTGGCCATTTGAAGTCTAATCACTAGGGATAACCAAACTTCCCTTGCCCATGTTCGGTGGTTCACAAGGATGCCAAAACCATCCCTGGTGGAGAACCATGGGAATGGGTTACCCAGCTGGGGTCAAAGTCCTGCCTGCTGCACTCCATTGGAGCTGTTTACTCATCCTTCTCTCCACCTTGACAGTGAGCTCCACCAGGGACGGTACCATGACTCGGTGACCTCTGCATACCAGCAAGCTGCACAAGTGCCTGACAAATGTAAGTGACACACAGGAGGCTTGAACATGTGTTGCCTGGCTTGAACTTTGCTCCAAATCCCACTGTCTCCAGGGTCGGCCTCTTGATCCCCACCACTCTCCAAACCCTACAGAGCACCCAAAACCATCTCACCATCCATGTGGCTCTTACCCAAGCTTCGATTAAAAGGCTTGCCAAACTCACCGATGAATGAATGAGTCCTCTTGAGAAGTTCATGATACAGGCTAGAAAGTACAACTCATACTCCCGGGATGGTGTGTCGGGTGCTACCACAGAGAAACACGGTGGGATGTTCAGGAGCCGAAGGGAGATTCCCTCCCCCCAGCAACAGTGTGAATCAAAACCCTTGTGTTTATAAATGACAACTCAGGGCGCCTGGGGGGCTCAGTGGGTTAAAGCCTCTGCCTTCAGCTCAGGTCATGATCTCAGAGTCCTGGGATCGAGGCCCGCATCGGGCTCTCTGCTCAGCGGGGAGCCTGCCTCCTCCTCTCTGTCGCCTGCCTCTCAGCCTACTTGTGATCTCTCTCTGTGTCAAATAAATAAAATCTTTAAAAAAAATAAAAATAAATTACAACTCATTGTTTTTTAAAAGGATAAAGTATTAAGAATAACTTTTAAAATAATTCTTTCAAAACTATCTCAGCGATCCGTCATCACTCTCCAGCTCTCTACCAGTCAGCAATGTGATTCTCGAAGCTCCCATCCACCCCCTGAATAGATGTGTGTGCCTCCAGACACCGGAAATGTGAGCTGGAGCGGCTGGGCACCAAAGATGAAAAGTCAATTTCACATCACGGCGAGAAAATCATTTTCCCAGACGTTACACAAGTCAACAAACAACAATATTCAAGCCTCTGGCACTGGCCTTGTCCAAGGAAAAAACTCCTGAATTTAAGGAGAGAAACAGCCTGACAAGATTGGGGTGAAGTCACCTGTCTAGAAATTGACAAGCCCGGTGACAAAATGTCGAAGCTAAGTCCTCAAGCTTTGCGAGGTTAACAGAAAATGTCTGTATAGATTGCAAACTGCAAGCCACTGGCTGCTGTAACTTCTCCAAAATGAATAAAAATCCTGTCAATTATAAATGAGTGAGCTTGACTTCCATCATAAAAACTGTCAGATGAAAATGAGAAACTTCTTTACAAGCCCAGCATTAAATACGACTTGTCAAATCAGTCGTGTCCTGAGCTTGCCGGTGGCAATGAACTCACGGCCTCGTCGTTTGCCTCGCGTGTGCTCCGCGGACCTGCACAGGGGAAATGTCCAAGCACCATGGTCTGATGACTCCGCCTGCCTTGCATGTCTGTCCTGATGAAAGACCCTTCCTTCCCTCTGCCTCTGTCAGCCCGTGTGGCTCTCTTGGGGCTGATGACACAGCTCCACCATGGGTGGGAGGCACGTAGCCAAGCCAGCCCCTCGGTAAGCCCTGTCCCCCCCAGTGACAGCGACTGCCTGGGTTCTCATCACGTGGCTTAAGTCAGCCTGGTGAAGCCAATCCTGGGGCTTCCGCTGGAACCACTGGGAAAGTTCTCTCTCATCTCTGGGATTGCTGAACTGACAGAATGTAACCCTGTTCCTATAACCCAGCTCCTACCTGGTCCCTGGTTGTAGAGCCTAGGTCTTGTCTCATTCCCCTGTGCTTGAATGTTTGCCTTCAGGAAATTTCTACACAGACACAGATCAGTGTTTGTTGATTCCAAATTGTGTAGAATCCTGCCTTGGATGTAACTGAGGTCCATCAAATGTTTGCTAAAGGTCACGATGACCTCATTGATTATTTATGGCGGATGGTGTTGGTGTCCTGCCCAGGTCTCCGTGAGAGCACATTCCCTGGAGATGCCTGTGAGTTACCGCAGAGCAGAAAGCAGCTCCTAAATGGCTGATCAAAGCCACCTTCTCTTTGGGTAAGACAACTGCAGGATGCAACTCACACTCTTGAGCTCCCGGTGGGGGTCCCGCTTCCCCTGAAGCCTAGTTTTCTTTTCCTTTTTCTTTCTTTCCAGCTCCATGGACATGTAATTGACATGTAACATTGTATACATTTAAGGTATAGGAAATGTTGCCTTGCTACACTCACAGATTGCAAAGTAATTACCACCAGCAGTATTACCACTTAGCTAAACCTCCAAGTCACATAATTAACATTTCTTTTTTTTTAAGATTTTTTATTTATTTATTTGACACAGAGAGAGAGATTACAAGTAGGCAGAGAGGGAGGCAGAGAGACAGGGAGAGGAGGAAGCAGGTTCCCTGCCGAGCAGAGAGCCCGATGCGGGTCTCAATCCCAGGACGCTGAGATCATGACCTGAGCCGAAAGCAGAGGCTTTAACCCACTGAGCCACCCAGGTGCCCTAACATTTCTTTTTTGAGATGAGAACATTTAAGATTTACACACTTAGCAACTTTCAAGTATAGAAGACAGTATTGTTTTTTTTCTTTTTATTTTTTTATTAACATATGATGTATTATTTGCCCCAGGGGTACAGGTCTGTGAATCATCAGGCTTACACCTTTCACAGCACTCACCATAGCACAAACCCTCCCCAATGTCCATAACCCATCCACCTTATCCCTACCCTCCCACCCCCCAGTAACCCTCAGTTTGTTTCATGAGATTAAGAGTCTCTTAAGATTTGTCTCCCTCCCCATCCCATCTTGTTTCATTTTTCCCTCCCTACCCCCCACGACCCCCTGCCCCGCCTCTCAAATTCCTCATATCAGGGAGATCATATGATAATTGTAGAAGACAGTACTGTTAACCATAGTCACCACCCCATACGTGAGATCCCACCACCTTCTCATCTTACAGAGAGAAGTTCGTCTTCCTTGACCAATATCTTCTCATTTCCGTGGTGGCCACCACTCTACAAATTTGATGAGTTCATGGAGCTTTGATTTTTTTTTTTGCCTACCTTCTCCTCTTGATCCATCCTCCCTCCCTCATTCCCTCACAGGTCCCTCTTTGGAGCAATCCCTCAGTAGATCATTTGCGTGAGAACTTCTCCAACTCCGCTTCTAGGGAACCTGGCCGGAAATGCTGATTCGACAGTGTTTATCAATGTTGTGATCGCACGGAGCAAGGAAAGGCCACATCACATGACACATGAGAGTTGTCATTTCACGGAAACACGGAAGTATGGACAGGGTTTCACAGGTGGAGGTGAGGAGGTGAGACGCGTAAAAGGATCTCTGTGAGGACGGGCCCTGAGGCAGGAGCATGGAACAGATAAGATGGGAGGAGAAGGAAGGGGAAAACACTTAACATGCACCTCCCTCTGGGGGCGCCTGGGCGGCTCAGTTGGCTTAACGCCTGCCTTTGGCTCAGGTCATGATCTCAGGGTCCGGAGATCAAGCCCCACACCAGGCTCCTTCTGCCTCTGTCTCCCCACCTCATGGCTCTCTCTCTGTCTCTCTCAAATACATAAATAAAATCTAAAACAACAACAACAACCACAACAACAAAAACCACGCCCCTCCTCTGTTTCTACTTCAGACACATGCCCCTCCAGAATGTCATGGCTGGTCCGAAGTCACAAGCTCAAATGGAGTCCCAGATTTTTTCCCATGGCGCCCATGGCTGGGGCCCCGGAGATTCAGAGGGAGAAACTCGTGCACATAAGGAATGGAGAAGAAAAAGACAACAGTTTACCATCAACAGAGAGAGGGAAGAAGATAACTCCTCAATGTGTTTGTATCCAGTGGACTATTCCCTGGGAGAAGGAATTTCAGAGGTTAATTCTGCAAATGGGACGTGAGGAGTAAGAGCCTTGGAATGGAATTAGGGAAGTGGGAGATGCAGTCAGTAGCAGGTCAATGGACAGCGACGAGGCCTGCATGTGTTTCAGATAACTGTGAGTAATCGTAGGTGTTACTCAGGCCCATTTTGTTGGGCTTATATTCCCCTGAAGCTGACAGAAGCAGCATGCTCACAGTCAGTGAATGAGGCAGGGTGGCCTACGGCTTCCATAATCAACCCATAAAGCTTATTGCCGCTCTTCCCCTTGTTAAATAGTCCAAAAGGAACATTCCTGGGAAGATTTAAAAAATTGTATTCATCTATGTAAGGCGGGGTAGGTGCCGAGGGCTAAACGGTATAATTCTGGGCAAAGAGCACAGAGAAGAGGGCTTCTGCCCGGGCCTGTGGTGGAGATCCAGTTGAGCTTCTGTCACAGAATTATGAATTCACCAATGGCTGTGAGAAGAACCGACAGCACGGACCGAAACACGACGTCCTGGGACCTGCAGCCCCCACGTGGCCTCAGGAAGTATCCTGAGATGCTCTACTGAGGCAAACTACCCAGTGACCCAAAGTCAGTAGACAGGAGAGCACAGAGGGAAGCCCAGAGCTTCCAGAGAAACAATGCACCAGGCAAGTCCCAAGTACTTCTGTATCATATGTGGTCTCTTCTCGCTGCCCATGGCAGTCAAGTGAACGCTCAACAGACACTCATTTCTAGAAGCTTCACTGACCGTGCAATGCCCACTGAACCTCGCGGTGCTTCGGGTTTCTCATCTGTAAAATGGGACCAGTAACGGACACCACACATTGCCTCCTGGGTTTGTGGTAAATGAGACAATTCACCTGAGTTTTCCTCATAAACTCTCAGGCTCCAATGCAAACTACAGTCACTTTCTCTGAAAGCCACAGGCGGAAAATATCAGCGTGGGAATTATTTTTGATTGCTCGGAAATGAAAGGAAGGTCAGAACGGTTACTTACGTACAC
The DNA here is from genome assembly GCA_002007465.1 of Ailurus styani. Classification (NCBI taxonomy): domain Eukaryota; kingdom Metazoa; phylum Chordata; class Mammalia; order Carnivora; family Ailuridae; genus Ailurus; species Ailurus styani. Next base: position 2,559,148 of record LNAC01000270.1, on the reverse strand, counting down.
TGCCAAGAACACAAGAGATAGTAAAATTAAAACAAAAACAAAAAACAAAACATTTGCCATGAGAAAAAGGATTAACTCATAGCAACCTCTTTTTTATCGTCTGCTTTCCACGCTCTGTTCCAAGCTTGGGGAAGTTTTCTGAGGAAGTGGATGGATGTCAGTGAATATGTGACCTGCCCGCAACAGTCACGCAGCTTTACGGGGCTTTAAATCATCCCAAAGATAAAAATCAAAAAACAAAGTTCCGGAGCTTGTCAATACTAGTCTAATCAAAGCTGCGAATGTGCTCGCTAGCGAATGGGCCTCAGCATTGCGAGAACTCGGGCGTGGCCGGCTGCAAGGCTTGCTGGACTCTTGTCCACATGGGCGGGAAGAAGGATAAAGAGGGTTGCCAGGGGTCCAAAGTGTAGTGTTTGGGGCCATTCTGGCCTGACCGTGAGGCTCAAGAAGGTCCAAGCTCATGGGGGGCAGCAGGTGGGAGAGAACGAGCAGTTCGTTTGGGAAGAAGACCCCAGCCAAGGGTTGGGAGCACGGGTTACTGTCTGCAGGGCTGCGAATACGGCGTGAGTCGAACAGTCGCTGTAGCCAAGAAACCAATGGGCCCAGAGGGAAGACGAAAACACAAGCAGATCATGTGGACGCAATAATACCCGACACCATTTATTGATCCTCCACTCGGTGCCAGCGTGCTGGGCACCCTTTCGTGGTCTCACACTACTGAGCACGGTCTTCCCCACTGCTGATCCCCTCCCCCGCCCGCAGCTCTGCCCTCCTGGAACTGACATTTATGGAACAATCACCGCATGGCAGGCATATTGCGAAGGATTTTATCTAAATTAGCTCATGAGCCACATGAGTACAAGGGTGGCCCCTAGAAGCCATGTTTTACCACCTGGCCGGACCTTCCTGGCAAGAGATGATCGGAGTGAATACTTCACTCCACACACAGGCTGATGATAATGCTTTTCCTGGGAATTTGGATCTGAGTCTGCTAATTTCACTCGATGCTGTGTGCTCTCCCAAACATAAGAGATAAAAACTCGGGAGTTGTCTGTGGCCTTGAGGACTGAGAAGCGGACGTGCAGAGAGAAGCAAATGTTTACACTTTCACAGTATACACTTCCACAAACCCTGGCCCGGGCTCCTATCAGAAGCCCAGCTAGGGGCGCCTGGGTGGCTCAGTCGTTAAGCGGCTGCCTTTGGCTCGGGTCATGATCCCAGGGTCCTGGGATCGAGCCCCACATCGGGCTCCCTGTTCAGCAGGAAGCCTGCTTCTCCCTCTCCCTCTGCCCCTGCTTGTGTTCCCTCTCTCACTGTGTCTATCTCTGTCAAATAAATAAAATCTTTAAAAGAAGAAGAAGAGGAAGAAGAAGAATAAAGAGGAAGAAGAAGAAGAAGAAAGAGGAAGAAGAAAGGAGGAGGAGGAGGAGGAGGAGGAGGAGGAGGAAGGAGAGGAAAGAAGCAGCAGCCCAGCTAGATCCCTCCTTGGGGATCCATTACCTAGCCCTGACATGGAACAGCGAACATTCCTACTTGGTTAAACTAGTTTAAGTAAGTCTCTTTTCTTGCAAGCAGGAGTCCTAACTAATGCTTCACCCGCCTAGTTTGTAAGCAGGGATTCAGAAGAGTCTCTCAGACAGAAGGGAGGCTGAGGGCTAACCCACCACCCTTAACTTCTTACGCTCCCATTCCTGACGTTCCCCCGGTATACCCCTTATTACACTCCAGCCAAACCAAATGACTGCTGATTATGTGAACCCTCCCTACAGTTTATTATCCAACTGCCATGGTGAATACTGATCCCTCTGCCCCAACATCCCTTCCCTCCTGGACAAGTACACCCGTATTCATCACACAAGGCTCAAGAGCATTGCCAAGGCTCCAACATGGGTCTCGTGTCTCCCACTCAGGCCCCCTGGCCAGGACTCCTGGCTTTTCCAGGGTGCAGGCTGCATCCAGGTGACAAGTCCCCCTTCTGTGCACAGAGCACTCTGACCGTTCACTTGTCAGTCTCCCCCGCCATGCTCAGCAGCAGGGACCCCATCTTTAATTTCTTCATTCCCGCTCCCTGGCAGAGAGCCTTGTACTGAGCAGGAACACAAGCAAAGTTGTTTTGTTTCGTTTTTTTAAATGTGGATAAACAATTAAAATTAACGTGGTTTTTTTTTTGTTTTTTTTTTGCTTTGCACATTTCTTCCAGTACCATGAAAGATGGTTGGAACCCATCACAGTGGGGGAAAACCTGACCAGAAATCAGAAGATGGAAACTGCGTTTGTTTGGATAAATCTCGTACCATCGTGGGATGATGGGATTGGGGGCGGGGAATATCCAAGAGTAGCTGGAGGCGTGATTTTGCCGCTGGGTAAAGTTTCCCCTCCCTGACCCGTCCACGTCTTCTCTTGCACCGTGACAGATATGGCTCCACAGAGCAGCCAGACTGATCTTTCTGGAAAATACAGATCAGATCATGACACCATTTAGCTTTAAACCCTCTGACCGCTTTCCATTGCTTACAGAATAAAACCCAAACATCTTGCCAAAATGTGGCCCAAGGGCACCTATCCCCTCACTCGGTTTGTTCCAAAAATATCCGCTTTCCTTCCACCCCAAGGGGCTACCGCGTACCTGCCTTGGGACCATTGTCTTGTTTTCCCCTCAACCCACATTTTCAAATGACTAAATCTCCTCTCAAATAGTATGTCTTCAAAAACGGTGCCCTGTTGTCTCGGTCCCTGGTCTCCTGATGCCGTCCCCAACATTTCCTAGACACCCCCCATCCCAATGGCTCACACCTGTCCCCACATTAGTTGTTGTGCGCATGAGCTGGTTTGCACCCTATAGTCACTCTCTCCTTTCTAGAGTGGAAACTCTTGGATGGCAGAGACCACCTCTGTCTCGTCCACTGCTCTTCTACAGGACGCAGGACAGCGTCTGCCAAATACAGCATAGATGATCTCAAAACCTACATGTGGAGTCAAGGAATACATAGGAGTTCAAGTGTCGGCTGTCCTTTACTATTTGGATGACCTGGTGGGGGGATCACGCATTTTCTCTAGTCTCCATTTTCTTGCCTATAAAAATCAAGAACCCTAGTCAACAACGCCATTCAACTTCAAAATGGCATGGTTCCATGATGATGGGCCTTTGGTGGGTTTTAGAACAAGGGGACTTGCCCTCGGATAACTTTTAATGACACCTCCTTAATGCAAACACTAAGCCTGCACATGTCTGGTGTCAAGGTTGGTCAGCACAAACCCAACTGAGTATATTTCCTCCAAGTAGAGATGACTCCCAATCATTGAATTTATCACCATCTCGGGGCTTCCGAGAGCATCCAGCCTGTCTCTTTTACCACCTAGAGATTGCATCATAAAATTCATGTATCCAGAAGACCTTCCCTTGCATTTATCTCTGTCCTACAACCCGGGGGGGATGGTGTCTGGGTTTATTGAACACTAGCAATGGCCTCAGCTCTTGGTCACACGGCCCTGGCTCAGCAACTCTCAGAAGCAGGGAGGGTAAAAGTGCAAAGCCCACCTGGGAACACTGTTTACCCTCTGCCCTCCTTCCCGAGCAGGCAATTAGACTCTCAGAGAAAATGGTTGTCAGAGCAGTTCTCCCAGCATTTAGTGGAGGCAATACTTAAAAAGATTAATGGACCACAGCCAAGACCACTTCTCCCCTCCCTGTATGTAGTTCTTCACGAAATTTACTTAACCTCTTTTCATCTGGTTGAGCTAATTCTATGTTACAAGTTATTTTTTCCTGTAAGGTTTTGAAATGATTTCTCCACTTCCCTCTTAACCCTCCCAGTACCGTTGAGATGTTTAATGCCAAGGGGTGATTTATATTCCTGACTGATCTGTCTTCTCTTTCTACAGACTTTTCAAGGAGGAGAGGCTGGTGCTTAAGAACAGATATGCTGGAGTGAGAGACTTCTAGCTTCCAGAACCCTCTCCTCCGTGTCCTGACTTGACATCTTGGACAAGCTACTTAAACTGTCCGTATTTCTGTTTCCTCATATACAAAGAGGGATGATAAGAGTCCCCACAGGTTAGAAATGCTACAAGGGCTCAACAAGTTCATCCTTGTGAAGACTTAGGACAGCGCCTACCTGGTAACCACACCCCACCGACATTGTCTTCTGCGGATAGCTGTACCTGTCCTTCTCCTTTGATAGACTTAAATTCTTCTCTAACAATTATAGGTGTCTGTTTTTCCTTTTCCACTCTGTCTCCCACTCTGTGAAAATCTTCAATCAAGATGGTTCATCATTCCTTAATTCTGGAAAACCCCAAGTCATGATTTCTTCCAACTATTCTCTCCTGCCCATTTTTTTAATTTTATTTTTTCAGTGATCCAAGATTCATTGTTTAGGCACCACACCCAGTGCTCCACGCAACATGTGCCCATTTATTTTTGCATTTCCCTCTGGGACTAAAAGATCATTATATTCCCTCTGGGAGTATAAGATCATTGACTTTTCCTCAACTCTTTATTCCTTCTCAAGTCCTTCTGAGAGAGCTCCTCAAGCTGGCTTCCAGCTCTTTTGTTCTTGACTCTACGCATTCTATCATACAAGCCATCATTGTGTTCCTTATTTTAAAATGCTTTTCTCACCATGCATTTCAATTTGATTCTGTTTTATTAACTTCTTGCTCCGGCTTCCTGTTACCAATATCCTCTTTTATCTCTGTGGGGAAAATTATTATCCTTACTTTGAATTTATGACCTGTCTAGACCATTAATTTTTATTTTTATAGTACAGCTGAATCTCATATTCTTGTCTTTCTTTTACAGCGACTGTGTCCCTCAGATGTGTGGTTAGTTTTCCCTATGACATTATTTCCCCCAGGGGGGCCTCAGACATGAGTTGTGCCACTCATAGTCAAGGTATATGAGAGGTTAGGTAACACCACCTGCTGTTAACGGGTAACTATACAATTTCAGTGTAGTTACAGAATTGGCTTCCTCACCACCAATTATGGTGCCCCACTGTTGTGTCTCCTAGTGACAGAATCCCCCTGCTTGGAGACTAAGAATTCCAGACCATCTGATGTTGTAAGGATGGAAAGCAAAAAGTGTGCAGTGGATAATTAAAGAGATACCACTCTCAAAGCACAAAGTTCTGTGTATTCTGGCTATAGAAAAGACAGGACCACATAATTATCTCCGTTCCAATATATACACACTTCATCCTGTTATAAAGAACCCCGACTTTTCAAAGTGTTGTCTCCTAACCGAGTACATCTTCAATAAGCAATTCCATGTTTCAATTAGGTCAGACACTTGTGACTGATGAAGGACGGAGTGATGCCTCATCACTTTATGGGCATGAGCCTGCTGTTGCACCTGCTTCGCTATAAGATGTGTTCCTTGATCAGAGATAATGCTGTGCAGGACAACCCAAGGGAGGACAAGGCAGATCTGTACCCAGAATATGCGTCTGTCCCAGTGAGGATGGTTCTCTGTCCCCTTCATGATAGAAAAGGCCCAGGATAATCAACATATGGCTGGTGGCTGGACAATCCCCCAGGGACTGGTGTAACACCAGGAGCTTGCTGGAGCTCTCTGCATTTGCAAAACCAGGTGCTTAAGCAGTAGCATTAGCTCAGTTAGTCTCAGTAATGCTGGGTCCATGTTGCTGAGCCCACAGGTGGAGGGAAGGAAGGTAAAGCAGTGGGAGTTGATGTTCGGGAAATCCGAGCCATCTGCTCGAGAAACTTCTTTGCTCCTTCCAGACTTGCCCCAGCTCAGTCTCTCACGGATCAATTCCACCAGATGATAGATGGCTGCTGTGTAACTCCCTACCTGTGGCGAGGTGGGTTGGAAACGCTCAATTTATAATAGGAGGCTCAACCCACGCAGTCCCCAGATTATCTCATAATTACAGGTTCGGTGTCTGCCAAGGCCCAGGAGCAGAGCAGACACTGTTTCTCAAGAGGATAATAGTTATTTGTTGAAGAGGGGCAGATTTGCTCCGAAGTCTTAGAGGCCTGAATTATGATTCTCTGTTTTGTTTTTTAAAGATTTTATTTATTCATTTGAGAGAGAGAGAGCATGGGGGAGGGGCAAAGGGAGAGGGAAAGGCAAAGCAGAGCTCAATCCCAGGACCCAGAGATCATGACCTGAGCCGAAGTCAGATGCTTAACCAACTGGCCCCCCCAGGTGCCCCCGATTCTCTGTGATGCCATCCAGAGGCTTCGTCCAGTCTATCTGCACAGACACTTTGAATATCACTGAATCTGCTGGGTCACGAGAACCAGGTGGGAGAGAAACTTGGACCACGGCCCGTACTTGCCGCAGAACCTTCTCCTGCTCTGATACGCGCTGCACTGCAGCTTCCAGATGACTGTGCATACGTGTTAAAGTAGCACATGTGAATCTTTCACAAAAGTCCAAGGGACCAACCATGGAGTGTATTGCTTTTTTCATGGTATGCAGGGTGAGATTCAGCAGCACGTTCTTCACCTTGGAGGGGCTAGCTCCACATTCTCGACACCGAGAAACACTCAGAAACTCCCCTGAGGTGAAAGGACCTCGATTTTTGAAGGGCTTACCCTCTACCCTTTCATTCACTTCTACCTCCCTGAGGTGTCAAAAATCCTTGCTACTTCCAGCAACCGAGGTGCACTCACCATGAGCCATCGATGGAACAAACCAGTATTATGTTTGCGGAACGTCGGGATCATCAAAAGCTCTGTGCACCATTTTATGACAAAGTTCTATAGAGCAGATGTAGCCCTGTAGCAAACTTGCGATGGAACGCTGTTGGCCCCACCAGGGAAGAGCAAGCTGCTTCTGGTGGTCCTGGCACATAGATATGGGGGGAGAGACATCAGCCAGGTCACTGACTACATTCTAGTGCCAGAGCTCCTGCCAATTTACTCCAGCATTGAACCCAACCTGATTGACTTTATGATCATTCAGGGGCGCCTGGGTGGCTCAGTCTGTTAAGGGGCTGCTTTGGGCTCAGGTCATGATCCCAGGGTCCTGGGATCCAGCCCTGCGTCAGGCTTCCTGCTCAGCGGGGAGCCTGCTTCTCCCTCTGCCAGCTGCCTCCCCTGCTTCTGCTTTCTCTCTCTCTCTCCTTCTCTCTCTCTCTCTCTCTCTCTGTCAAATGAATGAGTAAAATCTTTAAAAAATAAATAAAAAATAAAATTACTGTTGAAAATGGCAGTTGTGTCTGAATCGAAGTAAAGTACTTTAGTTAATGAATCTCATTCTAAATTATCATTTTTAACTCTTAAATGTGTCTGTGTGTGCGTGTGTGTGTATAAATAAATATATTTTTATATATGGGATTATTTTCTTTTCCTTCCCATGTTCTCACTCCGACAAAGCAGACAGCCAGTCAGAGTGGACACGTGTTCAGAAGAAGGTTATCTCCTGGACAAAGAATGCTCCAGATTTAGATCTGGAGCTAGTATTTCAGGATCCCGTTGCCAAACTTGGAAAGTCGATTAGCAGACTGATTGTAGTGGCCTCGCTCATTGATAAACCAACTAATTGAGGAGGTAAAATTACAGTTTTCCAGGGGGCTTGCCTAAAATGTTTTGATCCTGAAAATCTGTAACCAGTCCAATACCATTTTGCCCATTTTCCTCATTTAACCATCCTTGGGAGCTGCAGGGGTGTGTATGGCCATAGCAAGCTTGGCAGAGGACTGGAAATGGTAACTGTGGCCCCTTGCATGCAGGGTGGTGTGGGAACGGCGAGATTTTCGGGGGGACCCCCCTGTGCTCATTGTGGGCAGCCTGCAGTGCATCAGAGACAAGCACTTCCAGAGCCTCAGTGTTTAAGCGGGGCGGAGGGAAAGGGAGAAGCCGACTCCCCACCGAGCAGGGAGCCTGATGCGGGGCTCGATCCCAGGACTTACACAAATCTGGTGCAGAGACAATGACGACTGTAAGCATCCAGGTCAGAACAGAGAGTGCCTCTAAGACCAGAGGGCACCAGAAGTGCCCGGACCCTGAAGCAAAGTGGCTGGATCACATGGGGACATTGCTAAAGCCCCACATGCACCCATGGACTCCCGTTAACACTTCCAGACTTAGACTTTTCAATGACTTGGTTCCAATCCCTGTTCTTCCACCTTATTGTTCTGTGACCAAGTAAGATAACTACACTGTGCCTTTGTGTCTTCATTATGAAGAAGGACATGCTGTGTGCATCGTAAATCAAGCATCCACCGTGAGCCACTCCTGACCCCTGAACTCTAGGAGTTCACAGCGGCACAGACTAGCAGACTCACAATCACAATAAGGTGCTGGGGGTAGGGAGACATGGCTGCTTCATAAGTGTGGGGTCACTAATGGCTTCTTCGTAATCCTGCATTGCAATCTCTTTTCCCATTGATCTTTCAGGCTGAAATCAATTGCTAACTCAAGCTTTCAATACTCACAGCACAGTGCTATTCTAGCAGCTATTTTAAGGATACGTGATCAACCCAGTATCTTGCCCACGTGCCCTTTCTTTTGTGCTTCACGCAGAGGACTCTGGCCAGCTGTCATAGGATTGGGCCTTGCCCTCTGCCTCCTAAGGATAACCTGCTGATTCAGCCTCTGTCACAAACTGCATAACCAAAGTGGGCCGGAGCCCGTGTCTGTGGAGTTAAGAGAGACCAGGGAGCTGGGAGGACCAGCCCAGGGGAAATTGTGCCAGCTGTGGGCATGGTCCCAGGGTGGAATGGTCACTGACGAGAGCCGGAAAGTGTTTAAGGGATCTCGGTGAATGGGAAGTCGGTATGGCCTAGGACCAGGCTATGTCCAGGGACACTCCAGGCCTTGGAAATGATCAGAGATGGGCCACGTCGCAGCACCAGGCAACCGGCCATGCACTGAAGGATGAGAGATGACTAGGGGCCAGACCCTAGGCCCTCAAGAAGTTGCTGATCTAGAACTGGAGAAAAATGCAAGCTTTGCAGTGGGGTCATGATGTCGATGTCTATAGGTGGGTGAGGACACTAAGCTCAGAGTCGTTACCTAGTCATGGGGTGGGCGGTGAGGCAGCATGGGCTTTGGAGCAGGGCCTCCCATCTGGTAAAGACTGCCTCATCCCTGTTCTAACCTACTTGGTGCAGAGGTTCAGAGCACAGGGCTCCCCGTCAGACGGCCATGTATTTGCATCCCAATGCCAGCCCGGCGTACTTGACGGGCAGCCCTTCAGAACAGGACAGCCATGAGCTTCCTATAGAACCAGCACTCCGACAGAAAGTCCTGGAGAACACGGCTTTGTAGCATTTCCACATGATGTAGGTCTTGAGAAACATGAGCCTGTATTGATTACTACTGGACTTCAATTAATCAAGCATAGATTAATTGAGGAGGACCCACTTGGAGGAAAAAGGAAACTATAAACATAAGTTGTGCATTAGCTGACGCTCAGGGTGATACGCTGCATACGTTCTTTCCCAAATCCCCCTTCCAGCCCATGGTCTGTCCTCCTAAACCCTACTCATCCTTTTAAGTTCACCCCAAAGATCCCCCAAGACACCCTGACCTTCTCAAGTGGTGAGTGCCCCTGCCTTCCCACCGCACCCTGAGAAACATCTAGAGTTTCTTCTTCTCCTGCAAGGTAAAGCTCAAATTCCCTGTGGCAGCACCTGGGCCCCCTCATGATCCCAGCCTGTCCACCTCCATGGGGGCTTTGTTTTGTCTGACCAAGGGACACTATGGTCGGTTTTCTCATATTTCCACATGGGGGTGGGGGCGCACACAGGGTCTCTGCCTCCACCCGCTGGCCACCCTCGCCCACCTTCTCCCCACTTCAAAGCTCAGCTGGGTGGTCAGCAGTCTACCAGGCCCACCACGGGCCGTGTGTGTCCAAGCTAGGTCCCGAGTGATGTCCTGACCCACCGCGGTCCTCGGGAGCTCCAGGGCCCCTCCCAGTGGTGGACCGTCTCCCGTTCCTCCTGCTCCTTCTGCCCTGAGGCGGGGGGGGTTTGCACACAGCTCCTGCACCTGCCCAGACAGTGCGCATGCTCAGTAAATCGGTAACCGCCATAGGGTTGGAAGGAGTGCGGAAGAATCCATGACAATAGTTGGTGCCTTTCTCCAAACTGAAGGATTACCCATTCTCTCTCTCTCTCAATCTCTCTCTCTCTTTTTAGTCTAAAAATGAAAAGGCGTCTGGCATAGTAGGAAACCGCTCAGAGGGGAGTTGGGGATCTGGATTCAGCCCCTAGTGTGTCACTTGCTCTCTGGGTGACCTCTGACCTAGGACTAAACTTCTCAGAGGCAGAGAGAGCTACACTAGAAACAGGATGATCCAAAAACATGACCGAGGAAAGGACAATAGTAATGCCTAATTCATATTTGCCTCCCTATGGTAGCAAGTGCAGGGCCCCAGTACGTACCTGTTGAAAGAATTAATGAATAAATTAATTAACAGGCAAACAAAAATGGATTCCTCCAAGCCTGGAGGTAAACTTTTAAAGGCAAGGTTTAAATGGTCCCTTGGTCTCGTCCAGAGAGCTGGCCCTGAAGAGCTCTGAGTTTGCTTCAGTCTAACCTTCCCCCAGAGACACGGAGTCACAGAACAAGCCTAGACTGGGCTCTGCCTGACACATTTGTTGCAAACTTACAAGCCACGGAGGATTTCTCCGCCCTGGCCTCCATGCAGGCTGGGACTGTCAGGAACAAGCCTTGGGATTAAGGTTTTAATAAAAGTGGAATCAAGCAGGATCACACCCTCGAGGCCTTCCAACTAAGACAGAGCTAACAGAACCAGTCAGCCATCGAGGCTCTGAAGGTGCACCTGGAGGCGGGGGGAGAGAGACAGGCCCGGGTCACAGGAGCCCACACACGGAGGCTGTCCCTCCAGAAGGCTCCACGCGCATGGGCGCACCTGCATTTGCAACAACTATGGTGTTCCAGGAAGAGGCTGAATTTGTTTGGGAGTGACACAAGCTAAGCCAGGAGCCGAGCCTTGAGGTCGCTGGGCTGGGACCCCAGCTTGGCTCCTGACTCAGGAGGCGATGATGGCAAGCCACCTCACCAAACTGAACCTTAGTTTCCGTATTTATAAAACAAGAATAATCAAAACGCCCATCTCACAGCCCTGTCGTGGAGTCGAGAAAATTCAATAGGGTGATCCACGTAAAGAAACGGTGGGCCGCTGTCCCACCAGCTCATCACCGACACAGAACGGAGCCACACAGGCACACGGAAGGCACCAGAACACCCTCCCTGCGGCAGAAGCTCACGTATTTTCCCAGAAGGCTCTGCCTACAGAGACCAATGGGCTCGTATCTGCTCTCGCCAGCAGAGGGTAACGTGCGAGAACTGTCCCCAAGAACGCTGGGGCCTCTCAGAAGCAAGCCGAGGAGTTCCCTCCACGGGAGGAAGGAGTGGCGAGCCAGCTGAAGGGGAGGAACTCGGCCTCGATGGAAAGGCAGCAAAGTGAAGCAGGGAGAAGCTAAGGTTCCACAACAAACGGCCGAGCCAAGGCAGGGCCACCCCCAAGGACTTCCAGAGCTCAGTCAGGGGCAACGTTCTCCAGCTGCAGCTTGTCATGGGATCGTGGGGACACTTGAAAGTCCTTTATGAAACAGAAATGTGATTTCTCCACATCTAATCCCTACTTAACGCTCCATGGACCACTTACTGATTTTTGTTTTAAGGCATACAAAGCACACAAATGTGTCTGGGACACAGCCCGCAATCAGTAAAAGTTCCTTGAGTTGACTTACAATAGAACCTATATTTTCATTGCCTCAGGGATGTCATTCCGAAGGGCTTTGGAAAACACTTCTGTGTAATTAGTCAAACCCATCAGGGATCTACGGAAACCGCCACACATTACAGTTGAAAACAGGCAGACGCTTCTAGAATGCACATTTCAAACCCATTTCACGATTGTCTCCTGATTCCATCACCTCATATTAACTTACCGAATTAGGGAAAATGGGAATTATTAAGGGCATTACACAGATGAGAAAAATTGAGGCACGTATGGGGTCAATGCCCAAGGTCACCTAGTTGGGTGAGGGACAGAATCCCCTTGTTGGTTGCCGGCGTCCTCCGGAGCTTCCTGGGTGTGATCGGATTCTGTCCCCTTATGCACAGAGGGCAGGGAGAGACCGAAGGAAGAGGAGGGCCACTCCAGGGGGGTAAGTGGCAGGTGGGATAAGCAAGGGAACTTACGGAGCTTGTCTTAGGCCCTACACCTGCCTGCAGGTCTTAAGTTTACAGAGAGGCCTTAACGGGGTTCAGTCAGGTCTACCATCCATCCAGTCTTAGCACCCCATCTTTGTCTCAGGGCTCTGTCCTGGGGGAAGGTTCTGGAGCAGGGAAGGCACGCAGAATGCACATTCCAAGGACAGGGGCAGGAGTGAGGGGCCTCTGATCACCCGAGTCTAGCTCACAGGTCAACCAGCCTTCGTATCCCCTCAATGACCGCCCCCAACACCACTGTGACATATCACGTGCACCTTGGCACTGGGCAGGCGCTGCACGCCCTTGCTGTCTCGGTCAGCTTGGGCCGCTATCATAAACTATCATCAACCGAGGGGCTTAGAAACCACAGAGATGCATTTCTCACAGTCATGGAGGCCGGGAAGTCCAAGATCAAGGCACCGGCAGCCTCGGTGTGCAGTGAGGCCCACTTGAGGGTTCCCAGAGGGCCACCTTCTCGCTGCGTCGCCACGCGGCGGAAAGGGCCAGGGAGCTCCCTGGAGTCCATTTTATAAGGACACTAACGACATCATGAGGAATCTGCCCCCATGACCTACCACCCCCAAAGGCTCCGCCTCCAAATACCATCATGTTAGGAGTTAGAATTTCAAGGTATGAACTTGGTGGGGGGAGGGGCCCATTCAGTCCAGAGCGGCGTCCGCATGCCTGTCACGACTTCTCCCAGAGGTAAACGTTATTAACTTCATAGGGGAGGAAGCTGAGGGTCACGGAGTTAAGTAAACTGCGCAAGGTCACAGTGCTCACGGGTGGTAGACCCAGAGTTGGAAAAATCCGTACGTTTTCATGGAACGCCGCCCCTCTCCAGGGCTGAGGGGTGACAGGCGGGACCGCTGCCCAAACCGGGCTGTTCTGTCACTGTGCACGCGGCCAGACGGATCAGTGAATGTGTTCTGGCAGAGAAGAGGCCCATCCCGTCGCTGGCACCAGGTCCCGAGAAACGAAGCTCCCCCTGCCGCGCCAGCGGAGCGAGGAGTGAACAGAGACACCCTTCCGCCTGGAAGCGGGCAGACCGCCGCCCCGGGCACAAGGCTCGGTGCAGCCTTCCATCCCTTATTTTATGTTCAGAAAATCACATCCTTTTCTTAAAAACTGCCTGGGGGAACAAATGCAATGAATTCCTTGATTAAAATGATGGAATCAAGCGTCATCGGCAGTGAAAATGACGAAAAGGAACGTGCAGAGTAAAAATGGGACCAGAGAAATTCTCAGAGGCCATCTGAAGAAGCCGGGGAGGAAGCCAGTCCTGAAGGGAGGCCAGACAGAACCCGGGCCGGAGACCCGAAGAACTGGGACAGAGAGGGCAGCTGCTACGAGAGGAAACAACAAGGGTTCTGGATGCCGAGGGCCCAGGAGCACGTCCCAGTTCAACCCATTCCTGACTGCGACGTTGGGGAACCATTTACCCGGCCCTGCTTCCTTCAAGTCTTCCTTTCTTTCCTCTTTTTTTCCCTTTCTTTTAACATAGTTGTTGAGTCCTTACTGTGGACGACACACTGGGAGAAACTGAGGTCGAGCACCGAGCCACAGAGTCCATCCCCACAGGGGGAGGCATCTGTGAAGTAAGTGATGACCCTGAGATCATGACCTGAGCTGAAATCAAGAGTCAGACGCTTAACCCACTAAGCCTCCCCCCATGCACCCCAATAATGTGAGTTTTGTATCCTAAAACTAAGATACAGCTAAAATTGCAGGTTCCAAAATGGTTGAAGGGCTGCAAAAGCAGGCAGATACACAAGAAGGAGGAAAAGACACCTCAGCCGTGTATCATAGAAAAAGCTGGCAAAAATGCACTTCCCGAGTGAGGGCACATGCCGCGAAGCGACCCCCAAAGCTCTTGGTTAAAATGCAGTCATGGCGGGAGGCGCCGGCTGACAGCAGGAAGCCCCTGCACTGGGTGTAACTTTAAGAAGCAGGGGACGCAGCTCCATGTGGCACCAGGAAGCCATCTCTGCAGAAAGCCCTCTCCCTGCAGAACAGAAGCATCAGAGAAGACAGCGGACATCAGGCTGGGATGACAGGTGGCCATGCTGATCCTGTTTGGGGCTGCATGGGGGGTAAAGGAACGAATAGAAGGCAAAGGAATCAAGTACTGATAGGGCCCTGGTTTACACATTCAAAGATGGAGTCCAGAGGGGTCAGGGAAGTACATAAAGCCTATGGTAGTCTGAGAGCCCAGGGGAAAATGAGTGTTCCTTTAGGGGGTCTGAAAGCAGGTGCATGGGGCTGAACGCAACACTGAGGGCGAATAGGAGGTTATGCTAAAAGAGTGGAAACTGGGGCACAGGGCAGGACAGTGACTCTCCAAAGTCTGTAGCTGCTGGTGGGCAGCCGAGCAGGGTCGAAGCTCAACTCCCAAGTGGACTAAGCTCTAACCACCAGCCTCCCCGCTCTACCCATCCTCCGCTGGACCACCTCATCTGCTCACCTGGGGTGAGGAACCCAGAGCAGACATCAGTAATCTGAATGCTCGGGTGTGCTCTCTTAATTCTGGTCACGGCTGCTATTTTAGAACAGAAAACGTGTACGTCCTGGAGTCAGAGAAGCCCAGATTCAACACGCAGATACAGGGCTCGCTAGCTTGGTGACCTTGCATCAGAATGTAACTTCTCAGAGCCTGCTTCACCATCTGTAAAAGGGCCCATAAAACTCTTGGCAGTAAATAGGGAGATGGAAAATTTTTATTTTTTCTTAAAGGGAGACGAGCAGGAAAGGAACAAAAAGAAAAGAAAAAAATGAAAAAAAATGAAATGAGAAGAGTATGGGACTGCATGGGTCTGGTCAAACCCCACGGTGATGGCGTGGCCAGCGGGAATCTTAAGAACCCACAGTACCTCTCTTCCCCCTTCAAGGTTTCTGTTCCTATAATACAGGGGTTCTTGAAGTTTGTTCAGGACCAGGATCAACCGAGGAATTTGGTTAAATTTCAAAAGCCCAAAGCATATCCTTCTTCATCGAGCCCACGTTCTGTGCCCTTTGCTCATTCTCCCAGAGCTTCCGACTCGCACCAGAGTTTGAGAAACATTAGAACATAAACCACGCCCCTACCTCATCCCTCCAAAGCTCATAAATGCTTTGTGTGTGTTTTGCAGTCGAAGCCAAAAGGGGCCAAGCTGCACACGGATGGACTCAACACTCAGGAACCCCTGGGGCCAGAGGTGAATGCCTCCACCACTGGAATTTACAGACCCTTCGATTTCCACGGTTCATGGATTTGGCTGGAGGTCCAACACAAGTCTGCGCAGACCCTGAGACATAGGAAGCTTCCTGTCCAACAGCCGATTACACAGGCAAAGTGACCGACAAAGTGTGGGCAGCCCAGTGACATCCATGCCCCACCCATCGGCTCGTGCACAAAGGGTTCAAAGGTTCAAAGTGATTTTGTGCGGCATCGAAAATACTGTCCCACCAAAACAGGTCTCTAATGCAGACAGTGCTCCACATCCCAAAAGATCTGGGAAAATGAAGAACTGAGACATGGACCTGGACAGAGAGAATCCAATCAGACCTGGAATCGGATCGATCTCTTTGCCTTCACTCAGCTCTCTAAATGTGTGGCTCAAAGACCTTTTAACGCTGATGAATGAGACACGTCTTCCTATTATTTGGGGTATTTGTATAAGATGTCTCCTGCTCCTGAGAACATAGGCAGCGTTTAAAGAGAACACCCTCAAGAAAAAGCATCTTTACACGGAAACACTGAAGATTCTTGGGAGTGTCTGGTACCGGCAGACCTGGGTTCAAATCCCAACTTTACCATTTACTCTTCAGTTACCTCAGCAGGTTGCTGGACTCATTTCTGCACCTATAAAATGAGTTAATGCTGGGGCACCTGCATGGCTGAGTTGGCTCAGTGGCCGACCCTTGATCTCAGGGTTGTGAGTTCAGGCCCCATGTTTGACTCCACACCCAGTGTAGAGCCTACTTTAAAAAAAAAAAAGAGGTAATGCTAGTAATTGTCCATGTGATTGTAGATATCTATTAGGGTTCTCCAAGAGGCATGTGCAGTCGCAAAAGCAACTGTCAGATACAATAGCATACAATGTATAAAACTGTGTCAGGAAACCAGCCTTTGGCCACTTGGTCCACGACGGTTCCCTAATTACTGTTTCCGTATTGAGCTAATGCAGCCTCAAGACTGAGGGTTGTTGGACTTTCGCTCTACACTGAGTTTCCACCCTCCCTTTGGTTGTGAACGAGGAAGCAAGTAGCCTCTGTCCCTCCCAGCAGGCACGAGTCCACCCCGAGGAATGCCGCCACCAGCAGGACGCTGACTTTGCGCGTGACAGAGACAAAGGCGGGAGTCCAGGTACTTTCTGATGTTGCTGAACTGCTCCGTGGGTGAACCCTGCGGCTCCCTCCCCTGGAGGCTCCACGGATGAGAACCCAGCAGCCTTGTGGAAAAGCCAGCGGGAGTCATGGTTTCCATTACTTGCTGCCCAAAGCATCTTCGCTAATACAGTCAGTAAGACTTGGAACACAGAAAAAGGCCTTGGAAAATAGAATTCTTTCTCTGTTTGTAATTTCAGTTTGAGAGCCCGCTCCCACCTCTGCTGGCACAGCTCCCAAATCTCCTTCAGCATCACTGTCAGCAGCTCCGAATGGTCCTCTGGGCCTACTTGGCCCCAAACGCAGTGACCCAGGAGGGCAGCTCCTGAGGGACCAAGGAGGCCTCCTCAACAGACACGTGGAACACAGCTGTGTCCCAAGAGATACTGGAAGAAATTGGAAACACATATAAAAACATAATACAGGAATCAAAAGATTTGAAGCCAAAGACAGAACAAGGTAATCCCAGGTTAAGAGCACAGTGTGAGTCAGAGCTCATTCCAGTCCTTCCCTGGTGTTTCCTTGCTCAGAGCCTTCGGCAAAGCCCTTAACCTTCCTGACTTTTGTTTTCCTCATCTGCAAAATGGGGATGATGATAGTATCAGAAGTACAGCGATGTGAGGATTAAATGAGATACTCTATTAAAAGCAATTAGCACAGAGGAAGCCCCCAATCGATGCGAGCTGTTGACAGGAATGATGATGTTATTTTTATCCTTGTTGTCACCAGTCTGTGGAGGACACAGAAGAGGGATGAAAGAGAGAACACAGTTTAGGAAGACACTGTAGCAGGATTCGGGTGGGGAAGGACCATGAGGTCCCACACAAAGGTCAGGGCGGAAGGGAAGGATGAGGACAGAGAAGAAGGCTCTAAGGAGGTGATCTAGTGCCCCTCAGGGGAATGAAGCTTTTAGGGGTGCCCTTCCCTGAGCTGGGAGGACAGCAGAGGAGGAGAAGGCTCTGGAAGAGGCTGGCAGCTCACCATTGGTCAGACTGGGGCTGGTGTGTCTGACCAGCTTGGGTGTGGAGACATGGACGGCGTGGTTGCCTGCACGTGTCTGATGCGTGGGAAAGGCCCACCCTGGACGTGAACATGGTGAGGACGAAGCTCACACTGAAACACGGTGCCCGAGGGATGGGCCTCACCCGTCTTCTAGAAACAGCTGACTTCCTATCACCAGCCTGCACTTGGCAGGGGGCACGAAAGTGTAACCTCGGTTCTCCTCTTGACCAGAGCAAGATTTCTAAGCTCCTGGTCCTGCTGATCTGTGGTCTCTGGTCTGCACGCGTCTCTCCACCTCCTGGTCTAAGCCCTTCTGGAGGCCTCTTCCAGGGGGAGGGAAGTCTGCGCTGCTCTCCAAGCCTGGCCAGGTGCACGAGGACGTGGCGGGCTGTCTGAGGCCATCCACGTGGTGACCCATGGCAGCCAGGTCCTCTCTGCTCCCAGACCCCGCTGACGTGTCCACGCCAGGCCCTGCCACGTTCCCGAGAGCTCCTCGGGACAACCCAGTTTCCCCGTCCCCTGGGGTTCTCTGCAGCCTCTCAGGGGTCCCCGCTCCCCTCCGGTCCCAGAAGTGGCACATGGCTGGGGAAGCGGAGCCGCGTGGTCTCAGGAACACACGGCAGCATCTCGCCTCCCTGCCCATCCTTGCTGACTTCACAGACCCCCCCATCTGGCCTGAGCTTGGCAAAGTTGGGCCTCCCTCCCTCCTTACACACCTGGACTTGGCGTCATACGTTTTTAGGTCCCAAGTCCTTCAGACCTAGTTTGTGAAACTCAAAAGCCCTCCTCTCTCAAATCAAAAGCCGTGGCTTTGGAAATTGCCGGGTCCCTTCTGTGCTTTCCTCTGCCATCCCTCCCGAGACACGGGGTGCCGCTGGTGGGAGGGGGGTGAGGAGAAGAGAACATGGGGAAGGGCTTGGTTCACGTCCCGCCACCTGGACGTGGGAGAGTCCTGCGCACGCACGTGGTCGTCGAGACGTAGGAGTGGGTGAGGTTACTGTCCCGAGAGAGCGCGGGAGTGAACTGAGAAGGAGGCCCAGGATGCAGCCCCAGGAAACACAAGCATTTTACAAGAGTCTGCGGCCCTCCAGAGCTCAACCCCACTCGACACAATTGCATTTTACGATTTAATTTCTTTCGTTAAGGAGAAATGAGATTTAAATTTAATTTGTCTCCTTCGGGGGGCAATCCTGAAATAAATGCTGAGCCACGCCACGGTGAACAGAGGCTCTCGTTAGCTTTCCGGCCTCATCGCGGGGCCCCTGCGCGCTGCTCGGCCCCGCGGAGCCCGCGCTTCTCCCCACGGCCCCCCGTTCCGCCAGCGGAAGCCTCTGTCTTCTGTCCTTGACGCTCCCTCATTCGGGAAGCTTCCTCCCCTCTTGTGACCTGTTGACACCTTCTTTATCTTCCACAACTCAGCTCCAGCCCTGGGAGCTGGCCTGTCTTCCCCAGAGGAAGTCATCTCTTTGCAAAGCCTGCCAATCATGCCCTATTAGAGCAGTAATTCAATTTACATCCGATCAGAGGTCATTGTGTACATGGATGACAATGGAGAAGGGGAAAGATGGGAAATTGTAGCCCCCCCCCCCCTGGCCCCGGGACCCACCACGCCGCATCTTCCAGGGAGAGAGGAGGCCTCCCTTGCCTCGCAGGGTCCAGTGACGGGTGAAGAGCAGGACAGGAAGGAACGGCAGTGGCAAAATGGGTTAAGATTAAAAAGGCGGACCCCAGAAAGGGGACATCTATGCCGAGCAACAGGCAGAGGCAGAAGGTAGCTTCCTCATTGCCTGGGCTGTGCGGTGCGCTGGGGAGACGGGGGGCAGTGATCGCTAAAGGGTATTGAGCTTCTTTCTGAGATGATGAGAATGTTCTGGAATTAGCTGCAGTGGCAGCTGCACATTTCTCTGAAATTCCTAGACACCACTGGGTCGTATGCTTGACACAGACGGATTGCACCGTATGTGAATTATAGTTTAAATAGACAAAAAAAAGAGGGGCACCTGGGTGGCTCAGGCGGTTAAACACCTGTCTTTGGCTCGGGTCATGATCTCGGGATCCTGGGATCGAGCCCCGCGTCCTGCTCTCTCGCTGTCTCTCAAATAAATAAATTAAATTAAAAAAAAACAAAACAAAAAAGAAGTGCACGCAGAGAGGAGAGCAGGCGCGGGGGCTGCGGGCTGGGGGGCTGCGGGGTTCACGGGGATGGGGGCAGAGGTGCAGAGAATAAACCACAGGCCAGGGAGCCTCAGTGTGACGGGGTGGAGGAACCTAAGTTCGCTGTGTCTTAGGACTGCACTGTTTGGCATCTTTTTGGAAATGCCACAGTGGACTTAAGCTCCACTCCCGTCTTCAGGGATGCTGGGTCGATGTGGTCTTTCTTTTGTAACTTCTGTGCTGAGACGGAACATGAGGGCGCTGGGGTCCTTGGGGGTCCTCATGCCTTTCAATCCCAGGCCTGGAAGCACTTGAGAAACGCAGGCTGGGGGTAATGACCTGCTGTCCCCCCGACCCCCGGCCTTGGCTGCACGTCAGGGCACTCTGCGTGTGTGACGCCCGCCGCAACCTGCCTGTCAGCCTGTGGGCCGTCACTCCCCTCGTCCCAGACGCCTCACCTGCACACAGACCCCCATCCCTCCTTGTTCTTCAACTCCATGGAGTCAGCGGTTTGCCCTTGGGCCTCCCCTTGAAAGGAAAATGAAATCGATTCTAACTTTCTCTGTAGTATTTTGCTAGGTAAAAAAACTGAAGAAATACGACAAAATGGTGACCTTTTTTTAAGTCCAGTTGGTGGATACACATGTTTTACACACAGACACACCTTTAATCGAAGAGAATAAAACAAGACTCCTGAAATAAACTGACAAATCCAACTAAAGAGGCTGGAGCTACAACAGCTATTTTGAGCGACGCACAAGGAAAACTCAGTATTCCAGATTCACGGAGCCCCGACCTCACGGCCTGATCGAACGTGCACTTTGGAGCTAACAGCCTGGGTCCCATTTGCAGCTCTGCCCCAACTAGCTGCAGCACAACCTCTCTCTGGACCTTAGTTACCTCATCGGTAAGATATTGCTTAAAATTACAGACAAACATGGAAAGCCTCTGGCATACAACAGAACCCTTATAAATGATTAGCTGCTGTTACTACTACTACTACTACTACTACTACTACTACTACTACTACTACTACTACAAATACCAGTATAGGGCCTGTTAGGTACCAGGTACTGTTCTTAGCCCTTCAAACATAGTCACTCACTCACGTCACACAATTACACCTCTAGGAGGGAACTAGTACTAGTACACCTATTTCACAAAGAGAAACTGAGGCATGGGGAGGTTTGTAATGGATAAACATCACACGGCAAGTCAGCGGCAGAGCTGGGATCCACATGTAGGCAGCCCTTCATGTCTACACCCCACTGCCTTGCACAGCGTAGTAGGAGAAGTAATAGGCCCATTAGCATCATGGATTCTTAGAAAGGAAAAGAACCGAGTGTTTTATTTACTCATGGGCCCTTTATAAAGGGCATTCCCTGTGCCAGGAGTCAGGCCAGGTCCCGAGCACACAATTGTAGGGGAAACAGAAATTTCTCTGGGTAGTCCCACCTGCGGGTGGGAAGGGAAGAGCCACGCTGGTGAGCTGAGAGTCAGCTCACACATGTTTGCAAAAGCCTTATTACATTCTCAGAAATTTTGCAAGCTGGTTGCTAAACCCAGCCATTACTGAACATTAAATTATGTAGAATTATAATAAATTACCTTAATGCCAAAGATAATAAATTCTAAAACCTCACCACTTGGTAATTATTTTACTACAGTTTACCCTGTTTGGGCTCTTAAGGTTATTTGTGGTTATTGTGTCTGTACATGGAAAAATTAGTAGTGATTCTACTGATCACCTCCCTAACTCCACGATCAATGGCCTCATACTGGAAGCCAGAACTCAACTGTGGAGAAGTACTGACACCACAAAAATCAGCAAACTCTTCAAATCAGTGCTCAGTTTACTTTTTGTGGATTTCTAGACAAGAAAGTGATAAAGCAAGTGTCAATCATGCAGATTAATATAAAAATTGTATTGTATCTGTTACTACTACATTATGAATAGCACAAAAATGTGAGGAAATAGTCCAGTAGTCAAAAACTATCTGACTCAACAAAGACGTTGCTTACATCATTGACAAATGGGTGGAATTCTGACATACGATTTCATTGTTTCCTGTTCTTCTTACTAACATGGACAAAACTACCAACCAAGATTCATGTTGTAACTGCTTATTCATCAATTGCAATGATAGGATGGCTATAGATCAATAAAAAATATCAATAAAAATTTGCAAAAGTCAACTAATGCATTCTGTGAGAATCTATTAGTATATGGAAGCTATAATAAAGAATATTGTATATTTTGTTATTAGTAAATTGTGTGCCACACATACTTAACATAAGTACAATTTATAGTAAGCTTATGTATGTATATATATGCATACATTTTCCCCATGGAGCCAATTGTTAAACATTTACCAGCGTATCAACAGAAAAGAGTAAATCAGATCTAATTCACAGGGGATGTGAGGGGGGCATGTATATTTAGAAAATGCACTTTTGAAAATATTTATAGGCCTCCCTACTGCCCCCATTGAGAACTTTGTGTTAGAATTATAAACCCAGATGTCACTCAAGGCTTTCTGCAACTAGAGATGCAGGTACTCTGGGTTTAAATATCCTTTTGCATGGAGTGTGTGTACCCAGACTCTTCCCCAGACCTGTAACAAATCCTTGCCCTGTCTTCCTCTTGGTGGATTCAGTTCATTTCTTTTATTGTCTTCCATCAGCTTTGGTCTGACCTGGGTAGAAACCCCACCCACCTTCTACTCATTTCCAAGAAACAGTCCATTATGCAAAATATCAAGAGTCAAAAAGAGCGTGCTGGGAAATCAATGCTACAGGAAGCAACCCTTAGGAGGAATGGGGCATGATGCAAAAATATCCCAGTTTCCTCACACCTTAGGTGGGCAAACTCTGAGAAGCATGTTTCTCACTGTCTCCTGAGGTCTCTGGAGGAATTACATACCGGATCCCATCAGCAGTAATCTGCTCAGCACATCTTGACTAGCTTTCTTCCCTCCCTTGGCTCACCTTCCTTACTCCCCACTGGTATTTCCTGGGACCATCTCCCACCCAACAAAGGCAGAATCATCGTTTTATGGCTGTAATGGATGGATGACAAATACTCCCAGTTCTTCACCTCTTCCTGTACCCAAGCTCTTTCAGTGTGACCTCACACCTCCTCCCGACCTTGTGGCTGCCTCGGATCAATGAAATGCAGGGAAAGATCAGCGTGCCGGTTCTGAACCTGGGCTTCAAGAAGCCTGTGCACTTCCACCCTTTCCTTCTCAGTCCTCATCACTGGCACATGCTCAGTTTTCCTGTTGAAGGATAAGATAATTGGAGCAGAATCAAGTCAGTGCTGTTGCCACACTGAGGCCCAACGTATGGAAGAGGATTCAGCCACAATTTGTGAAGCTACCTTGCCAAATTTCAACTGACCACAGATGCATGAGTGAGCCCAGTCAAGTCAGCAGAAGCAGTAGGCTGATCTGTAGATGTGTAAACAAAAATAAATGTTATTGTTGTATGTTACACCAAGCTCCTCTCATTGGCTTATTACATATAATACTGTAGCAAAAGTTAACTTGGCTGTGGATCACATTTCCCTGTTCTGTATAGGTCTAGTAATTTGGAGTTGTATTCTAGACATTGTTAAATATATCCTGTAAAGAATCTGAATTCTGTTATATTCTACTCAAGTTTATAGATTTTCATTTTAGCAGGCAGTTAACTTGGCTGAACTCAAACTTCAAACTTTGTCTCCCCTTCAGTAGCCACCAATAAAATTTCTACCCAGTGCTTTTCATTTCATCTGGACTACTTGGAATTTACCTCCAAAATGCATAGTTGAAGGCAGAAATTTAGGCAGAATCTATACAAAGAATTTAGGCTGCCCTCTTTTGTGTTTCTCCTCTGCACAGATTTCTCCTCTCACTTTAGAGAGACAGTGGTTGTCCCAAACTCAGTTCTCCCAATCCCACAGCAAGTCCTCAGGTATCTCTGTGAAATTCTGCCACAATTAAAACTTGCTGCAAAACTATAAAAATGGGAAATTTAGTCAAGAATGATTCTTCCTTCAGGTGTCAAATCCCTTTTCATTTCTGCCTGTTTTTGTCACTCTCCAAGGCCTTCATATAATGAGGTTTTTAAAGAAAACATCTTTCCAAACTTTATAACAGTTATTAGCAGGAGAGTTGCTTTGGTACAAATGAGTCCCCAGTTACTAGAAGCGAGCTTTCAACAAGAAACACCTGCTACAATGAGTTAATAGAACCACAGCTCTTCCCATCACGGAAGCTCAAATTCAAATAAGCTACAAGTTTCAAAATTGGCAAAGGACCACTGGAGTCATCTAGTGTTTGCTTAAACCATGTGCTCGGTCGATGTTTGCTGAATTAAATTGAATGACAAATGTTGGGATCTCAGAGACTGACTTGTACAGCTGGAACATGGCTTTGATCAATGGCTCATTGACTGTTGTCCAGTCTGGTGCTGCGGGAAATGTCTGCAAAACAGTCATGGGAGCCAATGGATCAAAGGACCTGGAAGAATGGAAGGCTTTTACTTAGAACCAGCCTGGGAAATCACCTCCTTGCCCAAAAGAAGCCACAATTCTAACGCTTTTAGGAAAGCTCTCAGTTCCAATGCCTTTGTGAAAGTGGGAGAAGTTCACAGACTTAAAGGGAACATTGGAAGGGCCCATGACAGAACCCTAGAGCTGGGAGCCTCGGAAACTAGAAGATTTTCCCCATGGGGAAAATCCCCCAGTGTGTGTGGATATAAATATATGACCACATAGTTTATCATCCAGAACAGAGCACTTGTGGGGTGAAGGGGGACTCCAGTAATAATTAGGCCAGAGCAAGAGGCCTGCAATGATACTGCCAGGCAAACTGGTAATTTGACATGGGCCCGTGGGCCTATGGGGACATGGCGCATCCCGATGCCCCACAAGCAACAGAATCGTGGCCTGTGCAGTTGCCGCCCAGTCGTCTTATGCACCAAAGCATAGTTCTGCTCGACGGCTCTGAGGCAGGTGGGAACCTCAGTGCAGGGCAACTGGGGAAGGCAGGAGGCTGACGCTGAACACACCGGCCCCAGGGGCTGGCCCCGTCAGAAGAGCACGAGGCTCCTGATCTAGGGGTCATGAGTTCGAGCCCCATGTGGGGTGTAGAGGTTACTTAAATAAGTGAAACTTAAAAAAAAAAAAAGTGGTCCCTAATGATAGTCAGATATCCCATCTTCAGCATCCAAAGGAGCCTGGAAAACTTGCGCGGGAGTCACAGAGAGGCTGGCATCCCAGGAAGACTGAGCATGGCCCGCAGCACCCCATGCTCCGGCGATCCTAGAATCCAGGGCATTCTAACCTGTTTCTTGCATTCACCCATTTACTCAACAAACGTTTCTCGCACCAGGACGCTGGGCTAGGGGCTGAGGATGTGGTGGTTTAGAGGGCACCTCGGTTTACAGGGGCTTCAGTGGCTAGCCAGGGGGTCAGGCCTCTCCCAAGACGGCGGAGGTTCAGTCCAAGGCTGAAGAGTGAGCAGAGAACCAGAAACACTCAGGAACTGCACCAAAACCCGGCTTACAAAAAGCACGCACCTTGGGATGGGGCCGAGGGAATGGGGCTGGGGTACCCGTGAATGCCAGGTTCGTTTCTGGCACACCTGAAGCTGGGCTGAGGTACCCCGAGGGCCCCCAGCCCCCACCTGCCACTGGGCTGAGGAGGGTAATCGTCTGCCAGGCAGGTCGGGACTGACTGGGGTGGGGGGTGGGGTGGATGCCCAGCTGAGCTAGCGGAGAAGGGTCAGTGGATACCTCCGCAAGGCTGGGGTTCTCGGGGGCTGGGACACGTCCGTGGCTGAGGATGGGGAAGAGGGCAGGGGGGAGACAGCCCAATGGCAGCCACTCCTTCTCCATCCCACTCCCCTCAAGACAGACTGACACTTCCTAGTTAAATCTGGCCTCGAGGATCCTCAAGGCAAGGGTCATAGCTGGTCTGATCCAGCCTGTGGAATCAGTTCCTGACTTCCCCATGAACAGGACCACGGGAAGGTCCTAACACAAAATGCTTTTATCCTAAAGGCCAAAGGCAACTACGCAATTCAGAGCATCTTGACAAACACACGAAGGACCAACTCACCACGCCTGGCTTGGGGATGCCCGGGTGGCCGGGGAGCAAACACGCCCTCGCACACCTTCTCGCATCCCATGTTTTCTTACGGCGGCCTGCACGCCTCTGTACCTGACAGCAGAGAGAACCAGGCGGCACACAGAAGGCATCCTTCCTCCCCCCTTGTTCACTCGGCCACCTCCTAGTGGCCTTTGGGTCTCCCCGGAGAGGCCCGCCCTGACCTCTCGGGCCGACACAGGTGCTGCCCCTGGGCTCCCATTTCCCCCAGAGCACTTGTAGATCTAATTTCGTGTTTGTCTTCCTGATGAGACCGTGAGCACCCCCAGGCCTAGGGCTGTATCTGACCCTCCCCTGAACCCCAAGCACAGTGAACAGCAGCATACAGTAGGTGCGCCATCAATGAATGCTACCCAAACAGTGCCCCATGCTGGTGAGCAGAGGAGGGGGAAGGATGGAGCCCTGATCACAATGCTCCCAACCTTGAAAGGGTCAAGGGCATGCCTTGTTGTCCTCCGAGGTTGGCTGTCATGGTGGCATTTCCCAGACAGACCCCCAGGGCAACATGAAGAAGGTAATTCCCAGTGGGCAAATCCAAGAAGGCTTTCAGGAGCAGGCAGCACATGAGCTGGGCTTTGAAGGGTGACTTGATTATGAACAAGCGGACAGGCGGGGCTTCGCCGCATGGCCCCGAGAGCCAAGACGGCATCTAAGAAGTCAGGGGACCCGGGGTGGCAGGCAGGGTCCAGGCCCAGACCAGGGCTCCCAGGACCCCTCCCCCAGGCTCTGCCCCATCCGTCCTCCAGCCGGGCCAGTGCAAAAGCGAAGGCCATCACTTGGCTGGGGGGAGTCGATGCCACAGCCTGGCGTGGATTTACAGTGACTCATATTGATCTGGGCTCCTAGAGGGTGTCAGCTCACCCATAAATTAGAAGATTTACCTGGAGGCGCTACAGAGATAAGTGGCTTTGCACATAAATACCTTTCCTTTTTTTAAACTAGGAGTGCTAACGTGCTGAGGACCTCCTGTGAGAGCAGCGGGGGGCGGCCTCCTCAGGGTCCCCGAGTCTGGTCCTGGGCAGGCGAGTCCCAGGGAGGCCCGCAAGCTGCCCACAGGCTCATTCCCCTCTCCGATCTGGACTTTACTGGGAGGCAGGGGGGCAGGGGGATAAACTGGAAGCTACTGGAAGCAGCCCTAGGGGGTATGGCTGGGCCTGCCCTGCCTCCACCTGTGTGGGGGCGTGGTTGGTCAGTTCCCCTCTCTGGGCCTCGGGTGCCTCGCCGCTAAACGAGGAAGCTGTGTAGACGGTCTCCCCGGGCCTTCCACTCAGGGATGACACAGATGTCATAGAATGCCGTGGGGGGCAGGAAGCCCTCTAGGTCCTGGGGTTTGGCCTGACCTCTTTGTCTCTGGGCAGCTGAGCCCCAGCCGGTGCCACTCCTCGTGGGGAGGCAGCTTCAGAGACCCTAGCTAGGACACTTAGGCGATGCCATCTCTCACTTCATATTCTTCTCAAAAAGTTACTTTCCACTTTATTGAGATATTCTTCATATTCAAAAAGTTGTTCGCATTTAATGTACACATCTTGGTGAGTTTGGACATGCATGCTCCCGTGATACCATTGCCTCAGACAAGTGACAAACAGACCCACAGTCTCCTGGAGCAGGCAGGATTGGACGGAGACCTACAAGGCAGGCAGGATTCTGGAGGGAACATGCGGGGGGAACAGAGGTCCATGTGAAGGGACCTGCAGGTGCAAAGACCCAGGAGCCAGAAGGATGGGCGACCTCAACAATGGAACGGCCTCTTCTCACGTGGGATCGGTACATGGAAGCCAAGAGGACAGGAAGGTGTTTTGAGAAACTGAGCCTTCATGTGGGAAACCCTTGGCTTCCAATCTTTTTTTTTTTTTTTTTTTTTTTTTTATGCTTGAGAATGTCCGGAATTTTGCCTCCAGAACAGTCTATACCCATGTACACACCTTTTTGTGTGTGGCTGTGCTGGGAAAGACTCCTCTCTCTTTCCCCTCCTTCCCTGACAATACATCAAGAGAGATTAAAGTTGGAAATTCAATTCCTGGCTGCGGGGCTAGGCGCTGTGTCCCAGGCTCCTGAACGCATCAGCCTCGAGCAGTGGGACCTGGAGCTGCGGGTACAGCTGGCAGGGAGGGGCCCCAAACCCCTCCTTCCAGAGGAGAGAATGGCCGGAAAAAAAGAGGAAATTCCGAAAGGCCGGGGAGAGGACCACCACGGACGTCAGAGCTCCAAGGAGGCTGCGAGCCCAGCACAGACCTGGGCACAGACCGTGCTCCTGGCCTCTTGGGCGAATCCGCAGGGGGACCGGTGGTCATCCCGGTTCCACTCCTACTCTCTGATCAAACGGCACTTTCATCACCGCAGCACAGAGGAGAGCAGGAGCTGAACGGCAAAGTGATGTCCAGCTGTGTGTGTGTGGGGGGGTGTGTGCACGCGCGCGTGCGCTTGTGAACAGCGCTCCATTAATAATTCATGCTGTAGCTAAATGACAAGAGAGCAGGGCGTCCTCAGCACCCTCCCCCAGCCGCCAGCACCTGCTCCCAGCCGCCGACCCCTTTGGGGGACCGCCCGTCCCTCTCTCTGCCTGGGACCAGAGGCGCCTGCCGCCGCGTCATGCAGTGCCTGACACGCCCGTGACAAGGGCTGACCTCCTCCGTCAGCTTCCCTTCCACCCTCCCCAAATCAAACGCGCTACAATGTGGCGATTTATCCTTCCTGCCATTGTCCTCAGCCTCACCCCTGCCCCTCAGGGGCTGTGGGCCAGCTGGGCAGGTCCCCTGGGCCCCAGGCTTTAGCTCGCAGCAGCCCCCACCCCCCTGCAGCTGCCCAGTGGACCCCGGGACTAGTGTTTGGAGATGTTCCAGAGGCTTCTTAGAGACGCCGGGTGCGCCTGGAAGGGCATGATGAGAGGAGCATCTCACTCCCACCCTCCTGCCCCCACACCCAACTTCGGGACACCCTGTCCCTGCAGCGCTCCGGTCAGATGTTCCCTTTCCTTGGCTGAAAAGGATTTCAGGACCTCTCGTGTCCCCGTCCTGGCTCATTCGGCGAAGTGGCTGACAGCTTATCCCAGCGGTGGCTACGCAGTCCCCACGGGGAGGAGGTGGAGACCTGACTCCGCCCCCGCCAGCCCGCGGGGACAGGGCCGCAGCCCCAGGGGAGGCCGCTTCTCCCCCCACAGCCACCGAAGGGGGCCCCGGACCTCAACACAGCCCAGCGTGAATAAAGCCCAGGGCACGGGGCAGGGGTGGGGAACGGGGGTCACTGAAGATGGCAGGAGACATCGGGGGTGACAGCGAACGCCACACATCGCACACCTGACCGCAGGCAATTATTTCGGGCATCGCCATCCTTTCCCCATTTACCCCCCCAAGGACTCATGTCTTTGTTCAGTAGCTGTTTATGGAGGGCCCACCATCTGCCAGGCAGGTGTCAGGAACTGGGGATGGAAAAGTGAGCAGGACCCGGCCCCTGGCCTCCTGGAGCTTCAGTTCCTGTGCAGGGGGGCGGGGGGGGGTGCATTACAGGTAGTGTGGGTGTGGGGACAGGCACAGGCGGCGGGCACGGATCTAGATGTTGCCGACACTGACTGACGCAGGAAACGAAGGCCGAAGCGGGGAATGTCGTGGGGCCTTCGTGGCGGCAGGGACTCTCCGCAGCCGAAGCCTGGGAAAGGAAGGAGTGGGCCCCGTGGCTGCCGGGGCCAAGAATGTTCCAGAAGAAGGCAGGGCCGGGACGGCGCCCTGAAGCAGGAGCACGCCCAGGAGGCTGGGAGGCTGGAGGAGGAGGAAGGCGGCCGGAGACGAGGTCAGAGACGTCGTGGGCCCGATGAGGCACCACAGGGACTGTGCTGCTCTGATGGGGGAGAGAAGCACTGGCCTGGTGGCGCTGTCACGGGCCCTTCTGGCTGCCGGGTGGAGAAGGACCGCGAAGGGAACAGGCAGGAACAGGGAAGCCGGCCAGGGCTTAGCAGGACATCGGGCCGTAACGGCGCTTGGGCCTGCCCAGTAGCTGGGAAGGGACGAAGGAGCAGACTCTGGATGCTTCCCCGGACGTGAGCAGAGGGTCTGCTGATGGGCTGAATAAGGAACCCCTCCTTCCAGCAGAATCCACGTGGCCCTCCACTGCCTGCCGCCCACGGCTCCCTCCCCCCGACGAGGGGAACAAATCCTGGACCCCGACACACGGGACAAGCCCGGACGTGGGCCCGTGTCACTTCTACTGTTCCCGAAGGGGTACGTATGTGTAGAAGGCAGGGCAAGAACTTGGTGCTGGGGCCGCCGCGTACAGGCACCGGGCCAGGCCCTCACAGACACGCTCGGCCAGTCCGTGCAACTGGGCCGTGTGCGGGTCCCCAGCCCCGGATCACAGATGGGGGCCTGGACAGCCTGCAGTGTCTCTGGCCCGGGGACTGCCCGGGAGCCAGGGGCAGAGGCGGGATTCGCACCACGCCATCTAAGACCAGAAAATTCCAGAAATTCTGTTCCTCCCGGTTCGAGAACAGAAAGGCCACCCTGCCACTAGCTACAAGCCTCCCCCAGCTCACCTGCTCCACTGACCCAAAGACACACCCTCTGCCATTCAGTTTCCTCTTCCCTCCTCCCTCGGTTTTAAGTCTCTGAAAAGGAACAATTTCAAGGGAAAAAGCTGCACCCAGAATCATTTAGAGAATGTAACCCTGTCTTCGAAAATAAAAAAAAACACATTTATACTTACATAAATACCCTGAGAATAAATCCACCAAAATGCAAAGAGCTTAATTCTCTAGAATTTTATATTTTCTCCTTTGCTCCTTCCTGTGCTGTCCAGCTCACCCATCATCTATCGGAGGCACGACTGCATGAGCTTTCCAAACGAGCTCAGGGCTGAGCAGACTGGATTCACCACTGGCCAACCAGCTACTCTGATCTGAGACCTCATGTTCTCATCCATGAAATGGGATGATAGTGATGCCCACTTCCTCCTCCCTTTGTGGGCTGTTATCAGGACCCAGGGAGGTCGAAGAGGGGAACTGCTTATCACATCCCGGCACGTAGTAAGAGTTAAATGACAGAGCCCGTATTGCTTTTAAAATCATGGGGTGTGGAGCATTTTTAGGGGAAGATTTTAAAACTAATTAAAAAACCAGGGTGGGGGCAAGAGAATTAAAACTTGTTGTAATCTTCAAAGCATGTGAGTCGAGGCTTCTGGGTTGGGAACATTTCAAAGCTTCCTGGAATCTGTCTTCATTTGGTGCCCAGGCACTGGGGAAAGATGATAAACAGCAGCCAGAGTCAATTAACAAGCCATCGGATGTGGGGAGATGCTCCTCAGGAAATAAGCAGTGTCCTCCCTTGCTCAGGTTGTGTGCTTGACGGGGTATGGAGGGTGCGGGTGTGTGTGGTGTGTGTGTCTTTGTGGTTTGTGCTATGTGGGGGGTGTGTGTCAGAATGTTTGTGTGTTTTCTCTGTGTTGTGTATGTGATGGTGGTGGGTGTATGCTGTATGTTGTGTGTGGTATGTGTGTGGTGGGTGTAGTGTTTGTGGTGTGGTGTGTGTGTGGTGGGCGTAGTGTTTATGGTACGGTGTATGTGTGGTGGGTACAGTGTGTATCTGTGGTGGTGTGTGTGTGTGCGGTGGGTGTAGTGTGCATCTGACTGTGGTGTAATATTTGTGTTGTGGTGTGTGTGTGGTGGATGAGGTGTGTCTCTGTGGTGTGGTGTGTGTGTGGTGGGTACAGTGTGTATCTGGGTGTGGTGTGTGTGTGGTGGATGCGGTGTGTGTCTGTGGTGTGGTGTGTGTGTGGTGGGTATAGTGTTTATGGTGTGGTGTGTGTGTGGTGGGCGTAGTGTGCATCTGTCTGTGGTGTAGTATTTGTGGTGTGGTGTGTGTGTGGTGGATGAGGTGTGTCTCTGTGGTGTGGTGTGTGTGTGGTGGGTATAGTGTGTATCTGGGTGTGGTGTGTGTGTGGTGGATGCGGTGTGTCTCTGTGGTGTGGTGTGTGTGTGGTGTGTGCCTGTTTGCGGTGTGTGCACGTGTGGTGTGTGTGTTATACGGTGTGTACGGTACGCACCGGAAACGCATGGTAAGTGTGGAGGTGCCCGTGTAAAGTGTGTATCTGTGTGTCGTGTACGTGTGTTTTGTGGGTTGCAGACATGGGGCTGGCACAGCTCAATGGCGCGACACAACCTCTGTGGCTTCACTCCGTCGCGGCGCTGGCGCGTGGAGCCACGGGGGCGGGCTGTGGACGAGCCAGAGGTGTAGACGGCCCAGACGTCGGCGCGGAGCCGTGTGTCCGGCCACGGACGAGCACGTCTCGGACGACTACCCTGGAGGCGCCCAGGACCGCCCGGGAGACCAGAGCAGACCGGGGCCCGCACTGACCAGGCCGCGACCCTGCCCTTGTCCGCGGGGCGCTCCCGCCCACACCGCCCCGCCTCTCTGGGCTCTGCTCCGCGTGGGAGAGGAGCCGCAAGGCGGAGACCGGCAGCTGAGGAGGCGGCCCAGCCGTGCTGGCTCTGGCAGAGGGGAAGGGCCACAAGAGGGCCCAGGGCCGGCCCGTGGGAGCCGCGAGTGTCCTGCTGGTGCGGCCAGCACGGAACTGGGGGGCCCACAAGGATCCGAATTCTGCCAAGAACCCAAGCGAGCAGGAGAGAGAGTCTCCCCTCCAGGATCTAGAAGATTCCGGCTCGGAGCCCGAGCAGCCTGCTGACCCCTTCGTCTCAGCCCCCCGAGACCTGGGTTGCACTGCCGGCCACAGAACGGGAAGAGGATACGTGTGGGGGCGCAGGCCGCGGGCTTGTAGACTCCGGGACGGCAGCAATAAAGAGCGAACACGGCCCCGTGAGGATTCGGGTCAGCTCGTGCGCGCGAACGGTAGAGACGAGCCATCTGGAAGGGCTCAAGGGGGGACGGTCCAGGGGTCACACGAGGCCCCGCCTCACGCACCGGCTCTGGGGGGTGGGCTGCCGAGGGGGCAGAGAGCAGGGGGACGCAGAGACGCCCCCCGACTGCTTCTGCCCTAACTCCCGGGGGGCCCGGGGCCGCCACCACGGCTCCCTGGCCCGGCCCGGGCCCGGCCCCGGCGCCCAGCCAGCCCCGGGACCAGCAACTGCTCTGGGACTGGGCCCGAGCCCGGTGTTGGCCCCGGTACAGAACACAGGGCTGGGAGCGGGCGGCGGCCCGGGCGCCCTGCATCAGCACGCGGACGCCACCACCGGCCCAAGAACCGTGCAGAAGGGACACGGCGAGCCGATCCGGCGCCGCCTCCAGGGACCTCCGCCTTCCGCAGACACCCGCGGCTCAGAGGGGGAAACACAGGCAAGCTGCCATCCGTCGCAGGGGAATGGCTCCATGAACTCTCCAGGGCCACATCGCGACAGACCGACTACCGACCCGCTTCGGAATGACACAGGTCCCAACGTGGGACGTGGAACGTTCTCCAGTTCTCCGAGACACACGGACGTGAAACAGCACATTGCGCAGCAACACATACAGAGTGACAACGTTTATATGTGAAAAAGAGGAAAGACGCAAATTTATGTACACATCTCGCACCTGTTCTTCATGAGACGTGTCTAGATAGATAACGTCGGGGCGTAAGGATGCGTTGACAGGGGCCCATTTTCCGCAGAGCTGCCAACAGCCCTTGGAAAACATAAACACGGTCACGCTGTCCCTCACTCCCAGCGCGCCGGCAGCTCCCCAGCTCACTGAGACCCCGACCCAAAGCATCTCTCTGTGCTCCCCAAACCCGTACCTGCTGGCCTGTCCCCCTGGGGGCGCGGCCCTGGCCTCAGAGCCACACCTGCTGTGGCCCTCCCCGCACACGCCCAGGGTCCGCCCACTCCTGGCCCCCCCCCATGATGGGATCACTCCGGGGGAACCTCCTTCTGGGGAGGGGCTCTGAGCACCGTGGCCACACGAACCCCTCTCCCCAGGCCGCTTCTCTGCCCTTTCCTGACTTTATTTCCCAAAGAGCACTTGTCACCACCTCATGCATTTCAATCTCACTTGCACGCACGCTCCCAGTCTCACTCCCGCTACTAGGACGCACACTCTGAGCTTTGCACGATGCCCTATTCCCAGCACTGCGAATAACGCCGGCCACGTAGTAGGATGTCCACAAATACTCAGGGAGTGAATGAATAATACACAGTCAGCAGCTGCCTCTTGGGAGGAGACCAGGACTGTTGGAGAAGGTGGTCGAGGGCAACTCTAGCTTTACCTTTAAGGTCTAGATCCTTTACAGTGAAAATGTGCTCATGGGTGGCTTGTGAAATCAAACATTAATAAACATCTGGGGAAAGGCCATCGAGATCCATGGTGCCCCCCCCAGGAGCCCTCCACCGTGGCTCCCCTCAAAGGCCCATCCTCAGTCGGAGCTGAGGAAAGGGAGGGGCCGCTATCAGGTTTTGGGGTTGAGAGTAGGAAGGAGGGAGGCAAAGCCCACCCCACTGCTTCCTGATCCCTGGGGGGACATGGAGCCCTGTGGTCCCTGCCGAGTTTCCTCCTTTCTTCCCTCCCGCCATGACTTCCTTCATCTGACTTCCTTCTGGCCTCTTCAGGCACGTGTTGACTCCTCCCTTCCCTCCGCATCCCCTGAGCCATGCTCTCGCTGGCCTCCAGGACGTGCTAAACGCCGCGCCGTCTGGCTGAAGTGTGGACAACTGGAAGGATGGGGCTTCAGAATGTCCAGCAGCCCGAGGAAGCCCCACCTCGGTGCCCCCCGCCCCCTCCCCCGGCAATACCTTTAGCACTTGACATCAGCGTCGCCCGGTATCCAACTGGGATACCTGTTCACATCCACACGTCCAGGACTCAGGCGGGATGGGTAACACAGGGTCCATCAGAACAACGGCTTGGGCTGAATGCGCCCGACTCCACAGGAGTCTAAGCGGACAACTGCATCCACATCCCAGGGAAGCTGACAGAACACCTCACCTGCAGGAGGCAATCACTGCACAGCCAGAGGGGACACCGAGGGGATCCATGCTGAGCCTGTGATGTCACAGACAGGGACAACATTCAGAAAGCCTTCCAGACAGAGAGGCCCTGGGCGGTGGGCAAAGATACAGGACCGGGGAACGCACGCCTGGTTGCAATGGAATCCCAGACCCTGGCTCCAAATTCACACTCAAATTCACACTCACTCTGATGGGAGCTGGGGGTGGAGTGGTCTGGGGGGGCAGGGACAGGCGGACAGCCACAGGGAGGCTGTAATCAGGGAGGACATTTCACCAGCCTCTCTAAGAGGGGCGGCTGAACCAAACTGAACCCCGACCCTGGCCGAGGCAGAAAGCAGTCATTCTTTTACAAGCTCGAGAAAGATCATCCAACTTAATTAAGATCGCCCCATCCCGGGAACATCCATCAGTTGTCGGCACAGCAGTCGCAGGAAGGCGACCGGCAGTGAGAGGGGAGAAGGGAGGCCTGGGGGGGGGGAAGGGCTGCTGGGTAGAGCGTGAGCCCCCCACCCAGGGTCTACTAAGTGATTCCGGGGTCCCAGCCTCTGGCACGCACAGTGGAGAGCGGGGAGCTGAGCAGCTTCGTTATTAATCCACAGGGAGCTCCCTGGCCCCAGCATCGCCCTCTGCTTTCAAGCCCTCAATCCTCCTAATACCCCAGCAATTTCGTTAAAGGATCTTCCCCCTTACAATAACGTCGCGTGTTCCTCAGAGCAGCACTGAAGGCACGAGGGGCCACTACAGCTGATCTGACCACAGCTGTTTCCCTGCCAGGACAGAAGGGAGCCGCCAGGATGGCTCACACTCGCCACGCCCAGGCCCCTTACACGGAGCAAGAAATCGAGGCCCGGGGAGAGGAAGGGGTATCCTCAGGGTCACCCAGGAATCGGTGGCAGGCTCAGATAGTAACACACCCACCCCCTCCCATTTCCCCTCCATCAACTCCACCAAGAGCTATAATCTTCAACCAGTGACCCCAGTTTATTCCCCTTTAAAATGGTATGAAATTTGCGAAAATTAAATTATGATTATTTAAAGGTGCTTGGTTGCTAGAAATCAAAATAAATGACTAATCCCTTTGCAGTCTGTGTGAACTGGCCCTGCGAACCCAGGCATCTAGGACAGGGGTCAGTAGACGATGGTCCCTGGCCCACCATCTGTTTTTTGTAAATAAAGTTTTATTGGAACACAACCATGCACATTGGTTTACGTACCGTCTACGGCTGCTTTCAGATTATGACAGCAGTGCTGAAGAGTTCCAACAGACCGTACGGCCCACAAGGCCTAAAATATCTGTCTGGCTCTTTGCAAGAAACGTTTGCCAAGTCCCACAGAGCTGCAGAAGCCCGGGATTCCATCAAGAATCCTCCAAGGGCCAGACGATCCAAAATACCATCCTAGAGCAAAGAGAGTAACAACGGCTATCAAATGCTGAGTGCGTGCTCTGTGCCAAGGATACCAGATGACGAGTTTTAGAATATTGCTGTCCTTAATCCTTGCACTTTACCCTGCAGCTGGGTAATAATATCCCCACTTACGGAGGAGCTCGCTGAAGCTCAGAGGAGCTAAGGAACTTGCCCGAGGCCATGGACCTCACTCCATGCCCCACCCCAATGTCAGGCTCATCCACAAACAGCCGATACCTTCTTTCCCCAGGCGCGGGCCAGAGTGCAGGAGAGCTGGGTGTGAACTCAGAGGTCCTGCAGGCCGGATCCCTGGCCCGAGGCTAGGGAAACTGAGGCCCAGACAACAGAGGAGAACCTGGACAGTGTGTGGCAAAGATGGGGAAGGGGCCCAAGGCCTCTGGCTCCCTAGGCAAAGGTCCATCGCCCCTACCGGGCTGAGCTCCGGTCACACACAGCAGGGACGGACGGAGCACGTGTTCCGAGGCCGGTGAGGCCCTAGGGAGGCAACAGACCTACCCCATCTGCACAACAGCCATGGATACGAGTCCCATCATCCCCGTTTATCAGATACAGGTGACAGAGACTCGGAACTGGAAAAGCACGCGTCCCAGGGCACACGGCTCGTAGAGCCGAGGCACGAGCACAGGTGTCCCCAAGTCTATGGTCTCCCACCTCCCCAGGCCGCAGGGAACCCGCGGCTGTCAGAGAAGCCGAGGAGGGCCACCGGTGTCTGCTCTCAGGCAGCCCCCGAGCCCTCCACACCCACTGCCCACCCGCCTGCACCCAATGCCCCTGGGTTGCACCTGCCACCCCCGTGGTCCTGCACGAAACCCACGCCGCCGGGAATCAGCCCAGCGCGGCCTCCGTGCGGGCAGAGGGCCCCTCCGGCTCCTTCTGAACGCCCTTCCCAAGAGGAAAACCACACTCGGGGGAAAAGGTCTGGGCACGTGAGTCCACACCCACGTGCTCGATGTCAAAGACCCGGAGTCCCGTCCAGTCCCCTCCGCCTATCGCAGGCGAGGGTCTCGGGCCGGCCTCGCACGCGGCTCGTTCCAGCTGCTGGGCCACCCAGCGCGAGCAGAAGGCCTTCCCCCTTCTTTCAGGAACGACTCCTCCGCAGACACGCTGCCCCCTGTCCTCAGAGGCTGTGGCTCACAGGTGCGCCAGAACCACAGACCCACACTGGCTCCCCCCCAATCTGGGGCCTTCCCTCCCCCCCCTCCCAGGCGATGAGACGCGGCTCAGTGGAGCCTCTCTGGGCAAGTCCTTCCCCATTTCTTCCCACACCCGTCTTTCTGACGATGCCTCCAGACGGCGAAGGCAAACGGGACCGCCAGAGGCAGGGGAGGCCCGCTGGTAAAGACCAACTTCTCTTCAGCCAAGAGGAAGGGGAAGTGGTTTAAGGGGGAGCAGCAACTTGCTCCTAAATCCCCCTTCCCTCCTGACGCCATCCAGGAGGCCCCGCGGGAGGAGCCGCCCACACACCCAGGACACGACCCTCTCTCCCCCTGGGGAAGCCAGACTCCCGGGCTCCCAGGGCTCTGCCCTCTCGCCCTTGACCTCCCACAACCCCTGGCATCCAGACCACTCCCTGGCAGCTCGGGCTTCTGCCCTGTCTCGGGCCGAACGCTCCAGCTGCCCCAAACCCGGGTCTCCCATGCACCCTACAAGGGAGAAGCTGGGCCCTGTGTATGTCCTATCAGCCCCGTGCACGGTTTTCTCAGATGGTCAACAGACAGCCCCGGACTATGACTTTTCTCCCCTGCAGTCAGTGAGGGGGAGCAGGGGGCGACATCGCACTGGCCTTGTGGGTGCGGCTGTGGCCCCAGCCCGCCCTGCTACACCTCACAGGGTCACGTGGGCCATGCCCGACCGCTTCATCCGGCGCATTCCATCCTGAAAATGGACGAGGTTAAGTCTGATCAAAGGCTCTCTTAAATGGGGGCTCGTGAGCCCCCGCAGCTGCACGGAGGCTGTGTGGGGAGTGGGCCTGTGGCTTTCACCAGGACCCCCAAAGGGCTCAGTGGCCCCACAAAGCGCCACCATTCTCAGGTGGGGTGCCCAGAGCACTGGCTTCCAACATCTGTACAATCCTAACTGTACGTATAGCTCATAACGTAATTATATAGGTAACGTATAATTATATATGCAACTGTCATTTGGCCCATTGTCAGCCTTTTAAAAATGTATTGACATCCCTTGAGACAGTTATTGCTGACATCTGATCTTTTTACCACAGGAATCTACCCGGGAGGAGGACACAGTGGGTCACCTGCAGCCTCTCCCTAGGACAGCTGTTGACAGACCTATCCCATTCGGTAGACATTTGAACTTCGTGCACTTGCTGCATACAAATAACGGTGTTCTGAATCTGTTAATCTTATCGATACATTTTTAAAACTGTGTTTCCAAGGGATAGAGATGGTTCTTACTTAGTTTTTCGAAATTGGGGGGTAAAAAAAGGCTGTATCTTTCTGGGAGGTGGGTGCCCTCTAGTCCCTCCCACCCCCTGGCATCTCGTGGGAGGTCTGGGGTTTGCCCAAGTCTCATCTTTTGTTC
Source organism: Ailurus styani (assembly GCA_002007465.1). NCBI lineage: Eukaryota > Metazoa > Chordata > Mammalia > Carnivora > Ailuridae > Ailurus > Ailurus styani. The sequence continues at coordinate 2,520,432 of LNAC01000270.1, read as the reverse complement.
CTCCAGAGCCCGAGCTTCCTGGAAGCAGAGTAAACCCCACTGGACTGAAGGGAACAGGGAGCCGGGCGCCGTGTGGGTGGAAGGAACTGTGGCCAGATGCGACCACCTCCGCCCCTCCCTGGCCCCCGACAGTCCACGGGGCACTCTGCTGTAGAAACTCATCCTGTGCCCTGTACTCACACCACACAGTTCCAACCACGTGGAGAGTTCCAGCAGACGTGTCACATTTTAGAGCTGGAAACTACTGGAAACACCGTAGTACCTGAGGAGATGCGTCGTTGGCCGCGCGGACATGTCGTGAGAAGGGGTACCTGAGGTTGGCAGCCACCTCGGCCCTCCGTGTGGCAGCCCGATTGAGAACTGACTTCTCTTACCTCCTCATGGGGTTCATGTGTTGTTTGCCAGACCTCGTGTAGTGGTCTGTGTTCTCTTCTGGCTTATTGGACTTCTTTATGATGATTATTCTGGATTCACTGTCAGATGGTTCACGAATCTCCGTGCCTTTAAGGTCAGTCGCTGGAGCCTTTGATGGCACCGTGATTCTTTGGTGGCCTGATTCTTTGGGACCTCCGCGGCCGTTGGCTGGTGTGCGTGCACCTAAAGGAGCAGACACCCTTCCGGTCTTCACGGACTGGCCTTTGCTGCCTGATGTCTGGACCCGTGGGGCCAGGAGTGCAGCCGGGACGGGGGGTTGTGGCCTGGTCTGTGCTGAGTAGGAGGGTATGGGCTGGCATGGCTCCTGCTGGGAGCCCCGGCTGAGCAGGGCTGGAGCTGGTCCCAGTCAGGTCCACGGCTGGCGGGCTGGTTACCAGGGGCACCGACTAGTGTGCCTCCTCCCAGGTCCCTTGGCCGATGGGACTGACGGAAGAGCATGGAAACGGGGGGCTGAGGCTGAGTCCACAGGGCACGGGGCTGCTTTGGGTCTGTAGCTGGGGCCACACCCCCGTCCGTCAGCCCGCACAGAGCCCTGGCCTGCCTTCCCAACACAGGCCCGCTGGGTCTCGGGCTCCACCCCGGTTTACAACCTCCTGCCGGGGTCCCAAGGCTCCCCCAAAGGCACTTTGTCCAGGGGTGGCTACCAAGTCACTGTTTCTGTGGAGGGGTAGGCCGAGGCCCTCTCACTCCATCTGACGTCATCCCAGGAAATGGCTCTTACGTCAAGATGACGACGTGTGCCTGTCCTTCGGCAGGGTGGCATGTGTCCTTCCCATTTCTTCCTCCCCCTACCCTGATTGCTCACTGCTAACCTCCCGATGCAGAGACTTACCCAGAAGGCCGGGCATGGACAGAAGGAAGAGATGAGGGAGCAAGGGGCTTTAGGTTTGCAAATATCCCAAGAAAAGCTTTGTTTGCCACAAAGAAACACGACACGTCAGGACCTATTCCACGGTTCTGGGTGGGCCAGGACCAGACTTCCAGCTCACGGTGTCCAAGGCCAAGGGCTGCTTCCTTCCGCTGGCCGTTAGGCCTCCCGGCACAGGGGGTCCCTGTGTCTGAATCACAGCGGAGACAGGACTGAGCTGGCAGCAGTGTGCCGGGGTCCACTGTCCTCTTCTCACTGATGGCCGCCCCCTCCCCGGGGCCCCCACAGTGGGAGGGGCTCGCCCATCCCCAACTATCTCTCCTCCCCCTTCTGACAAAAGGTCTGGACGGTGAGGTCCACAGCAGCAAAGCCTAGTCTGCTGTCAGGGGACGGAGCTAGCAGAGATGAGCGTTCCCCAGAAGGGCAGTGGGAACCTCCGGCCTCCTCAGGACATACCCTTGGCAATGGAGCACAGCAGCTCACCTGCCCGCTGCACTTGGCAGAGTCCCTTTCCCTCTTGGGGCCTCAGTTTGCTCATCTGTAAAATGAGGCGGCTTGACTGCCCCCCTCTAGTCCCTTCGGCTCTGGAACCCTGGGCCTTGCTTGTACTCTGCTCTACACGTGGCTCTCGCTGCCCCTCTTGAGCCTGCAAACCAGGGAGTCTCCCCTGGACCCTCCCAGCCTCTGGGGCTCCTCTGATGCAAGTCCACCCTCCAGCTACTCTGACCCCAAGCACGCAACACGGTCCGTAAGGGGCACAGACGAGGACGGCCATCGTTAAGGACGCGGGAGCCAAGCCTGCTGGGATGCGTGTGTGCGCCAGGAAACGGGGGGGCTCTGCCCCTCGGAAGCCTCCCCGCGGCTGGGCGAGGAGCGTGCTGGGATCGCCATGTCAGAGATGGAAGAACTAAGGGTCAGGGGAACCGTGGGAAGCCTTGGCCAGTTCGTGGTGAACCCATGACTCCAACCCGGGATCCTGACCTCAGACATAGCCAGGATTCAGCTGCTGAAAACATATCCACGCTCCCTCTTCACACAGTGTGAGCTGATAGGTTTGCATGGACCGCCCCCACCCCGGCCCCCGACTGGGCAGACGCTCCCGACCATCACAGTTGCCATGCCGTGACCCGCAAGGGGCAGAAACCAGGCAACCTGGCTTCCCTCCAAGGCCGGCAGAACCTGTGTTTCAAGGCCAGTTTCCGTCCAGGCACCTGGGGAGGATGCCTGGGACCTAAGCGCCCATCGCAGGTGGCTTTATCACCGGGGCAGGCTGGTCAGTTTCTCCTGGTGCATCATGAGCCCCTTGGGAGCGGGGCTGCCGTGGGGACATCGCTCTGTCACCCACAGGTCTGGCTCCGGGATAGTCCCAGGAGCCGTGCAGAAGGGCAGGGCCGGGTCTGAGTGCAGGGGGAGGCAGCAGACGCCACAGGCGACTCTGGCCCGACACGTCCTCCTTCTGTCTACACAGACCTTCCTTTTCCCTTTTGTCTGCTTTGTGATAGTTAATATACCAAACCGTCACTGCCTTCTTAGCCTGCAGGAAGTGTAACAACTGTTATCTACCACAAACCACCCAAGCCTTAAATTGCAGCGGGAACAGTGACAGTGATAGATTAGAATTTTCAAAATCAAACGCAAACGTGTCCCCGTCATGGCTAAGAGAGGGGCCGAGTTGACTTGAAAATAATTTACTTAGAAAATTTTGTGATGCATGGTAAATTAAGTCCCCCTTCAGCACGCTTTTTTTTTCTTCTCCAGCAAAGTATTCGTCTACTTAATTGATTCCCAAAGACTTCCTGCTCTGACTTAAAACTATTACCGCGAGGGGAGATTGATGCGAGCCTGGGTCTCATCCAAGGACAAGATGGACAGTTCACTTTGAAATTTTACAAGGGGTGGGGGGAGATGGATTCCTAATCAAACAGGCTTTTTTCTCCAGCCTTGAAACATGGAGCCGAAGAACAAGGGGAAAATCATCAGTGACAACAGCTAATGAATTTTAAATCCTTATTACAAGAAAAATTAATTTGCTAAGTTGGCCCCACAGATACAGGTTATAAAATGAGTCACCATCTCCTTAAAAATATGAGACTCAGAGTAACTAAGGTGGCTCAGACTTGCTGCAGCCGGGCCACGCTGGGGGGCCACGCGTCCTCACTGAGCACGGTCTCGAGGGAGCCGGCGCCGTCTGCCCCGCCACTGCAGACACTCTAAGGATGTCACTCATGTCATCTCCACTCGTCTCACTACCTCTGGGGCTATTTTACACATTCCCCGAGGCATCTTCGTTCCCGTGATGGGGTGGCAACACCCACGCCCCCCAGGGCTGTGCCAAGGACTGGCTGCAGACCCTTGTCCCAGGAAGCTGTTACTGCCCTGTGACAATTTCCCTGTTCCCATTAGAGAACCGCCCTGCGACTGCGACAATCCTCCATCTCCATTAGCGCAATCGGTGACTTGACTTTCCAGATACGCAAGTTCTAAGGAGCAGAGCCGGACCCCGGTGTGTCCTGCCTGGACGTCCATTGCTTATTCCGAGCGTGGCCCTACGGTGACAGATGGCCGCCGGGAGGTGAGCTCACACGGCAAAGGGAGAGAGAGCCTGCCCAGGTGCAGGTTGGCATTGGGGCAGCGGGAAGACAAAACTGGCTGCGGGGGCGCTTGGGGGCTATAGGCCAGGGGTCTTCGAGGGTCAGGCCAGCCCCATGTGTCGCAGGCACCCCCTTGGCTGGGCCCTATCTCGACTCCGTGTCTGACCTCACGTGGTCCTGGGGCTCCTGCTCACACCTGATCTTGTCCCACAGTTGCACGGTTCCTGGACTTTTGCTCCACGGAGGGGACCTTGCTCTCTTGCGTCTAAATCTCCTCCTCCCTGTCCCTCCAGATTTGACCTTGTCCCCCACACCATGTTCTTCCACTGCCTTTCTGATGTGAGGGCAGGTAAGCAGGGGAGGCGTCATGCCACTGGGAGTACACTCCCACTGGATTCAAGTCCCATATGGCACTTTCTGGCCTCAAATGTCACCCAAGGTGGGTTCCTTACCGAGCCTGTTCCCTCAGCTGTGAAAGGGAGAGAAGCCTTGGCACAGAGTACTTTGGTTATGAGTGCTGGTCTTGCTTGCACTCCAATTCTGGCTCCGCTACTTCCTGTGTGACTTTGAGCAAGTTTCTTAACCTCTCTGTGCTGATATTCCCTGTCAATAAAACTCTAAGGCTAGCATCTTACCCCCCTCGCGGTGGGAAATCAGTAAGAACACCCACACCCCTGGCACGGAGCAAGCAGCACAGAAGGACCAGCCGTCCCATCTTCTGAAGACACAGGCAGATGGCAAGACTGAACGCAGAGATGCTCGGCAGGCTGCCCAGGGTGGGACCTGGTACGTGGTGGGTCCTCATCACACAGAGTAAAGCAGGAAGGCGGAGCCCACTGTCTCCCAGCCCAAGCTTTCACTTCTCTTGGCACAAAACACAGTGTGGATCAAGAAGTAGCCCAAGTGGGCGCCTGGGTCGCTCAGTGGGTTAAAGCCTCTGCTTTCGGCTCAAGTCATGATCTCAGGGTCCTGGGATCGAGGCCTGCATTGGGCTCTCTGCTCAGCAGGGAGCCTGCTTCCCCCTCTCTCTCTGCCTGCCTCTCTGCCTCCTTGTGATCTCTCTCCCTCTGTGAAATAAATAAATAAATAAATAATCTAAAAAAAAAAAAAAGGAGAAGTAGCTCAAGTAAAACAGCCAGGGGAGAAGCGTCAGGGCTAAGGAGGGAATCGCTTGAACACAGGACCTGGCTCAGGGAAGCTGACCCTGAAACTCAGCACTAGCTCGGAAAGGACTTGAGAGCCAGCCCCTGCTCTGCTCCACCCAGGGGTGTGTTACCCGCTCTCTGTGTCTGCCGTAACTCAGTGGGGGGAGGGGGGATGCAAAAATACCGGGGCCGAGCATTTGCTCTGAACAAAGGCTCCCCACGATCCGTGCAAGGGGCGTGCTGAGCACTGGACGATTTCATGACTCCCGTGGGGGAAACAGGCTGTAGATACAAGGGTACCAAGAACGCACTATTTATTCTTTCCTTCATGCTCGCCGTCCACCCTTTTCTTCCCCCACCTTCCTACCTTCCAGGCTTGGCATGGTCCTAGGTCTCACCATCAGGTGCCCCCTGTCCTGCGGCCATCGCTCCCAGCCCCACGCCCCAGGCTCCCAAGGCTCCAGCTGCAACACAGAGAAACGGCCGGAGGGCGAGTTCCCAAGTCAGACACCCCACTTTCTCACTCCTGGCCTCGCCCCTTACTAGCTGTTGACTTCGGGCAAGCTTCTTAACCTCTGATCTCTGCCCTGGTCGGTTAGATGAGCATACACCAGGGCCCACGCACAGGCCCAGCAAGAGGCGGGGGAACACAGAGCAGGGCTAGGCTGGGCTGGACCACGCGGGCTTCTCGTCTTTATTACTTGCCATCTCCAGGGTGGACCACCCTGCCAGACCCGGGCTTGAGGTGGCAGCCCCCCTTGGCTGTAACCGGCACCCCCCTTCTGCTCCTGCCACGCTCACTCCTCCACCCTGTGACCCAGCAGTGAGTCTCTGAGGCCTCACCAACGACGTGTCACTGGTGACTTGTGTTCCCAGCTCACAGCCCAGTGCCGGGCCACTGGAGGTAGCCATTTGGCCTCTGCCGACTCCGTGAGTGAATGATGTGTGCCAGGCACCGTGTCGGGCCCAGGAGAGGGGGGCCGTGGGCAAAGAGTTTTGGCTCTCCTCAACTCTGCTCACCAGCGAGGACAGGACATGGCCCTGCCCAGCTGCTGCTTGTCACCTGCCACGGGGCTCTCCCAGGACCCCATGGTCAACAGCAGGAAGTAAACATCTGCTGTGTTCCTACTACGTGCAGTACAGCGTGTTGGGGGCTGACGTGTGATCACAGTAAATCCCTGAAACTGACCAGGCAAATGGGGCCCATAATTTAGCCCGTTTTATAGAAGATGAAATGAAAGGTTAACTAACATCACGATAAATCATAAATGTGGAACCTGACCAAACCTCCCTGCCCAGGCCCAAGGCCCTCACGGCCTACATCCTCACACTAAGCCACCTCTCCCGCAAGCCGACGCTCAGCAGCGTCCCAGGCCCTTTGGATGGCCCAGCCGGTGCCCGGCCCGCTCCCAGTGAACACCGGCCAGGGCAGGTATCTCTTCATCGGGAAGTTTACAAACGAGAACAAGATTTTTTAATGATTTCCGGGTCACCGATGACACAGAGAAGTGGCCCACGCTGGGGTGCATCTCAGAAATAATCAGGGGATACTGAGGTACGGCTCCCCCATGCCCAGGAATCCAAATCATAATTGGTATTTATGCTAATGCCTCCAAGGGCTTTGCAAACTCAATCCTCTTCGTAATCTGGTAATCTGAGCAGTTATCAATTATCCTCAGACCCATTTCAGAGAAGAGTAAACTATAACTCAGCCAGGCTTAGAAAAACGTCAAGGTCACCCAGATAAGAAGTGATGGATCTGGGCTTGAGGCCAGGTACTCTGCCTCCAATCTGGAGGCTCAATCACCTCGACATAGCCCACCTGATGCGTGGACGTGGTCACCCTCTCCAGCGTACCACTCTGCCCTTCACACCGAGACTACTCGTGACCGCCTCACCCCGCGGTTTACTGAATAAAGCCAATATCCATCTCTCATCCCTGCTTCTTCCAGGTTCCAGGTTCTGGTTGATCCTGGCTTTCCCCGTGGAGCTACCCACCTGCCAAATGGGAGCATCCAAGGCTCACTGTCCCTCCCCTGTGCTATTCCACTCCGGGCAAGGCTCCGCGGTTACTCTTCTTTCCTTCTGTTACCCTTCCCCATCCCTCCACCCCAATCCTGCAAGTGCAAAACCTATCTCGCTTATAAGGCCTCATCAATGGTCTCCTCCACCATGGAGCTTTCCCAACTTGCCCCATGTGGGGAGTATCCATCCTTCCTCTGAATTCCTTTCCTTGCCTTGGGCCAGAAATCACTTTCCTCCCTGTCTCAGAGCAGCCACTTTACACTCCCCCCCAGAGGTGCGCCTTCTGGGGTGAGACGACGGGGCCCAAACAACGAGGGCCAAGGGTGCGGGGAGGTGGACTCTGCCTGCTTTTCAACCAGAGCAACGACCACGTCCTGCTCGTCACCTGCTCGCCCACACCGAAGACTTCATGTGAAGGGTTCTTGGAGGAAACCAACCTCGACCTCAGCAAATCGGATGCTGCGTGATGATAAGAGACGCAGGGCTGTGCAGGGCGCAGGAGGACGGGCCCCGATGCCCCTACCACACCGTGCACGGAGCACAGGCTCAAGAGGTATGGATTTGCCAGGGCGCCCAGACCACCCCTCAAACGACAGTGTGTCATGAAGGCTTCTGACTTCTCCCCCCAAGGACAAGGTGGAAAGTGGGGGTGCTCACATCTCGGCTCCAACAATGCAGGTGTCAGGACCCCGGAAATAAAAGGTATGACTGTTCACCTCCAACCACGGGCCCTAAAGCAAATCCTAAATGCTTTAGCGGGAGGAGGGGCATGAGCGTCTTCGTGTTAAGGCTTTGGATCTCAGATAGGGAGGTTCTGGGTGGGGCCCACACCCAAGCTCTTGACTCAGAAAAGGGAAGCGGAAGCCATCCAAGCTAATGGAGGAGCCCGAGTACTCAGGCAGAGAATGTTTTTATTCTACCCACCACATCTCACAGAATGGGAGGTGAATAGTACAAAGTGCATTTAAAAAAAAAAAAGCGAAAGAATTCTAAGACATAAGCTAAGACCCCACCTGTCACGGGACTGGGAAGGTCATCAATTGTGGTTACCGCACCCGGTAACAAGTGCCCTTGATTCGGGGGTGGGGGAGTAGAGTCTTGTAGATAAAGCCAGGACCCCCTCCCCTTCTTCCCCCAGGAGGTGATTCAAAACCATAAGGTCACTTTCTCTGTGCTGGCTGGCTCCCTTTCATCAGGCTGCGGACCCGTCCCAGAGGAAGGTTCGGCACCTGGACGGGGTCAAGGAGTTGCGTGTGACTTGGGCAGATGCTGATGGGGACTGGGCCCCTGTACGAATCTCGGAGCAATGGGGCGATGCAGTGTGGGCCATGTGGAAGGTGGACGCAAAGTCTTTCCAGAAGCAGAGGATACAGAAGGGGGGGGGGTGCGTTTGTGCTGGAGGCAGGAGTCCTGCATTGCTGGTGATGCCAATCGCCTTGCCCACCCGAGGTAGGACAAGGACCCCCACATGGCCACCTGGGCAGGAGAGCGGAGAGCCACAGACCCCGCCCATCCGTGGCGCCCGTCGGAAGTCGCGTGTCCTCTAGAGCTCCTGGGCCTGCGGCCCCAAGGCCTGCTCTTCCATGGGCTGCATGGCCTCCTGCACGTAGACGATGAACTCCGAGGCCTCCCCGCCCTGAGTGTAGACAGTCACCGTCTCGATGCCCTCCACGTCGTCAGAGGACACCACCAGGTGGTGCTGCTCAGCCAGCTCCACAGAGGCCTGCTGGAGGGTCTCCTGGATCATGACCGTGTGGTTGGAGCTGGGCTCCTCATCCGTCACCTGCGTGAGGGCAAGAGAAAGGTCACACAGGTCCTGCTTCTGGGTCCGGCCATAACAAGAGAATCACAACTACTGCCAACGGAGCATCTAGAACGTTCCAGGAGCTTGTCTCTACTGCACGCAAACGCTCTTATGTTTGCTCTCATCCCTGGTTTATGGGTGGAGAGAGGGAAGCTCAGTGCTGCAAAGCAACACGGCCACGGGCCCCAGCGGTGGCAAGCGGCAAAGCCCAAGTAGAAACCCAAAGTCCAAGCTCTTCTCTTGACGCCAAGCCGCCTCCCAGGGAGGCGTGGGGGGTTGCCGGGGTTGCCAAAGGTATGCAGGTTGGAAGGTGGCATATGAGTGCTTTACTGCAACCATGTGGAAGCTTAGGTGGGTGGCTCCTGGAAATTCACAGCTGGTCCGTTTGGCGGTGAGGAAGGGGCTAGGTTTATCCTGGGTTTTCTGTCTTTCCACACACTGTGGGAGCTCAACTCCCTGTCTGAAGATCAGTCTCACATTAGCAAAAAGTAGATGTCCCCACAAGAATGATTTCTCCCAACTGCCGTCCACCCACACCCATGCCTTAGCCATGGCAGGAGGTGGCCCACTGGGGGGACCTGCCGTGGGGCTGGGCGGGACGGTCTGGGGTGGTCTGGGGGGCCATCTGTCGGTGGATGGGACCTGAATTCTACAGCCAGGCCTTTCTCTGCAGCTCCAAGCAGGCAGACTCCAGACAAAGCCAATTCCAGCTAGTGCCGAGGCCCTGCACCCCTGACCCTATGGGCTCTGGCCTATTTTAAATAACTGTCTTTGATCTTCAGAAGAAAAATAATCGAAAGAACATGGGTAAGTCTCAGGAAGACTTGAGAGCCTGGAGCTGCAAAAATAATGTAAGGGTTAGAATACAAGCCCAAAAGCGGGGGGTCTGGAATGGTTCTGGGAGGGAACAAGAGAGTCCTCAGACGTGTGCAGGGATGTCAGGGAGGAGCCGAATGGCGAGGTGGGAGGAGTCCTGCACGGAGCAGGGTTCGAACCGCAGCTCACCACTGTCCGCTGGGAGGCCAGACACGCACCCTGCCACCCTCAGCTTTCCCATCTGTAAAATGGGACAACTGCACACTTCAGAGGATGGCTGGGAAGGCAAAGGAGAGTCCGTATGCAGAGTGGGTGCTCAAGAACACCATTTTCAGAGCCTGCGGCACTCATTAACACTACTTTCTTAAACACCCGCGGGCTGAAAGGTGCTGCCACATGTCGGCTACTTGTTAGTCCAGCCACGCCGCCAAACCTGTCATCACAAAAGGTCCCAGCAAACTAAGCTCCGTGCAGACAGGACCCGCGGGGTCCTGGCACTGCTCCTTCCTGGAGCCAGGCTGGATGCACACACAAGCACTCAGTATTTGCTGAGTGATGATCCCCCAGGTACTGGCTGCTGTGACGGGCACTGCGGAAGTGGCCCAGTGGAAAAGACACGGGGCAGAGCTGCAATGTCCCCATCGAGGGCCGGGGAGGCAGGGGAGGCCTCCGGAGGAGAAGTGGGGATGGGTTCCAGGCAGAGGGGGACAGAAGAAGCAAGGGCTCCTAGGACAGCCAGCAAAGACGTGTGTGCTCAGGTGGTCTCCGTGAGCGCCCCCTGCTGGCCCTCTGACTCCTCTCCCAGCTGGTGTCTGGCACAGGACGGCCTCCTCCTCCCAGGCCAGCGCTCAGTCCACAGCAGCCAAGCTCCGGGGGATAGGGGGGCGGGGGGAGGAGGCGCCCGACTGGCTCCCAGGGGCCTCCCTCTGGCCCTGTGACTGCACTATTCCCTGCAAGCAGGCCGGGCTGTGTCAACAGGGGGAATATATTTAACTGAGAGACAGAAATGGAGAGGCACCTCTGCGGTGAGCACCACACAAAGCTATGGATTGGAAGGCACTTCTCATTTGGACTGAAAGAATTCACCAGAAGCCAGAGAACTATCCTGAGTGGAAACTATTAACACATTTCGCCTGATTTGTTTCTCCAGAGCGAATCAGGACCTTTTTTCTTTCTTCTTTTAGTGTTTGTTTCCATTTCATTTAAATGGGAAAATGTACTGTGAACCAAGAATTTGGAAGTAAATATTGATTTATTTCACACTGAAAGAGGGTGGCTGCCAGAAGGCTGGGCAGGGGGAGAGACACACGACGAATGCATTTCTCCTCTTAAGTATCAGGAAATTCTGCACAAAGGGAAAGGTGCGGAGCTGGGGCAATTTGTGCTGAGGCCCCAGGACCTCACACGTGCAAAGCCAGCCTGCTGCCCTGGAGGTAAACAGACGACACGAGCTCTGAGACGCACACACTCCTGGCCATGTGCCGTGACTGGGGGCCGGTGACTGCTGTCAGAGCGAGTCTGAGATAAGGAAGCCGTCACAACAGAAATCCCCACCGGCTCAAATTCCCATCCCTCTGAACAAACGCTACCACCACGACAGCCCCGTACCGACAAGGGCCGAGAGCAGTGCCACCGACGAGGCGACCCGGCCCCGGCCTTCGGTGAGCGGGAACTGCGGCCTCCTGTCTCCAGGACAGCCGAGTTCTCAGATACCGGCCCGGGGGGGTAGGGGTGGGGGGTTCCGAGGTGACCCAGAGGGCTGCTGCCCACAGATGTGGGGAGAAAGACAGGCAGAAACCAAGATGAGGCCGCGGGGCTTGAAGTAAGGGTAAACCGCGTGCTTCCTCTGTTATCATCAGAGCCTGGGGGCTGCTGCTCCATGGAGTTTGGTGGTGTCTGCAGGTGGCGGGAAAAGGCTTTGCAGGCAGAGAGCAGACAGTGAGCAAAGAGCAGGTGTGTGCCCCGGCCCTGCCAAGGCTGCTGGCCAACTCCCAAGCACCACGCCCACTGGGCAGAGCTGTCTTCCCCCTTCCAGAAGGCTCTACACCGTCTCCCACTGCTGGGCCAGCCTCGGCTTTACTCACTGAGACACCCTCCCCCAGCTTCTGCAACCCTCCCCTGGGCTCTGCTTTGAGCCTTCTCGCAGATTCCAGGCTCCCCGTCCTCGACCTCTGCTCTGGACCCCTCTCCGCATCGACACTCTGCTCCCGGCTGAGCCAGAGGCGCTGATCTACGGGCCACAGGGCCATCTGCTCCTGGGGGGGGGAGGGGGTCTGGGGGCATCTGTCCCATGTTGCAAAGTCACAGGAGGGAGGGAGTTCTGGGAAGGAGTGGCAGGCGAGGTTCATGGTCAGGTCCTAAAGAGCCCTGGTCACCAGCTGACGGGCTGAGACTTCATTTACAAAGGAAAACACGGACGGTTTTCAAAGGAGGGCTTGTGTCACCCGGTCCACGGCACCCCGCCAATGGAAACTTGCCTAACATGAGAGGCTAAAACTCACTGAGTATTATACTTCCCTCATGACCCCTTTAAATATTTATGTTTATTTGTCCATATCACCTGTTCTAAGTACAAGTCTATTCAAAGATAATCCTTTTTCCTCCCCCCAACCCCCCATTTTCAGCTCCAGGGTTTTGTGCAACAAAATCACTATTCAATCCGTCCACTGCTCATTAGGAGAGCACAGCAAACCTTAGGGCTTAATTCGTCAGAAAGAGTGATGGAGACAAAGGTGAATGTGCCTTCCAAAGAAGTCCTGCAAGCAGTACCCTTCTCGGTGAGCAGAGGCGTACCAGGGGCTGCGCGCTGCTGCTCAGTCACCCTACTGAGCCCCCCAAACAGAACAAACAATGGCAGGGTCCCCAAAGCCTGGCCATCGCCGGCTGTGGAGCAGTGTTTACGTTTTCGCAAGCTTTCACGGGCGAGTGGCCCTGCCAGCCCTCCAGCTGATTCGGGGGAGAGAATGTTGCAGGCAGAAGACTGGTGGGGGCTCGGGGGGCGGGCAGGCTCCACAGAAGGGGTTTATGAGGCTCTGCAGAGGGAGCCCCTCCCCACCCTCACACACGCCATGCTTCATGTTCCTGCAAACCAGGGACCTTCCCCACCCCGTGGAGCCCAGCGTCACCCCACCAGCAGCCCCTCGCCGTTTGCTGAACCCGTGCTGGCCACGTACGCACGACGTCTCACGCTGGGCATTTCTGAGTGAAACCTTCGGTGGGCCAGTGACTCACCCAGGGTCAAACAGCTGGAAAGTAACAAGAGCGGGACCTTGGTCTGGGTGACCCCTCATCCAGAGAACCTTCCTCGGCGGGTGTGGTGTGACAGGGACCGATGGGATGACAGTCGCAGATGGATTGGGTTAAATCATCACTTCGCACGATCCAATCACTTCACAGCTGCCTGTAGCACTCTCAACCATTTCCTCCATTCAAAGGGGTCTCTCTGGTAGCTTAAACTATTAGCTCAGGCTTAAAATTGTTCCCCACAGTAGAAATAATAGGGCTTCACAATGTCATTATCCCCTGAGATGGGTACTCCACTTTCCCCAAGCGCCGTATCTAACATATCTTCCAGCTAAATTATTAGCCGCACAGATAGCTTAATAGAAAACCTTAACCCAGGGGACCGGACCAATTATTCACTACGTCAGGCTCTGAGGCGGCAGCTCTGCCCACCTCAAGTGTTCCTCTCGAATCGGGGCTAGATGGCTGCCAGACCCGGGCACTCTGCTGGGCGCTGGGCCGCTGAGAAGCGTCCGCCTGCCCAGGCCCAGTGCCCCGTGGCTGCCGGCCCCCGCCCGTCTGCTCACGGGCAAACATGGATGGAGATGGGGCGGCCGGCACCTGTCTTGTCTCCTCCGTCTTCCCCCGCCTGCCCCACCTGCTCCCCTTCCTCTCCAGTGCCCTCTCACTTTCCTTCGTAAAAACCATCCCAAGCAGGTGAACCTCTTTCCCAACATTCAAGAAACTCCTTAAGGAAGAGGGTTCCCTGTGCCCACATGTGTGGGTGGCACCCCAGCGGAGCCCTACACGGCTCTGAGTCACAGTCTGTCCTGTGCGGATCTCCCGGGTACACCCGCAGCTTCTGGAAAGCAGACAGGCTCCTCCGGCCCAGCCCAGCGCCACAGGCCCGGTGGGCCCACAGGAGGCGCTGGTGGGACCTCCACAGCATTCGCAGGCAGAACAGCCTGCCACCCCCCGCCTCCAGGCCAGGCCACTGCTGGCCCTTGTTTCTGTCGGACAGGAGCCCACCAGACCACAGCGGGGCTGGCAAGAGGCAAGCTGTCCACAGAGGGACCCCTTTGGGCTCCAAAAGTCACGATGGTGCATCCCCTTATTTTATGGGGGATGAGCTGGGCCCGGAGCAGAAATAAACCGCCCAGGACACACTGTTGGAACCAGAACCCAGGTCTTCTGACCTTGAATCTGAAAACTCTCCACCCTGCGCCAGGCGGCCTCAAAGAGGGTTTGGTTCCTGGAAGAACACAGTCAAAACGCCTCGCCTGGCGCCGGGCCCGTGGGTGACCCCGCCGGGGACTCTCCTGCAAACAGGGAACAAGGCATGGACACACCCGAAGCCAGCTCCGAGAGACCGCGTCTCGCTGCTGAGAGCCGTCCGAGCGGTCGAGCCGCGTCAAGCGTTTAACTTGTGCTGCGAGGATGCTGCCCCCAGCTCCAGGGCACGTGGGGCCCAAGGGAGGCGAGGGCACCCCCTCCGGGCGCTGCCCTCATGCCCTGCCCACTGCCGCACCCACGCTCTTAGACGCCGGGCCAGGAGCTACTTCAATCCAGGCTACATGGCCGGCCTCCAGGCTGTTGTGTCTTCGGTGGGCAGACACGTGATCTTGGGTGCTCGCCCACAGCACGGACTCCGCCAGGAAGGACCCCGCAATGCCAGGACCACCCCCTTCTTCCTGGCTCTCGGGCTGGCCTCCTGCCTTGAACCCCGGCACCATCTGTTTTCCACAGCTCGACTCCCTCTTTAGAGAGAACCCGCCGATGGGCTCCTGTGTCCGAGTGTCCGCATGCCTCAGACACAGATGCTCCCAAGAAGGCCTTGAGGGCAGAGACAGGAAGGACGCCCTCCTGCCCCGACACCTTGTCCTCAAGAACCTTGACGTGGGCCAGGGAAAGTACGTGGAGGGGGCCGTCTTGCCAAACGAGATGATGCCAGGGAAAGCAGTGTCCCTTGGGGAAACCAGCCCCGGACACCACTTCACCTCTGCGCACAGCCCTGCACACGCGGACTCAGCCCCTGCACACATCTCCTGTGCGATGCAACCGCCGTCCCCGCAGGACACCAGAACAGCCCAGAGACGTGCGAGGACATCACAATGTGACAAAGACCGGTTACGGGAACAGAGCTGTGTCTCCCGGCCGAATCCCACAGAGGTGGTGGGGAGCAAGGAGGAGAGGGTGTTGCTGGCTAGGGGTTTCACACACCACGTTCCCACGCGCCCGGTGGATGACAACCGACAACACGAGCGTGTCACGCCTCCCACCCAGAGCTTTCTTTTTTTTTTTTTTTTTTAAATATTTTATTTATTTATTTCACAGAGGGAGAGAGATCACAAGGAGGCAGAGAGGCAGGCAGTGAGAGAAGGGGAAGCAGGCTCCCTGCTGAGCAGAGAGCCCGATGAGGGCCTCGATCCCAGGACCCTGACATCATGACCTGAGCTGAAAGCAGAGGCTTCAACCCACTGAGCCACCCAGGCACCCAGCCACCCAGAGCTTTCAAAAACGGCGCCAATAACCTCCGGGTGCCCGAGTCGGCCACAAACTCGTGCCAGAGGGGCTCCGGGCCACGGAGGCTCCTCAGAAGCCCGACCACCTCAACGGACCCCTGCAAGTTCAGCGCTGGCAGGCACCAGAATTTCCAGGCAACTGCTGGGCCCCGTTGAACCTCGCGCATTATTTAAACTTGGCTCCCAGCTCGGAAATAAATGACGAGGAGCAAGAAAAGATGTAAAACCTCTCCTGGCCCTAAAATGAAAAGAAACCGAATGACGCCTATCGGGATGGCCGTGCTTTACGTCTGTTCATTTGAGGACCCTCTGGAATGAAAACGGGGCCAAAAGCGCGTCCACGAGGATGCTGCCCACGGGCCAGCGCCAGCCCACAGCCTGCTGTCGTCCACGGGTGCGGGGAAGGCCAGGCGCGCCTCCACGTGGGGGACTCTGGTCTGGGGGCCTTTAGGGCAGGAGTCCTCCGCGTTTTCAGGGGGAAGAAACCCCCCATCACCCCTGCCACTGCAGGAAAGCTCGCAGCCTTCACACCTCCCAGCCATCTTCAGATATGGTTCTCAGGACCCGCCGAGAGCCAGCCGCATCCCCGGCCTGCGGTGCTGCAGGGCGGGCAGATGAGACACGGATGCCATCAGGATGGCAGAGCTGCTGTCCAGAGCATCGACTCACAGGATGTAATGTGCGCCCACGATGGGCAGGGCTGCATGAGGCCGGGCGTGGGAGAGGCGAAGGATCTAGAACAGCTGAACGCCCATGAGGAGGCAAACTGGAGGAGGCCATGTGGGTGTGTGTAGTGTGCGCATGCATACATTTGTGCATGTATGTGTGTGCATGTGTATACAGACGGGGGTGTGTGTGTACACATAAGTGAGTCGATGTATGTGTGCGTGTGTGAGGCGTGTGCACGTATGTGTGACTATGGGAAGGGGTGTGAATCTGTACACATATGTGAGTGTGAACATGGGTGTGCACACACCTGGGCATGTACCTGTGTGCATGTGTATATATGGGCAGGGTGTGTGTGCATGTGTCTACGAGCATGGCTTTGGGTGTGGACCGGCCATTTACAGGTCCCTAAACTTGTGTCACGCTCCTTCTCTGTCCTTCCTGACAGTTCCTGTTACACTTCTTCAGTCTGCATCTTATGATACTACTTCCTGTGTATCTGTCACTTCTCAGAGTAACCTTAACAGGTGGGCCCTTTGCAGTTTCCAGAGTCTTTCCAGAGTCCTTACCTCATTTAATTCTCATGCACCGCTATGGAGAAGGAAGGGCAGGGACGACTGCAGCCCTGTCTTTCTGAGAAGTGGTTTCCCGAGCGTATGAGACCCCACGGCTAGTAACAGGTGATTCTGGAATGTTAAACCAGGTAAGACCCTCCAAGGCCTACAGTCTTTCTAACTACCTCACCTCTATCTAGCATTTGGTGGCTTCTTGTGACCCTCAGGATGAAGCCCAGTTCCCCAGGGGGAGAGACCAGGACCTTCCTGTCCCAGCACCTGCCTCCCCTGCCCCCCGCCCCCGCCCATGCTCATCTTTGGTTCCTGGGCACACACGTGTTTTCTCCTGCCCCTGAACCTCTGTCCTTGCTGCTCCCCTTGCCTGAAGACCCACCCCACCACCTTTCCCCTGAGAATCAGGTGCGTGGCCTGTCATCCAGGGGGCCCCCAGGTGCCGAGCCAGCATGCCCAAAGCTGACCCCGATCACATGGAGCTTGGTCACCTGGCAGACAGTAAACAGTGAATCCCTGTTTCTTGGATGAATCATTGAAAAAATGAGTACAGGGTAAAAGTCTACGAAATGTGCCACCGTTGCTAAAACACCACCAAAAATACAGCAGAGCTGAGAGGGTGCCGGTCCCGGTGAGGAGCCACAGTCTGGGACGTGGGTGAGGCCCCTTAGAAGCCTGTCTCCAAACACACGACATCACCAAGGGCGTCACCACACCTCTGTGTGCACTAGGCCACATTGCAGGGCATTAAAGGGGACCTTTCAGTTCAGAGCCGGGGCCGGGGGCCCTTGCCTTGTGTGGGTCGGCGGCCTGGTGGAGGAGCTGGCCCTGGCCTTGAACACTGCCCGAGGCCCAGAGGGCGGCTCCAGGTACCTTCCACTGCAGGAGCTCTCAGACTTCCACAGCGCGCTGAGAGCGCTGCACGTAAAAATCCATATACAACCCAACAACGAGAGTGACAGAACCCTGCAGTCGATTCTTTTAGGTGAAATGTTCCTCTGTGCATGTTTAAACTCTGAGGAGGAAGTCTCATTTTTCCCAGTGATTGAGGTTTCACTCACTGCTGAAATTACAACCAGCAAGAACTTCCTCAAGCGTTTCCAGACGCAGGGCTGGCAGACCCACCTCATGGCGTTAGCGGGCGAGCACGTCTGCCTGAGGTTAGGTGGGGCGCTGTCTGCGTCGGAAACAAAGGCACGGCAGTAAACACTGTCCCGATGTACAGAAGGAAGAAGAGGTAGAAACCGATGTGGTTTGTAAGAAAGCATCGTGAATTCCCAACTCTAGAAATACATATGTAGATAAGGACCAAAAGAAGGGTATTAGGAGCAAGAAACTTGTGGCAACATCAAAAGACACTCACGGACAGGGAGACACCATCCCACGCATCAGTGAAGATTTAGAGCCTTTCAAAAAGGACAAAATGCACGGCAAGGGAGGAAGGCCGTGATTCATTCTTCCTGGGGAGACAGCATAATGCCTCCCCACCGCCCTATTTTTCTCTTGGTTGTAAGTAGACAGTAGATGCTCTTTCTTTTCTGAAATACTGATCCTATAAACAGTCCAAAGCCCAGGCTGTAAAGATGGCTCTCTGCAGGCAGCCGCTGCCGTCCCCAAGGGCATCCGGGCTCCCAGGGCCGCTGCAGGGTCTGGGGGGCCCACCTGCGGCAGCCCCATTCCAAGGTCCCAGGGCATGGGGAGCCCTCCTGCACAGAGCACCCTTGTCCACGGGGTCCCGAGGCTCCCCCTGCCGAGAAGGGAAGGGCCGACTCCCTTTGCTGTGACAGAGTGCCTGGAAACGTTGGAAAGAGCCCCCTACTGGCCCGTGTCTACTCAGGATGAAGATAAGATCTGTGTGTTGGCCAAACCAACTCACCCCGCAGAACGGGTCTAGAGACAGATATGAGGGTGGCAAAAATGGCTAAGACATCCGCTCTGTCTTGAATTTCTCAAGGGTCTAAGCACAGTTTAGTGTGCTCTCAACAATCAAGTGAGGAAAAAGATGCCTTGCTTTGGTAACCGTGGTAAAATGGGGTGGATGACGTGGTCTCTCTAAGCACGTGGGAGAAGCAACGGATGACAGGGCTGGGCCTAGGGCAGGGCAGGTGGTCACGTGTGGTTCCATCCCCTCCCGGGGCCGGGCATCCGAGGCCCGTCATGACCCCTTCCAGACTGTGCCCACACAGCCCCTGGCCTACAGCCAGCGCACAACACACACCTGAGCTGAGTCATTCAGGAGACACTGTAAAGCTGAGCTCAAACAGAACCAGAGCACATTCCCGGTGACAGGGAAGGAGGAAGTCCGCAGCTTCTTACTGCCTACGAGGATCTTCTGATATTTAGACAAGTTTACTGTGCATAATGTTTCCCTCTCTTGACCTTTAAGCATACCTACATTGAACTTTTATTTAGTGCCGGGCCGTGACGGGGGCGCTGTGCTTCCCTGTCGAGCACCTCACACAGGGGACACGCTTCCCCTCACAAGCCCCACTCCTGCCTGGGGGCCCAGCCACAGACGGCAACTCCCACCGAAATCCCTCGGCCGCACTTTGAGAACACTTCCCTCTGCATGTCGCTCACAAGACAAGCCCTCCACCCTCCTTGATTTTTCTCACAATCACCCCAAGCAACCACCCTTGCAGGCCCTGGCCTTCCTCGGTCCGGACCTGACAGGCTCGGTACAGATGTGGTGACGTGATGGACCCCCGCGCCCCGCCCTGCTCTGCCATCCACAGGACGGAAAGCACTTGGCTTCTCTCCTCAGCGGATGCACCCCCCGGGCCCCACAGCCCGTGGCCTCCAGCAGTTTCCCCGGCCTCTTGTCTAGTGACCCGCAGCCTCCACAGGCCCGAGCAGACAGGGAGCGTGAGCCGGCGAGAGCCCGCCGTGCCCCTCCCGGCGCCCCGCAGAGCCGCAGCCCCCACCGAGGAGGACGGGCTCCCGGGGGGCAGCGCTTCCACGTTCCGCTTCAAGAATGTTTACCACAACACATCATAAACCGTTGCGATCACTCGTCAAATGCATGCGGATATGCTCATTAGTAGCAGAGGGGATCCAAGAACAGAAACAGGACTTGTGGGCCCGTCATCCTCGGAGCAACAGGGCAGCTTTGATGCCCACACGCCCCTTTCTCTGCCATTTGTACTTGCCTCTCTGAGTATGAAAATCTGCCCACCTTGACTCCCTGGAGCATCCTCCTCCCTCTGCCTGCTCTCCTGTCTGTGCCCCTTCTGGTGCAGAACCCCTTCCCTAACTCCCTTTTACTTTGGCCAAGTGGCTGTAGGATGTCCTGAGCCCTTCCACGTCAGCCCCCCACCGCCCTCTCTAGTGGAATTACTCAGAAGGCCTCAGCAGTGGGGGTGGGAAGGGGGTCAGACTGTTTCCAGCCACAACCCTGTTCATCTACATGACGCAACTACCTGTTTACCTGTCTGGACCAAGCAACGAACGCTCCTATGAAACCTTGGGACTACTAATGCCAAGCACAGGGCCTAGAGAGCTGTTAGTACCTGTTTGCTGGACAGAAACTTCCAGAAGCAGGAACAACTACAGCTGAATTTGACATGCAGAGAAAGGGGATAAGGAGCTACATCACTCCTAGGACGGGACCTAAGATTTACTAAAGACGTCGTAAGACTTCATGCACATGATCACACGTAATCTGTACATTAGCCCCACGAAGTAGGTTCTAGTACTTTCCCATTTTACAGATAAGAAAAGAGAAGTTCAAGGCAGAGAAGTGCTTTTCCCCGGGTCACATACCATTAAGTGACAGGCGGGCATTGACACCCACGCAGGTTGGCTCCCTTTTAGCCACGTGTTACCTTCCTGGCTTTGCCACGCACAGGCTCCTTCTCCACCTGCGTGACACGGCTGGGGATGACACTCACGAAGTGGGCTTCTCAGGAGACACCCTGTGTGCTGGGCCTCCAGGGAAGCCTCCGTCTCTGTCTCCAGGAAGGGGCTTCCACTTCCCGAAGCTGGGCACCCCAAGGCACCCTGGGCCCACCAGCTCAGACGTCCGACATCGGATCCTCCGTTCATGATTCTGAGCGCTCGGGAAGCCTCCAAACATGACAGGCCCCAAACAAGTGCTGGAGGTCCCATGGGGAAGGAGAGCCAATCCCACCCTCCACAAGCCCCCTGTCTGATGCGAAGGCAAAGGCGTGTGTACAGGCCCGCGAGGACGTGGTCTGTGACGAAGTCCCCAAGAACGGTCATGAGTGGGCACCCCCCATACACCTCCCGTTTCTCCCCTGCTGGAGCACAGGAGAGCTCCCCGCCCAGGTGCGGCCCTGGGTACCCCCTCCGGTCCGAGTGAAGGCCTGGAGGCATCGGGGGCCTTCCTGCTTCCCCCAGGAGCAGTCCCAGGTTCGCGCCCACTCCTGCCATCTGCAACTAGAGGGAAGGGGGAGCTCTGAGAGAAGCGGCTTCCATGGAAAAGCAGGACCCAGACTGTGGGCTTGTCAGGGACGTCCCCTGAATCGGTGGTCAGACTGTCGACCTTCCTCCCCAGTCAGGAAACGAGGAAGGGGGTAGGATCCAGGGGCCGCACCTGGGTGGGGGCCAGGGCTCTCCTGTGCTCTAGCAGTGGAGAAACTGGGACGTGAGGTGGGCGGTGCCCCACTCGTTAGCGTTCTTGGGGCCTTTGTCACAGACCACATCCTCACGGGCCTGTACTCACGCCTTTGCCTTCTGCATCAAATGGGGGGGCTCGGCGACAGTGGACTTGTGCTCTGACCAGAGTCCCGCACTGTGCGGTGTTGCTGGCCTGCCCGACATGAACTGCCCTTCACTAACCAATGACCACACAGGGAGTGGCTTAAGACACAAAGACACGAATCCTTCTGCTTCTAAGCTCACGGAGGTCTGCCATCAGGTGAGCAAGTTCTCTGCTTTCAAGGGCTCAAGGGACTAAGAGAAGGCCCACCTGGCCACTCTTCCCATCTCACGGTCAACTGCACCATCTCACGACACAGAGAGTAGGGCTATCCACAGGCTCCGGAGAATACCCGATGTGGACTTGAGAGGTCCGACGGGGCTGAGAGTGTGGCCTTGCAGCTGACACAGAACCACAGGAGGTGAGCCTGGCAAAGGCTGGTCCAGAGCGTTCTGGGCAGAGGGTATGAAGGTGGGAAGAGAGATCAGCAGGCAGCCCGGCCGACAGGTGCATACCGAGCAAGGGGGTGGAGGCAGGCAGGAGCGCCAGACTGTATGGGGAGGCCACGTGAAGTCCTATTCCCAGTTTACCAGAGACTTTCTAAGTTACTGGAGGGCTTTAAGTGAGGGATGCTGGAATCTGGTTTACCTTTGGGACAGATAACTCTGTAGCTACGTGGAAACTGGATGTTAGAGCAGCAGGACTGGAGGGAAGGAGACCAGTGAAGAGAAGGTCTGTAAACCAGGGAGGGGAGAGCTCCTCAGACTCTGGCACGCACATGAACCAAGGGTGACCCGGCAGGGCCAGGGGTAATGCGCGGTCTGACGTGGGAGGTCTGGGGTGGAGCCAGGCCCCCTGTATTTCTAACAATCTCCCTGAAGCCAATGCCACTGGTCCAGGGACCCCGTCGGGAGCAGCAGCCGCTTCGATGCAGGTGGCAGCCTGGGGACACGGGGACATGTGAGATGTGTTGTGGGGGGAGATCCCGAAGCAAGGGGAGGGCATGCTGACAGTCACAGGTGGGGGTCATGCAGATGCGCACACACAGGATGGGGAGCTGACAGAGCCGGGGAGGGAGGGCTCTGAGGTCCTGAGTGCTTGTTCTGGGGCACCCCTCTGAGCAGGACGGAGGCCACTGCTCCAGCGGGAATGGAAAGCAGACCCCGCTGGTGGCAGCCCTGCCCAGGACACACTCCAGGAAGGCCAGGACCGCATCTCCCTCGGATGGGGCCCCCAGCCCTGGCTCCCCGTATCAGAGCTCTCACCGCCCCGCCTTGGCCGCAAACCAGAGGCAGAGGGAGTGACCTCACTGGCCAGGGCAAGCGGCAGGGACGGGAAGAGTCACATAAAATCCACCTGCCCCAGCCCAGGCGGTGGATCAGGAACGGGGCACCCGCAAACAGCGATCACCTCAACAGTATGGAAACTCAAATAAAGTGGGATTCTGCAAATCACACCAACGAAGCTGCAGCTTCCTGGAGCCCAATGGTAGGAAAATCAGGGCTTAGGGAGACAAAGAGGAAGAGAGAAGACAAGTTCAACGGACTGACCTCTCCAGGCGAGCTCAAGACGCTCTATCTGAACAAGAGGGCCGGAATGAAACTGGGAAACCTTTACCCACTACTTTTTCAGACAATTTCCCACATGGCCAGAGGAAGATCATGGCACTTATTTTTACTTTAAAATTTCACAAAGAAGTGGAATTTTCCATCGCTACCAGGGCATAAAGGAGCTCAGCAAGTAATAAGAGAGATGGGAATGAGGATGCAATTTCTCCTATCATCCACCAGAAATCATAGCAGAAACCGAGGTCTCTGAAAGTTTTATTTAAAATAGAGAGAAAGGATTCAAATGGCTACAGGAGCACTAAGGAAGGCTTACAAAGGCAAGAGCTGGCATTAGGTGACAAGGGAGAGTAACCCACTGCCAAGACCCTGAATGAACTGTTCATCCCTGGATTGACAAAGCGAAGGTCGCCATGCAGCAGCGCAGAACAATGTTCCAGAAGGAATGCGAACTACAAAAGTATTGGAAGAGGCTACCCGGGTGCATAATTAGGAGCTTGATATAATTAAAATTGGCAGGGCCCCAGGATGAAATAAATTGTTCCGCCAAGTTCTTTAGGCAAGACGCAAACCTCGCTAACCAAAATGTGCTGTTGACAACCAGTTCTCTTATAGTTAAGAGAGATGATAAGGGGAAAAAAACAAAGGAAGTAGTCAGTGTCACTTCATATTTCCATAAAGCTCAAAGGGACTAGTAATAAAAGACAAAAGATGTCTGTCTGGATTGGAGGCATCGATCAGTGTCCTAACAGAGTCTGGTGTGAGACCATCCGCGGGGTATATGCTCTCCGCCCCCACAACCACGCAACGGATGTGATCGCCGACGAAAGACCTAGGACTCCCTTGCACGGGCCTCCCAAAAGCATCTGAATCCCTCAAGACTGTGATTCCTCTACAGAACCAGTAAGCACAGCACAGAGGCGGCATTCCCATCGCACCATGAGGAATAACACAATACACAAGCAGCTACACTTATTATCCATTCTTCTAACATTACAGATCCTGTTCCTGATCTTCTGGAAAGGTACCTCACATGAGCCACAACAACAGCAAAACCACCACGATGGGACAGGAGAACCAACAAGAAAACTGAAGATGCCAGGTTTTCACTGCGATGCAGAAGAAACTCCCTATTTATAGCGTCTTAGGCGCTCGGGCAAACGATCTGAAGACAAACGGGGCGCTGCAGGGGAGAGGAGAACAGAGAGAAAGTGGGACAGGCTCTCCCGTTATCCCTACCACATGGGTAGCGCTGAATTCAGGGAAAGGTCTGCTCACTGTGGGAGTTAGAAAGTACCTCCCACAGAAACAAGAAAATTCATTAACTCACCAATTATTCGAACTTAAATGGACAACAAAACAGGAAGGGTGTGTCCTGGTCCCTTGTGTGGGGAAGGATAAGGGGACACCTCTCAGCTCGGTCCCGCTCTGCGACAATGCCAATGGCTGGTATCTTCTGTGACCTTTGAGGACTACAAGAGTGTCTCTCGCCAATGTGGTTCTGCACTCAGGTCTCTGGCACTTCGACCATCAAACTGAGGGAATGCAGTGACCGTCTGAAAAGAACACTGAACACAGCCTCACATCAGTCGCGTTCCAGATGCCCCTCCGCCGAATTTTGCCACAAGTATTATGAAAGGCTCAACATCCACACCCAGAGGAGGCCAGCTGTGGGCGCCCCTTCCAGCAGGAACACGGAGTGGGGGGAGGCTTCTCCCTACCACAGGCTGCCCTGGACAAGAGCGGCTGCTCCCAGCAGATGCCCGGGCGCACACGGATGCACGAGAGGGCGTCGGGGAGACCAGATGACTCAGGGCCTGCATCTCAGAACAGGACAGGCTGGACCTGTGCTTCCTTGCAAACAGGCGAGCGCTGTACGTGGTCAGCCATACCTATGGCCTGCGTTTCTTTGCAAAAATAATCAACTGCAAATGACAAGGAGCAATTCTAGTGCTGGCTGGCAACACATCTTACGCAAGAACCGCTACCAAAATTGCCTCTCAGATGGACCGCCGTGTGCCGAGCCCGTGGAGGCTCTGCATGTTCCTCTCCTCCCGATGGACACATCAGCTTCCCCCTCCAGTGCCAGCCACCGTGGGGGACCTGCCCAGAGATGCCAAAGGGTGTGGAGAAGCAGCCGGGAGAAGGGGGATTGCTTTAGGCAAATCTGGAATTTCTACTTTGGTTTGTTTGTTTCTTAAACCAGCAGTGATAGCCCGTGGTCAGAACATTTGGGATTCTGAGCAAGATTATGGTAGCACAATTCTGCACCACGCCGGGCCAAGGGCTTGCATAGGGGAAGTGGGCAGCGTGCCTGCAGATCTGAGACCATCTCCGTTGCTCCCTTCAGCTGTTCCCTGCCGCCGGGGCGGTGGCTGACAGCTTGGAAGCATCCAGCACATCAAGGGAAAATAATGAACAGAAGAGGGTTCTCTAGGGTTGCAGAGAACCAGGAATAAGGACTGGGTGCACCCCCACCCAGCCCCAAAGCAGGACTCCTGGGCTTTAAGCAAGATGCTTGGTGTGGACAGAGGTACAGTCCAGCCAACAGAGAGCCACTAAGCACAGTCACCAGTGAAACAGTCACTCAATAGCAGGAGGTGCAGTAAGAGCTGTCCAGTCACTCTTGACCCGGGGACTAAAGTGGAGTGTTGGTGCTCAGGACTCCTGGGGCCGCTGTGGTCCTGCCAGCCCCTTCTCAACTGCAGCCCCCTCAAGAACCTGCAGGACGGAGCTCATTCTGGAACCTTGAACTGAAATACCAACTGTGAAAGGAATACACATCTCCCGAAATACATATGCTTTCCGGAAGCTGCCAAATCTCCCTGAAATCTGTAAATCAAAGTCATCTCTATGACAACTGGTTATTTCAGTCAATAATTACCTGGAGTAAACAATGACCTTCCACCAACAAAGAGGCCTTCACTCTGAAATACACACGGACACGTGTGATGGTTAATTTCATGTGTCGACGTCACTGGGCCACGGGGTGCCCAGATATTTGGTCAAACATTACTGTGGGTGGTTTCCGTGAGGGCCTTTCTGGATGAAGTTAACATTTAAATTAATAGACTGAGTAAAACAGACCACACTTCCTGTGGGTGGGCTTCAACCAACCAGTCAAAGCCTGAACAGAACAGAAAGGCCGACTCTCCCTGAAGAAGGGAATTCCTCCCACCTGCTTCTCTTGGGGGTGGGACATTGAGGTGTTTGCCTCTCCCCCTGCCTGTGGACTCCAGTGACAATGTCAGCTCTTCTGGGTTTTGAGCCCACTGGCTTTCAGACTGGAACACCAGCTGTCCGGCTTCTCCAGCCTTCTGACGCAGATGAACTGCACTGCCAGCCCTCAGGTCTCCAACTTACAGACTGGAGATCTCAGGGCTTGTCAGCCTCTGCAACTGGTGAGTCAATTCCTTAAAATAAATCTCTGTAAACGTGTACACGCACGAGGGTGCACGCACACCCCCCTGTTGGTTCTGTTTCTCCGGACGATGCTAATACAACATGCTTTCTCATCAGCTCTCGGCAGAGCAGAATCGGTAACTGAGTCACAGAGAGGCGAGCGTGGCAGAGTGCATGCCACTGGTCAGCCTCCCCTGGACTAACCCCATGATGGGTGGGCCCCCGGACACAGGGAAATGCCCAGTTCACGCACGGCCCACGGACTGAAAGGCTACTGGTTTTCAAAAGCAAACAGATGAGTAACACACACCGACTCCACCTGCAGCTCAGGGATCTTCTCCGACAGATCATCCCTCACCCCCAGAGGCTGACACCCCACCGTGCACCCAGCTCCCCCCGTCTGAGGTTTAGGGGTCACCCTCAACAGTAGTAAACAGCAGACAGGGGCAAGGGGCCCCTGCTGGCCTGGTGGACCCAGGCTCTGGGGCTGAGCCCAGTGTCAGCGACAGGCTAAGGAAAGATAAGCTGTTCTGCCGGACATCCAATGGCAGGAGTGCTCAGTGCAGACTCTCTACTTGGGTCCTGGGACTAAATCGGAGAACCTGGAAACTGTGATTTCTTTAAAATGCCAACATGCCTTTAAGACAGTAACACAGGTCAAGAAGCCCATAGCGAAAGGTCATCTGGCTCTGAGAAGTGACAGGAACCTGTGGGCTGTCTGGACTCATCCTCTCGCCACTGGCCTTTGAGCAGTGGGAGGGGGCAGTGAAGGCAGAGACCAGGCTAAGGTGCCTTCTGGGCTGCAACTCCCCTGTCACCACTTGGTGGTTACAACCGTGCCCAGCATTTAGCTGAAGTGGGGCCTCGTCTGCCACCTCCCCCACCCCCCGTCACCCAGCACCGTGCACCAGCTCCGGCTCCCACCTCTGCCTGGAGCCCTGCCCCCACCCAACTCCCAGCTACCCTCCAGGATGCCAGTCACGCACCAACGGCGTCCATGAAGCCCTCCCTGCCCAACACGTGCCCCATCCCAGACCCAGGTTCAAGCCCTCAGGGGTTCTCCACAGCACCCTTGGGGCCCAAGCCGACCTCCCCAAAGCCTACATTCCTCTCAGTTAGAGCTGCCTGTTTAAGGTCTTGCCTGGTTCTGCTGGTTTTCTCCCCTCTCCCCATTAACATAGTGTGTTATTTCTCCTGTGCGTGTGGATTAGCTATCACCCTCAGTTAGAGGAAGGTCAGCTCGTCAAGCGCACTGTTCATCTTTCTTGTTCACTGAAATATCCTGAGAGCCAAGAACAGCACGTGACTGGTGGAAGCAGCTCAGGGGGTGTTTGTTGAATAAAAGAGTCAATAACTCCCCTCACCGGGCTACCTGCCTCTTGAGAGCAAGAGCTGTCTTAACCCCGGAACCCAACGTGCCAGGCAGAATGACGGGCCCTCCCCCACCCCAAGATGTCTGTGTCCTAATCCCCAGAATTGAGAAGGTTACCTTGCACGAGGAAGGGGACTCTGCAGATGTGATTAAGAAGCTGGAGATGGGGAGATTATCCCAGATTATCCAGGTGGCCAGCATGGAATCACGAGGCTCCTTATGAGAGGGAGACCAGAGGGTCCGGCTGAGAGAAGGCGAGGAAGCAGAGGCCAGAGCGCTGGGGTGTGAGGAGCTCGCCCTGCCCTCGCTGGCCCTGAAGATGGAGGGAAGGGAACCCGAGTCAAGGGATGCCAGGGGCCTCTAGAAGCTGGACAATTCAAGAAAGGAATCCTTCCCAGAAGGAAGGCAGCCGTCGACACCTTGATTTTAGCTCACTCTGAAATCCATTTTAGACTTCTGACCTCCAGGATCATTAGGTAATAAACCTGCGCGGTTTGGGGCCACCAAGTAAGTCTGCGGCCGTTTATTGCAGGTGCCGCAGAGGAGGAGCAAGGGCACCAGGGGGAGAACCCGGGGAGCGGGGGGCAGTACAGTCGGCAAAGCGAATGCTGTGGACCAGTAAAAAAAATGTTACTTTTCATCTCGAAAATAAATTTTAATCTGCAAAAACAGCACAGAGATACTGAAGCCATGAGCCAGGACGGTGGCGGTGGTTGTATCTGTCTTTTCCTTTAAAATGACTAATTTTGACCTGGGGAGGCTGCGGTTTCCCTGTGCTGGTAGGGCTTCCATTTCAGCTACTTAAGGCAGTTTCCTTAATTAAAGATAAATGTCCTCCACATAAAACCCTAAAGCAAGATTTGACAGAAAAGAAAGACACCGATCTATTTCCTGAAAACTGGGCTTCACAAATACACGATTAGCTGCACGCAAAGCTCTCGTGCGTTTCTGTGGGCCTGGCTGGGGCAGGGCCTGTGAGGACTTGTCTTCCTGAACACTTCAAAACACTTGGTCCCCAGGAATCTGCTTCTAACGCTGACACTTGAGGAAAGTGACGTGACAGGAAATCATTGAGAACATGGTTCTGTGTGCAACTGAAAATTTAAATGGCCTGAATTATGAGCCGAGCCTTTTCCAGGTCTCATTTGAAAACAAGAAGAAAACAACCTAAGGAACCATTTTTTTCTCAGCTCTTTGCTTCCAACAACCCCCGTCTGTCCACCAGGCCTTACCATTAGCTTCATCCTGGAAGCCGAAAACCCAAAAAGATGGGAAAATTAATCACTTTCAATTATCACTGATAAATTTTCATATTAAAAAAAGATCCTTTTCGATTAACATTAATACATCCAAAAGAAATACAATTACGAACAGAGCATAAAACTATTATTTCACATGGGAAAGAAATCTTGAAATTTTTAAACATCCAGAATCAACTTATACACACCTAGAATTTGTTTTTGGCCCTGTGGAAGTATATAAAACTGGAAAGTTTCAGAAGATCTCAAAATAGGCTATCCAATATAATCTGAAAACCTTTTTTCTGTAATCTATACACTTTATGAAAGGTATTCTTGCTTTTTTCTTTCCAGTACTGTCTTATAGGACATAATTAGAGAATCCAAACATGAAACCCACAGCACGCTCCATCCTATGTAACAAACGTTTACGGTGCAACTCGTCATGTGTGGGGTTCTAGGCTGGAGCAGGACGAAAGCCCCAGCACTCAGGTGTCCTCCACACGGCGAAGGAAGAGCATCATTTGAGGCCAACAGGTACCCTAGAGTTCACACTCAAGTGGCTTAAGCACGCTCATTAAGCACATACGATCCCTCTACTGAAAACTCCTCAACCAGAGTCTAATTAAAGAAAAAAAATCAAAACTAATTTCTCCAATAGAAACAGTCGTCATGGGGCGCCTGGGGGGCTCAGTCAGTTAAGTGGCTGCCTTCGGCTCAGGTCAGGACCTCAGGGTCCTGGGATCGAGCCCCGCATTGGGTCCCCTGCTCGGTGGGGAGTCTGCTTCCCCCTCTCCCTGCCTTCTCCTCTGCTTGCCGCTTTCCCCTGCTTGAGCTCTCTCAAATAAATTAAATTTTAAAACAAAACAAAACAAAAATACCCACTTGTCTTTACATTTAAATGATGGGACAACTGAATTCAGCAGCATTCTTTCACACAATGCAACCCCTCTGCCAAAGGAGTGGGTGTTTGCTGTCCACCTGCCCCATGGTCCATCCGTCCATGCCCCATCCAGCAGGTACCAGCAGCCCCGGGGAGCCAGGTGCTGGGCCAGGCACACGGATGATGACAAGGACACACGCTCTTGGCAAACACCTCCAAACGCAGTTGCTCTAGACTGTTAAACACTGATGCTCCTCCTAGCCCTGTGTTTTCAAAAAACCTCAAGAATCCCACCGGTTTCTCCTACTGCATGCACATGGCACCCATTTACACTGGCCAGACTGGATGCGTCTCTGCCTTAGCCCGTGTGGTGCTGTCAGCCTAACGCCTCGGAGGACGTGGAAGCTGAATCCTAAGCCGGCAACCTCGTGTTATCACCGCACTGACTGTGATGCTCGATAAATCATGGCCCTGAGCAGCGGCAAACCACCAGAGCTGGCACCGTCCTCAAAGTCTTGAAAGATTATGGCAGGTATGAAACATGCAAAAAATCATCTGGACACCAGCCTAATCAGACCTTCCTGACATGTCGCGTCCGGCTCAGGACTCCTCATGTCACGGTGCGGAGAAGCTGTTTCAGGAGAGATTTAATAAGACAAGGCGAAGATGGCAGTCTGGTAAATACAAGGGAAGCACGTAGACGAGTCTGTTCCTAACCAAAGGGCAGCAGGCCACTCCAGACCGAGACACCATGCCCCACAGCGGCACTGCGGTCCAGGCTCTTCTCGAGACAAACCACAGTAATGGGGGAGCGTTTCCAGGACACACGGTCCCCACCTTCATCTAGACAGGCTGAGTCTTGTCCGCGGATCATGAAATCCAGAGTTGAACCAGAATGTCCTAATTCCCCGGAGAATTACTTAGCCTGGATTTCAGGCTTTGCATTGTGTTGTGGGCACAGCTGGGGGGTCAGCTGCAGAGACGGCTTAGGAAGTCTATTTCTGATTCATCAAAGGGATGCTGCCGGGGACACAGAATTCAGGGGTCCTCACGTGAGAGCCTTAAACACACCTTTCTTTATTAGTGCCAAGAAAGCCTACTCCCTTCATGAAGTTCACAGCTCCACATTTCCTTATTTACTGTTATAAGGTTCCGTACCAAATGCACAGTCAAACTGGCATGCCTCCCGTAAGACACACCTCTGCTCAAACATGAGCAATCTGCCCCCAACAACCCGTTATAAATTATCCCCCAAGCATGCTCCGGGGCCCACAGCCCTCTCCTTGCCTTCCTGTCCTCCACTGCACCTGTTCACCACTTACAGCCTCTGTGCCTCACTTGTTCATTTGTTTTACCTTTTTCCCCACTTGATAGTGACCACGGTGATGGTTCTCTCCTCGAACCCCAAAAACATCCTGGCAGGAGTGGGCGCTTACTAAGTACATCCCGAATGAACAAGTCCAAGAACGGGTAGCTGTAAAACTCAGTGGTCTGCATTTCAGCTCTCTCCGTGAACCTGAACTTTGCCCACATCTGATGTGTTTACCGTTGTTTTGCTTTTTTAAGTATTTGTGGGAGCCAAGCTAAAACTTTTGTAAAACGAAGCAAGAGGTAGAAGAGAGAGAGGTACAAACAGAGAAAAAGGATGATCTCATTACCAACCACACTGCATTTTAACAGCTGGTGAAGTCTCTGAGGGTAGAAGGGAAGGAAATGAGCCAAGGAGTTTAACTATCAATTAAGTCGAGTAACCTTTATTCAAAAACTGATCATTTTCCTCCCATCGGCTCAGGCACCGACCAGGCGACACGGAGTACTGCACGAGGCCAGTCCACAGAGAAGCCCTCCCAGCTTCTCCAGCTGCTCCCAGTTCCCACCCAAGGGCTGCTTTTCACGACAGATGTGTCCAAGTGGGTCCACATCTGCTCGCTTTCACACTGGGATTCTTTAAGGGAAATGAACGGAAGGTTTCCAGACTTTTAAAAAATCTATTGTACCTCTCCCCTAAAACATACTTCCACCTGTGGAGCTAGTGAAGACACGCTCACTAAAAACTGGAGGCAAAAGAAAAAATGCACAAGCCTAAGCCAACCTCCTTCCCAATCCCACCTCCGGGAAACTCAGCCTGGACAGCCCTCCAGGGCAGGAGAGAGAGAGGGTGTGCGGCAGTGTGGAGAGAGGATATTTAAGGGGGAGGGGAGGGCCCTTACCTGTTTCACAACCGTCACTGTCCCTGGAGCCATGGCGACCACGGAGGCCACGGCAGTGGCGTCATGGGCCTCGGCGCCCAGCTCGATGATCTGCTGGAGGATGTTCACGGCCGTGGGGTCAAGGCGGTCACCTTACAAGGAAGAAGCAAACGGGACACCATTAAGTCTCTGGGGTTGGGGGGCACTAAGTTCAAAGCCAGACCTTACTAGAGGCCACCGTGGGGTGATGCCTGCTCCGGGGGTGGGGAGCACAGATTCTCCACAGTCGCTCATTCCAACAGCAGAATAATTCGCACGGTACTTTTTGGCTTTAAAGCACATTCTATAGGAATATCTCAAAAGCCCAAATGATCCTGTGAGGAAATGACATTGTGCTATCACCCCCATTTCACAGACTGGTCACCTCTGCACAAAAAAGTCAGGAGACGTGCCTGGGGTCACTGGGCCAGTTATGGCACAAAGCCAGCACTCAGGCCCCAGTGCTCTGAATCCAAACTTGGTGACCCAAGACTGCCTCTCAGGACAGAAGCCCTGAGAAGTACCAACGAACACACTAACGTGGAAAGTTAGCGATCTGTAAGCACACGCCTGGGAGGTGGCCAGTAAGAATGTCCCCCATAAATTACACAAGTTATGGACCAAACATCCGAGGATGTCTCAATTATTAGAACCAGTGCCCTTTAGAATTCCAAACCAATTTAAGCTCAGGGTTCCATTTTAATCATCTCAAACGATGAGAATCCACAGGCTCAGGGCAGCCATGGAGCCTCCCCTGCCAGCCCTCACCATCTGTTTGACCATCTGTGACTCTCCTGAACACGGCACCCTGACCCTGACCATTAATTCACTAAAAGGGAAATACTTCATGATCTCTGCGGTAGCATAACATTACCAAGTCTCTGCCAATGTCTGCATCCTCGCGGACCAGCTTGCCGCGGGCCACATTCCAACGTGAGTCACTCAAGAAGAGACTGAGAAGGGGAGCATGATGTGTTCTATGCAACAGGGAGCAGGTGGCATGAGCCTAAGTACAGGACGGTGTGCGTGCCTTATGTATCCTTAATACCACTCTGGCATTGCCCTACACACACACACACACACACACACACACACACACACACACACACACTCGCCCTCTCTCCCTCCCTACTTAAGGGAGGTGTGTCCACTGTGCCTTGCAGCCAACCACTCTGAACATCCGAAGACTAAACAAAACCTTTACCTTAAAAACACTGAGCTGAGTAAAGTTTAATTCCTCATGCACTCAGTCCCTCGGTGACCATTTATCAAGCCTGTCACCAGGAGCGTGGCTCCCAGCGGGAATACAAAGATCTGCCTCCATCCAACACTCTCTCCTCCTCCTTGCAGGACTCAGGAGACAGATTTGTAAGCAAATTATTACCGCCCCAGGTTGGTCCCATCTCAGGAGGCAATCAGGGGAACGCTGCAGAGAAGTCGGCTGGGTGCCCAGCAGATGACATGAGATCTGAACACGGAAGGTACAGGTGAGGTGGCCAGGAAAAGCGTGCAGGGGAAGGGAACAGACCACGTCCCGGAGATCACACCCCGTGGCGCAGGTCTGGTGGAAAAAGGAGTGCCCGTGGAGTCTGCAGGGGAGAGCATCCTCAGAGGCAGGGTGGGAAGGGATGGTGCGCAGGGAGCCAGGACCCAGAGCGGGTGGGCCTGGCTCTATGGGCTACAAAGTCTGAGCCCTATCCCAAGAGCCAGGAAGAGACATGGGGGAGGCTCCAGAAGCAATGTGTGTGCGCGTGGGGAAGGAAGGCACAGGGCTTGAGCGGTCGCTGAAGCCACTAACCACGAAGGAAGGAAGCAGAGACACAGACGGGGCCTCAGCTCTGGGTGCCCCACTGAACAGCCGGGGCCAGGCCACTCCCCTCCGCACCACCTGCCTCTCTAGCCAGCTGCAACTGGGACGCTCTCTCTCCCCAGTCCCCCGGAGCTCCGCACCCCAGGGAGCCCAGCCCGACAGTAACCGGCCCAAAGGACTGTTTTACTCAGGGTGCTCACAACCTGGGCTCCAGGGCTTTAAGAACCCGGCCACCCTGGTGATTTCCTATCCCCTGCCACTACCTAATGCCTTCCTCCGCATGCATATCAGACTGTGGTCACACATGAACTTAGGCTCCTTCCAGGTGCTGAAAAGGACTAAGAAAACACTTCCAAGTATAAGGTCCCAATCGCTGCTCAGGTGGCACAGTGTTCTGATTTTAAAATTTATCTAACATTTGAAAATGATGACATCTGACATAAAAATCCTGCTTTGGGGTTTTTCAGAAGACTGGGACGTGGGCGGTGCTGGGCTCGCGGCTCCACAGGGCGGCCGTGGCAAGGCGAGCGGCTGAGCCCTCAGTCCAGCTCCTACCACCACTGTCCGTGGAGTGGAAACAAGCCCCCTTCTGGAAGAGAGGCCCAGAAGCCAGGGATGGGGACAGACACCCAGACCACGGGACCAGCTCCGGCACTTGGCCGAGCCCTTCCAGCAAAGCGCCTTCCGCCCCCATGGACAGCGGTAAACCCCCGCTCAGAGTGCATGCGGAGAGCTGGCAAAGCTCTGTGTCTGCCAAGCCTCGTCTCGGCTCCCGTCGGGGGGCAGAGGCCGCCGAGCCTCAGCCTGAGCCTGGGACCTTCTGTGAATGCATGCTGGGTCAGCCAGGCCGGCGGAACCCAATTCAGGGACAGCACGCATTCACACATTCGTTCCTTCGCACACCCCCCACGGACCGGCTCGGAGTGCGCCAGAAGGTGCCCCCTCACCGCTCTCTGAAGTGTATCTCAGGTCTTGGAGCGCGGCCACGGCTGCCTGCGTGCCCTGAACGTCCTCTTCGGCTTCTGTGATGTGCACGTACTGGGTGGAGGGCTCCTCAGGGGTTTCTGTGGCTGGCTAAACAAAAACAGGTCATCTGAGTGATCGTCTACAAGACCACCTGTTACCCCAAGTCCCAGGAAACTGTGTGGAGTCAAAGGCACACAAGCAACCCTCTGCAACACCTCATTTACCGGGCGTCCCTGAGACCTCAGCGGCCCCAATAAACACACACTTTCCAAAATGGAACGTCCTCTTTGCAAATACCAAGACGTTTTCAAAGTAGCTCTGGTAGAAAGCTTCTTGCCTCACATCCTTGCCTTAGGGACCAGAGTGTGCTGTCCACAATCAGAGATTAGACATGTGCAGAGATTCCCGTGTGTGCTCTTCTAATGGACGCTGTCTCCTCCCAGCGCTGCCCAAGCCATCCTCATCCGCCCCGGGTCTGGGGCCTCAGGCCGTCGGTCCACCGGAGGGAGGCCACGGCACAGCTGCAGGGGGAGGGAGGCGGGCGGGCAACTACATCGCCCCTGTCAAGTTTGCAGCACACGTCCTGGCACGGAGTAAGAGCTCCGTCAACCTTGGCTACTCCAGCCATCCTTGTACGAAGGAGACAACAAATGATGGACCCCAGGAAACATATCTGCAAAATCAGGAATTGTGAGGGTAGGAGGGGCTGAAGCGACGTTCACGGGTGCCTCGTACCTCAGGAGAAAAGAGGTGGGACAGAACTCAGCATGTCACAAGAAATCAGCATGAATACTGCCCTATTTCTGGAAGGGACGGGGAGTGCGGGAGAGCTATAAGGCAGGAAACACGAACGTCACCAAGGAAGAACAGGAAGGAGGACTTTACCGAAAATTAACAGGAACCAAAGTTACGCACTGAAAGTACTTATCGGTAACAGACACAGTTCCGAATGCCACGTAATTCTTCTTTTATAGCCAAGGGGCCAAGCGCCTTTCAAGAGTCCCAGCCTGACACATAATAGACACCCAATAAAAACGTGATGAATGCATAATCGAGCAAAAAAAAAAAAAAACCCTACTTCCCTTGAAGTACCATTAAGCCACAAATTGCCCAACACTGACTGGGCCCAAGGAATGTCAGCCGGAGAGAAGCAGTGTGTGCACACACACGGAACGGCTCCTTTCTCACTGGGGGACCTCCGGGTAACCATCACACGTGGGAAGGGTGGGCTTTGCGAGGCATGCTGGGGGGGCCAGACGACAGCCCAAACGGGTGGAAGAGGCAGCCTGTCGTCCCCTGGTAACCAAGCACCAGAGCCTGGCTTCTCAGCTGCTCCGCTCTCTCACTTCTGGAGTCGAGTGCATGTGTGAACTGCTCTCCCTGGGTTCGCAG
Source organism: Ailurus styani (assembly GCA_002007465.1). Classification (NCBI taxonomy): domain Eukaryota; kingdom Metazoa; phylum Chordata; class Mammalia; order Carnivora; family Ailuridae; genus Ailurus; species Ailurus styani. Next base: position 2,484,256 of record LNAC01000270.1, on the reverse strand, counting down.
CCCTCCTCGTGAACGTGCTGGGATCTGCAGGAAGCGAGCCCTTCAGAGCACAGGGTGCTACCACACACACTTACAGAAGCACCAACTGACCAAGAGACGCGGGGTGTTAGGTCAAGAGCCGGCATTCCAATGTCTGTTTGTTAACGGAGAGCAAACCCTTGCACTATGAACTTGAACACCAGAGGACTGTGTTTTCCCTTAGATAATGAGGTGATGATGTCACCATCTGCAGCACCACCAATAATCATAGCTGCTGCCAGATACCGGGGCTCCTGGGGGCCTACCAGGGACAGCTATGGACCTCAGCAATTTGATATCCTGTCTCTTGGGTATCATTAGCCTCACTGTATGGTTAGAGGACAGAGAACACAGAGGTCAAATAAATAACGGTTCCTGGTCAAGTCATTTACACGGGACAGCACCAGGATTCAAAGTCTTTCAAACTCCAATGCACATACTTCTTACATTTTCTTATAGAAAATTTCCAACACACACAACGACAGGGGGATGAACCCTCCATGTACACATCACCCAACCTGAATAATTACCAATTCATGACCAGTCTTATTTCCCCTCTGCCCCCATGCACACTCCATGCCCTGCCCTTGGAATACTGGGAAGCAAATGCAGAAGTCATAGCATTTTATCTGTATTTTAGGAGGTACCTCCGAGAGATTAAACCCTTTCAAAACACAAGCACAACACCATGACGTCAAACACCAAACAGTAAGTCCTTAACGTGACCACACACCAGGCCACGTCCCTGTCCCTCCAGTATCTTATTTCCCATAACCGACCCTTCAAATCAAATTTAAGTCACTGAATCATGTATTAGAACTGACATGTCTCCTAAGACTTTTACGGATAGGTTCTCCCTCCATTCTGACTCCGACCCCCCACCTCCCCGCGACTTACACTTCTGTCGGGAAGTGGGCTGTTGGTTGGCAGGGTTTCCAACAGTCTGAACTTTGCGGATGGCACCGCTATGGAATTACTCAATGTCCACTGAATGTAGAAGCTTAATCAGATACTGGTTCCCTTTTTGGCAAGAACGCTTCAGGGGTTATTGGTCTGCTTCTAACAGGAGACACACGTGTGGGTGTCTTCCTTATTTCTGTGACGTCGGCAGGTAAGGGATGGCCACGGTGGGATCCGTGACACCTTGGGGGGCTTGCAAAATGGCAATGCCTTCAACCTTCATTCGTTAGCTGGAAAACGTCTATAAATAGAAGCTTCTCCTCAGGGAACATTTGGTTACACTGAGGTACAGTTTGTTTAGAAAAGGTTAAAAATAACTCTTTGACTCTTGGTCTTTATTTACCTAAACAGAGTTGATGCCCTCATACCCTACAAAGGTGACTGAGTTTTCTCCCCAGTGTCGGCTGAAACCCATGAACTGAAATGTTCCTGATGAGCTTCGCCGTACACTAAACAATAGCAACAGCCTCAGAGTTATATATCAGCCTCCCCCCGCCCCCCAACAACAGTACGTGTCTCTGCAGTTCTTTCTGCCCTTAGCTCATACCCCACTAACGAGGGGCAAACTCCTATCTTCAAGTCTGTGGAAACAGTCCCTCTGTGCAGCTAAGCCGTCATTTTGATATGCAGTTAGAATCACTTATTTCGCTTCCCTCTCAATTTTTAGGGCTTGCATTTTTTAAACTTTAATTTTTTTATGAATTATATGTATTATATATTATATATATATGTTATATGAAATATAACCATTTTTAAACTTTATTTTTTATGAATTATATGTATTATATATTATATATTATATATATGTATTATATGAAATATATCCATGGTTTCAGACTCAAATCTGCACAACTACTAAGAGATCTCTGGCTTATCTCTTTATCCCCTCCATCTTGGTGTGGCCCTACCTCTCCACATAAAATGCCCCCCTCTTTTTTTTTTTTTTTAAAGATTTTATTTATTCATTTGACAGAGCAATTACAAGTAGGCAGAGAGGCAGGCAGAGAGAGAGGAGAGAGGAGGAAGCAGGCTCCCTGCTGAGCAGAGAGCCCTATGTGGGCCTCAATCCCAGGACCCTGGGATCATGACCTGAGCCGAAGGCAGCGGCTTTAACCCACTGAGCCACCCAGGCGCCCGACCCCCCTCTTTTTTAAGACTATTTTATTTTGAAATATGTTTCGATTTACAGAAGAGGTGCAAAGATAAAACTGAGAGTTTCTACACACCCTTCACCCAGCTTCCCCTCACAGTAACATCTGACACGACCGTGGTACAATTATCAAAGCCCAAAATTAACGCTGGAACCACACTATGAACCACAGACTTGACGTGGATTTCACTGCCTTCTCCCCGGTGTCCTTTTTCTGTTCCAGGACCCAGGGCTAGATCCAGGGCACTCAGTCACCAAGTCTCCATGGTCTCCTCCAACCAGGGCCAGCTCCTCAGGCTTTCCTGGTCTTTCGTGAGTGTGACACTCGAGTCGTGGTCAGGTACCTAACCACACACATCGACACATCATTCGGAAACGTCTGACGGTTTCTCGTGAGGGGACAGAGGTTGAGGCTTTTTTGAAGAATGCCAAGCGGGGGAAGGAGCATGCCCTTCTCATCATGTCAGGTGGCACATGATGTCACCGTGACTTACTAGCAGGGATGCTAACCTCTGGTCCCGCAGTTAGCATGGGTCTGCCAGACGCCTCTACTGAACAGATACTACTTTCCCTCCATGATCTAGTGAGTACCTGGGGGGAGATTTTGAGGCTATGTAAATATTCTGTTTCTCCTTACACTCTAATTTCAGCACCCGCTGATGGATTTGCCCGCAGCAATGACTACTATGGTGTTCTAATGCGAATTCTCTATTTCCCTCATTCCTCCCACGTAGATCCCTCAGAATTCTTCTGTGTGCAAGAACTGTTCCTTCCCCACCATTCATTCATATTAGTATGGACTACTGATACTTTATTGAATTGTAGTACAACACTATCATTGTTTATTTTTTTATTTTTTAGAGATTTTATTTGAGAGAGAAAGAGCGCACAAGCAGGGGGAGGGGCAGAGGGAGGAGAAGCAGACTCTCCAACGAACAGGAAGCCCTACTCAGGACTCGAACCCAGGACCCTGCAATCATCTGACCCCAAGGCAGATGCTTAACCAACTGAGCCACCCAGGGGCCCTGATCATTGTTAATTTAGTTACTTAAATTGTTCTGGCTCTGGCCATTAGGAACTTTTTGGGTTGTCTCTTGTGTCCTCTTGGCACGCCTCCATCTTTCAGCATGTTGTAACTTTCCAGGACTATAAAACACCCTAGGACTATCTAACGTATTTTCTGCCTCAGCCCTGGAATTCACCACTTTTCAAAGGACCCTGGTTGCTTTTACCCAAGAATCCTATTAGAAGCCAAGATCCGGGGAGCAGGTGTGCTCACGGCCACTGAGTGTCTCTGCTCCAGGGCTCTCAGGGCAAAAGGCTAAGAAACACATGTGCGTAGACCGTACAGGCCACCTGTTCCTCCATCTAAAACTATGACACGTAATAGGGCTGTGATAAATAGAATAACGCAGACACTTTTTCTCATTTTGTCAGCGTTACTCTAGGGTACTTTTCTGGTGGTGGGATTGTTTAGTTAACAGAGAAGTACACAAGTAATTTTATTACATGTTGCAAAATTCCCGTTCATGGCAGTAGTAACATTTTGCATTCCCACCCGCAGTCCAACAGAGAGGACGTCCAATTCTGGACTCTAGTAGGTAAGAAGTTCTCTCTCTCTAGTTTCCATCAACATGTGCTATGTGCCAGGTTGATCATGTTATCAGATATTCAAAATTACCTGCATTTCTCTTCTAGGAACCTTTACTATCTCTTGCCCATTTTCCCACAGGGTTGTTGATCACTATTTTTACAAGACTTCTGTAATGCCAAGATACTCATCCTTTTTCTATGATATCACCACAAGTATTTTGCTGTCATTTGTCTCTTGAGCTTGTTTATATGAGTTCTTTTCCATAAGACTTTTTTTAAGATTTTATTTATTTATTTGACAGAGAGAGAGATTACAAGTAGGCAGAGAGGCAGGCAGAGAGAGAGGGGGAAGCAGACTCCCCACTGAGCAGGGAGCCGATGCAGGGCTCAATCCCAGTACCCTGAGATCATGACCTGAGCCGAAGGCAGAGGCTTTAACCCACTGAGCCACCCAGGTGCCCCTCCATAAGACTTTTTTAAAAAATTTTTTCATGTAGTCAATTGTTCCCAATCTTTCTCCTTACTGAATCTGGATTCTGAGTCATAGTTAGGCAAGCTCTCCACACTCTGAATTTAGAAATGAATACATCCACTAGGGTTTTTCTTCTGGTATTCCTAAAATGTCACTGTTTTTACATTTAAATCTCTGATCTTTCTGCTCTTGCCTCTCTCTGCATATACAAGCTATTCATTATTTTATGTTTATGTTTCAACCTGCTTATCATGCTAGTAGTTTTTCATTCCTTCTTTTGGATTTTCCAAAAATAGAATCCTGTCACCTTCAGATAGATACCTTATTTCTTCCCTTCCAATTCTTTTTTTTTTTTAAGATTTTATTTATTTATTGGACAGAGAGAGAATGAGAGAGAGAGAGCACAAGCAGGTGGAGCAACAGAGGAAGAAAGAAGCAGGTCCCCCACTGAGCAGGGAGCCCGATGTGGTACTTGATCTCAGGACCCTATGATCATGACCTGAACTGAAGGCAGTCACTTCACCGACTGAGCCACAAAGGCACCCTCTTCCCTTCCAATTCTTAATGTCACTATTTACTCTGCCTTATCTGCTACACTGGCTGATGCCTCCCAAGTGATGGTCAAGAGAAGAGCTGCTGGGGCACCCTCGTCTTGTTGCTGGTTCAACAAGACACCCTCCAGTGTTCCCTAAGAAAGACACTGGCTTTGGGGCCGAGATGCATGGATGTATGTTTCCATCTTAGAATATATTCACCCAGTTCTACTTTATCGACTGTTTTTAATCAGCAGATGCTAAAGTTTGTCAAGCACCTTTTCTGAATGTGTGAAGATAATCATTTCATTTTTCTCCCTAGTTCTAGTATGATGATGGATTAATATTAAAATATTCCCTCCTACTGAACCATCTTTCCTTTGTATTCTGGAATCATCTTCACACTGTTGTGACAGATTATTTTTTTCACGTGTTCTTGGATTTTTTTCAAAGCCCTTACTCTTACTCACTGTAAGCTGATGCTCCAGAAAGGACCTGGATAAGTGCTTCTCATTTGGGGGTGATTTGGACTGCCGGAGACATCAGCAATGTCCATGCATTTTTGCTTGTCACAACTAGGGATGCCACTGGTATTGGGGTAGGGGTCTGGGGGGGGGGAGGTCAATGATGCTACTAAACATCCTAAAAAGCACAGAACAGCCCCTACAACAAATTATCATGTCCAAGATCATAAAGTTAGCAGGGCTGAGTCTGGGAAACCCCGCCTTCCATAAACTGCAATTAGTCCATGGTGGTGACACTTGGTGCTTGGAAAGAGAGACAGCTACTGGCTTTGATCATACAGATGTGTTTCCAGCCAGGGGACTGGTTCTAACACCCGAGGGTAAAACAAACAAAGATGGCAGATGGGAGCACATGCCTTCAGCAGCAGGGCAGCAGGGCCTGGAATCAGAAGACAGAGCCCTTCCCGGTTCTTCTGGTGAAGACTCACAATATGCTCCTTGCCTTGCATCCTTCCCATGGGTGCAACAGCTGAAACTCTAGAATGGTGAGTCACAGAAGTGCAAATGCCAGTAAGAGACCAACACAGACTTTCTCAATTCAACTCAGGGTAAGAATTCACAGGCACAAGCTGGTCTCACCCCTCCAACAGGAGATGGGCTTTGGAAAGATCTCCTGGTTTCCCGACCAGAAATCCCAATCCTCTGAGGAGCCGCTGTCTGTGCCCAGGACACAGGCCTGCCCGGTCTGTCATTTGTATCTGGAAATGTCAAGATCAATACTGTGCTTTAAAAAGTTACCTCCCACTTGGGATCTCCTTCGTTTTCCACCAACTTCAGGCCATGCTTGTTCTTCAGGTGTCTGTTGAACTCCCATTTGGTGCCGTAGACGAAGCTGCACACAGGACACTTCAAACCACCTGAAGGCACAGAGGAAAGAGGAGCGTTCACGGCACAGGGAAGTGTCCTGGGGCCGCCTCCCATCCAAACACCTCAAGTCCAGGGAACGCACAGTGCTGTCTGCAGCGCTTACCTCGGTCCCAGCCTCCCTCCGTGACAGAACAGAGCCGCCAGGGCATGGGTGTTTCTCAGGACAGGGATTTTAAAGCTTACTGTATTTCTTTTCATTTCTGAATGAGCATTTGCAGAGAGTCTAATACACGTCACATTCCAGGTGCCAGGGTGACAGAATTCCCAAGGCCAAGTGAATACGTGGCCAAAATAATTCCCTCACTTTTTTCATTTGAGAAAAGCCAATAACTCAATGACAAGACTGCTTTTCTCAATCATCTTTGTCCCAAAATACTGAGAACAAAAGCCAGACTCTCCTTCTCTTTCACATCAAAAGCTGAGCTGTTTGTGTAAATTCCCATTTGGATGTCCCCGTAAAGGACAAATTAAAAAGTTGGTCACAATCTGAAATGTCACTATTTATCGAGCTGATTATGTTTTATACATGTTCTGGGAGGTGTCTGGATAGAAGAGCATGTAAAACTCCACGTTAAAAAAAAGAAACAAACAACAGAAAAAAACCTGAGACTCACACAAAAGATTATCTTTCTAAAATCCTGTCAGGAGCAGCAACTAAATCAGCGACTGGACAAAAATCACTTCAGCAGGCTGTGAATTCAGAAGCAACCTCTAACGGCCGGGGAAGTTGTCCTGGCAGCAGGCCTCCGAATCCACACAGAAGATCAGCAGGCCAGAGCCGGCGGCCACCATGAGGCCTCCACCCTGCGCCAGGCAGGGGACACGTGGGGGACACAACTGGTCTCCCTGCAGCCACTGCTGGTCTACTCGCCAGCCCGCACGCACAGGGGGCGCTTCGAAAAACACAAACCAGGGGTGCCTGTGTGGCTCAGTTAATTGAGCCTCTGACTCTTGATTTTGGCTCACGTCACGATCTCAGGGTCATGGCAGCGAGCCCCACATCAGGCTCCACGCTTGGCAGGAGTCTGCTTGAGATTCTCTCTCCCTCTCCTCCTGCCCCTAAATCAATAAAATAAAAACACTAACCGAATCATATCTCTCACAGGTGTAAAACTCTCCAATGGCTTTCCATCAGACCCAGAATAAAAATCCCAGCTCCTTGCTGTGGCTTCTGTGACCTACAGTCACCCCTATGTGACCTTGTTCCCAACTGCTCCCGACCCTTCCCCCATCTTCTCCACTCTGCGCCTTTGGCACTGACCATGCTCTTTCCCTTCTCAGCACACCTGGCGTTGGGGGGCCCATACCAAGTCTTTCTGCTGCCTCCGCCCCTGTCTCTCAGACCTGCTGTGCTCACCTGTGTCCTCCCAGGGTCCGAGATTGATTTCCTGCTCACTGGGGCACGAAGGAAGGAGTAGAAGAACTCAGTCCTGATGACGAGATTGTCTTGACAAATGAGATAACCACCAGGCACATTTCGTGGGGACGCCTAACACAATGTAAGCATCTCCAGATGCAAGCAGGATGTGCGTGATCTCCTGACTCAGTTCCACGTCAGCGGGATCTGACAGTGCTCTGCTCTGTAGGTGGGGTTTCCTGTCTATCACCCGGGGTGCTGAGTGACTTCCCAGACAGGGAGGGGCAGAAAAGGAAGCCGACCCAGATGGCCAACACGGCATCCCCTCACACTTTCAGCTGTTTCACAGCCTCGCCGTGCTAGGAGGGCGCAGGAGAGCATGGCGGGCCCGACAGAGACAGGGCATGGAATCAGCAGAAAGACTGGCAATGCCAGATCATAAACTTCCAGAACATTCCACAGAGGAGGCAGCTCAAACAGATGCTTATTTTCTGAAACTTACACACTCTGCATTCTTTTACTAGGACAAATCAAACGGGCTTGTTCTTTCCCACCTAGTTGATAATTAAACATAGTTTTTAGCTTCCTTTATTGTCACTTATTAATCATCTAAAATGATGTATTTTCCTACGATCATCTTTTAAAACTCTCCAAGGTGTGAGAGCCCCTGCCTTCTCATTTGGTTGAACTAACATCACTCTTCCTATAAAGACTTAACAAGAGGCAGTGAACAAAAGCATCCTAAATGAAATTAAACACTCCTTCTGTGGGACTCTTTAATGGACACTAATTTAAGGAGAAAAACATCTTATATTATGTTTAAATTAAAATTAATATGATAATGCCCCACATTAATTAAAACTTCAGCCTTTGCCACATTGCCTTTAATTAAAGAACAACACATTGGAAATATGTAATCTAGACTAAATGCAAAACTATGCCACTTAATTGACATCAAAGCTGAGAGAAATTAATTTCTAGTTCAATTCATTACACTCTTAGGCAATGCACAATAGAGGTTATGGGAAGACTTGGTGCATTTACTTATGACACTGATACAAAGTACACACCATGAAAACTGCAAACCCACAGATGACAATTTCCTCAGAAGGCGTGATGAAGCAGACAAAGGCACAGAACTTTAGGTACAATTTGAAAAATCAATCATGGCATCTTTTGCTCTTTTTGGAATGCAGTGTTCCGGAAGAGTTTTAGGCATTAAAACATCTTTGGTTCCTTTGTGGTGGGTGACCTTACTGAAAATTCAACTTCATTTCCAATAACAAAACTCCTAGGGCGGCACAGAGCACAGGGCTGGGCCAGCAGATACCAGAATCTGGACCTTGCTCATGTGACCCACAAGCCACTTCCTAAAACTCTAAGGGCTTTGTTTTCTCTAGGGGGAAATGTTAAAGCTCTTATCTTCAAAAACAGGCACTCCAGGGGCACCTGGGTGGCTTGGTCGTGACCTCAGGGTCCTGGGATTGAGCACTACTTGGGGTGGGGGGGGGAGGCGTGGGGGTCCCTGCTTCTCCCTCCGCCCCTCCCTTGCTTGTGGTCTCTCTCTCTCTCAAAGACACAAATTTTTTTTAAAAAAGGCACTCCAGTAGGCAGAATAATGGACCCCCAAAGATATTCACATGCTGGAGAAAAGGGATCTCTCGTGCACAGCTGGTGGGAATGTAAACTGGTGCAGCCACTGGGGCAAACAGTATGGAGGTGCCTCAAAAAAATCACAAATACAGCCATCATGACACCACCATCCCACTGCCAAGTTTATATCTAAAGGAAATGAAAACAGAATTTCAAAGCGATATCTGTATTCCCATGTTCACTGCAGTGTGATTCACAATAGCCATGATCGGAAACAACCTCAGTATCCACCAACATATGAATAGATAAAGGAGACCCGATCATGCGTGTACACACACACACACACACACACACACACAGAGGAATATTAGTAAGCCATGAAAAGAAAAGAAATCCTGACATTTTCGACAACACGGACAGACCTAGAGGGCATATGCTCAGTGAAGTAAGCCAGGCACAGAAGAGAAATACTGCACGGTATCACTTATATGGGGAAGAAAAAAAAAAAGTTGAACTCATAGAAACAGAGGAGAAAAGTGGTTGGCAGGAGCCGGAGGACAGGGAAGGTAGGGAGAGACTGGTAAAGAGTGTTCGGTTGTGGTTATAAGGTCTGAGGGTCTTAGGCGAAACAGGGTGACAATCGTTGATAACTGAAGTTCCCGAAGAGAGTACAACTTAAAACATTCTCAACAACAGCGAGAGAGGATTAATGTGTGAGGTGACAGATGTATGAGCTGACTGGAGGATGAGAATCCAAATATCTTACAGCTCTGTGAATGACACCCCAGTAATGCTGAGGGAAAAACAAAGCAGTACGGATCTGTTTGTAAATTGGATTGGGCTCTATTGAAATAGGTTCAGGAGCTGACTGTCGGGAATGCAATGGGCACGGATAAACAACAAAGACAGTATGTGGGGTTTTTATTATAATGGAAAGTAAATAAACATAGAAAACGGAAAAAACATTCCCATCCTGATCCCTGCAACAGGGGAGTGTTACCTCGCACGGCAAGAAGGGACTTGGCAGCTGTGACTCATCAAGGGTTTGGAGAGGGGGAGATTATTCTGGACTAACGTAACCACAGGAGTCCTGACAAAGAGGAGGCAGAAGGGGGGTCACAGAGAAGCTTCAGGAGGAAGACTCACAGCCACAGCTGCCCATGAGGATGGGGAAGGAAGGGACTCCGGGCAAGGCCTGTGGGCAGCCTCTGGAAGCTGGACAAGGCAGGAGAACAGTGTCCCCTGGAGACTCCGGAAGGAATACGGATTTGTTAGCAAACCTGACTTTAGCCTATGAGACCTATCTTGGACATGTGACCTTCAGAACTGTAAGATGATGACTCTGTGTGGTTTAAACCACCGCCAAGTCTCTGATCATTTGTTACAGCTGCAGTAAGACACTGATACAGGCACTAAACAGCCACTGAAACGAAGGAATTCAATAATCAAAGGAAAGTAGACACAGAACAATGTCATTATACAATATTAAGAAGTAAAACGTGGACTCAGACTTTGTGAACATTCTCACTTCCTGCTGTCTCTTAATTCAGTGCCTGTCCTGGGACCCAGTCAGAGCCCCAGCTCAGAAGCAGGACCATCATCTTGATCCTGTGCAAGCACCAGGTGGAGGGCCCTGGTCACACAGCAGGCTGTCAGACAGTATCTGAACCTCTCTCACACCCCAGCCCTACTTCCCAGGAGACCTTCAAGAAAAACAGTGTAAGGGAACAGATCAGAGGAAAATCCAAGTGCGTTTTATTATTAGCCAGGCTGGTGTCCCAAACCCCACTGAGGACCACTAGGGAAACAAGAGCTTAAGCAAGTCTCCGCCATCCCTCCTGGTCCTTTCACACACTCCCCAAAATCCTGACACCTGAGATCCTCTGGACAACCAGAGGGAAGCACTAAAAGAGAGACAGGTCCCAGAGTTAGCCTTGGGTCAGACCAGCAACTGGACCTGAAGACAAAGACATGAGACAAAGTCGACAGCACCCCGCGTGTGTGACCTTTCAACACAGCATCACGTGACCGCTAACCAGTGCGAACGGATCGTTGTCCCAGAACAGGACCAGGCCGCTTCCTCCTCTCCCTCCTCCTTTATGAGTGCACGCCTGAGACAAACTACAGGGGGCATGGGGCACCTGCACAGTCTGTCACCTGGGCTGATCCCTGCCCCCCACTCCAAGTTTCCTCACTTTAAAACAGGAACAATGAGGGGCGCCTGGGTGGTGCAGTCAGGAAAGCATCTGACTCTAGATTTCCGCTCACATCAGGTTCTCAGGCTCCCGGGATCAACCCTCCCATTGGGCTCCACACTCAGCGGGGAGTCAGCCTGGGATTCTCTCTCTCTCCCTCGCCCTCTGCCCCTCCCCACCTTGCATGTGCATGCACGCTCTCTCTCTGAAATAAATAAATCTTAAAGAAAAAAAACAAAAACAGGGCCCCTGTGAGAGAGAAATCAACATATAACAACCAATAACACACATGACCACATCACATCACGGGAAGCACCTGCCAATAACGCACGGAATCTTGGCCTTAATAAAAACAATTTTAAAACTCAAATGTCCCAACATCAGATTAATGACTTTTGTGTTAGCTGATGGTTTCCGGATTTCCTTCTATGCTATTTCCCTGAATTTGGTGCGAAAAGCCAAGATACGGATATACATCCAAGGTGCATATGTACACATTTATATTCTTCCCATATGGTAGTTCAAAATAATGCAAAGATTTTATTTTTTTACTTATTTATCTGTAGGAGAGGGCGAGAGAACAGAAGCAGGGGGAGTGGCAGAGGGAGAAGGAGAAGCAGGGTCCCCACTGAGCACAGAGCCTCACGTGGGGCTCCATCCCATGATCCCAGGATCACGATCTGAGCCGAAGGCAGACGCTGAACTGACTGAGCCACCCAGGGGCCCCCAAATGATGCAAAGATTTTAGCAGATGCCGCAAACAAGGCCTTCTCCCTAAGCCTGCTCCTCTCACTGCTTCCCGTCCCAACCATCACCCTTGCCTCAATGACCCTCTAACTGTGGGGGCTGGGAGAAGGGTCAGCACCGGGGAGAAGGGTCAGCACTGAGGAGAAAGCTGAGAAATCTCCTCCTGCGAGCGACGTGGGAACCGCTGGGAGGAATACACCTGTTGTGTTACAGTCAGAATATGGAGCCGTGGAGGAGCTCCCCAGCCTTCGTCCCCAGCCCAGATCACAGCAGCGATTAATGCCACCATGTCCCAGTGTCCAGTGCGATGCTGAGCACAACAGGAGCACAGGAGATAGGAACATGGGAATAAACAGGAGAGTCAATCTGAGCCACTGGTGAAGTGCTACGTGTCGGGCGCAGTCTGGGACCTTGGAGAGTAATACTGAATCTCTGCGGCTGCTGCTGGGTGGGTGTGAGCCCTCCTCTGCGAAGACGAGAAGTTAAGTGAGTCATCCCAGGGCCAGAGTCATCAGACACCCCGGCTCCAGGTCCATCTGACCCCATCCCTGCTCGTGCCGATAACCTGGAGGGACCTGAAGGACCACTTCGAGGTCACTGGAAAATGAGCAGCCGGCTAAGTCCCATCTCTGTCCTGCTGTGAGCTCCGGGAGTGAGTTAATAATTTGGGAAGCTTGGCGCCAAAGTATTAAGTATCTTGTGCCTCTCCACCCATGATCTAGGGAACCAGCTCACGAGCCAGCTTCACCAAGCATATTTCAAGAGGAAAAAAAGGGCAGGCCCACTGCAGCAATACAACATGAAAATGTGGGTATGTTTGGGAGAATGCCTCCAACCCATATTAATGAACAAGAGATGGGCTAAGAAAATAAGAGATTGTCTGACCTGCCTTTCAAATGATCAGAAGTACATCAAATATAAAGCAGGGAATAAAATCTGTGTACAGCATTCGGGACAAGTCTAACTACCAGAAAGCACCATAGTTCTCAGAGAACGGGTGCGTCCTGAAGGGGCCCGGAGGACACCTTGCTGGCACTGTCACCCCTGTGCCCTGAGGAGAAGTGGGCTGGAGCTGGCTTCAACCAGCTCACAAGCTGGCTGTGCACACCTCTTCCCAGGTAAGTGACGTCACACTGGTAGCTTCACACGGGCCACAGTCGAGATCCCTCCACCACAGAAACTGGCAAACTCCCTGCTTGTGGGAGGTAAACACGTACAGAACACTGCTGGTGGGTACCTGAGCAGTCTCCATTCCGGGGGCTTCTGAGGCCCACTGAAAATAATCCAGACTCCATGGAGAACACCATGCTACCTTGCCCCAGAAACCTACAAGGAACAGAAACATTTTGGCCTCTTAGGCCCCCTTCCCTGCCTCCTGCACAGCCTGTGTATGGACATCCTTCCCAAACCCCTGAGCGCTGAGAACCTTTGTCCACAACTGATGGCTTTGCCTGTGTCCCAGTGTGACACCGCTGAATCCAGGTGACGGACAAGGAGTCCACCACACGTGCCGTGGGGAAGCCGTAACACCATTTGGAGAAAAACTACATTCAGTTCACGGTTTGTTCTTATGTTATTTTCTAAACACATATTCTTCTGTATCAAAACCAGAAATTATAAAGTCCCATGAAGCTATCTTTTGATCAAAAGAAAAGGAAGAATTCCCGTGGTTCCCCAGGACCCAGCAATCCAAACACAGTAAGCGCATCCATCCCACTTTCCCCTCCATTCTCCTTCCTTCTCCCAGACAGGGGACAGGGGCCGGCTCCACGCTCTGGAGATTCCTAAGCTGCGCTCCTGCTCAACCTGCCATCTTTGATTTCAGAGACCAGCCTCCCACGACAACACGATGGCGCAATGTCTCTTACAAGCTAAGAGACACGTAGTTGTTTTCTTCCTCAATATGTCTCCTGAAGGGGGCACTAGAAATAGATATGTATGTGTACACACACACACACACACACACACACAAGAAGACCAAACACACCCCTGCAAAGATGAATATTAAACCCAGACCCTGTCAGGGAGCACCAACTGATGACCGTCTGAGGAAGCTAACTGAAAACGTAGGGCAGGCAAGAGTCTGACATCGAAAGGCAATGATGAAAGTTTGGAAGTAGAGAGCAGTGATAAGATCATCAATCAGAGCCCCGCGCCTGTCCCAACAGCCACAGTAAAGGTCTATTTCCTGCCAATCCATGCCGACAGTGTGAAGGAATGTTAAAAGGAATGTCTAGCCTGCTTCTCCAGCAATCTACAGTGACTTGAAGGCAATTCGTTCTCTCCTCTGTGATTCCGGGATGGGGGTCACCAGAAATGATGCAAAGGCTCTAGAGAACTTAGATGTTTTCAGGAGCGGGAGAAAAAAAAAAAAGAAAAGAAAAAAGGAAAAAAAAAAAAGAATGAAAATGTACTGAGTGCCACTCAGGTGTTCTCTCCTCAGACCCCGTCCGCCATCACGAGGTGGCCCCTATCGGCTCCATTCTCAGGTGAAGGCCCTGAGCTGGGGAGGCCGGGTAACTCGCCCAAATGCACAGCTAAGGGCGCAGGGGCGAGCCAGGGCCCCCCCACGACACCAGCTTGGTCTCTAGCTCCAGGAAATGGTCACTAAAACACAAGGCACACGCTCCCCGTGATCCCCGATGAATGGCTCTAAAATTAGCCCGAGTTTTTATGCCGTTATCTATTTCCATGCATCAGTCCTGTCACCGAAAGTGCTGAAGGATTCAGTCAATTCATCTCTTTTATATTGAGATGCATTTCATGGTGAGTCCAGCAAGCGGAGCCTCACGCTGATTGGGAATCTCAGAGCCTGCAGCAGCTGGAGGGTTAACCATCCCACATCCATGTTTACAGGGGGCAGATTTCTAAAACGGTCCTTGGTTTCTAAGTCACAGGACTCAGGAAGTAGTAAAAACTGCCGTACTGTATGCGGCTATCATTTTCTTAGTTGAATTAGTGAAGCGCGGATATAAATATGACAGCACTTCCCTGTCTGGCAACAGCACATGAGCTAAACCTTCTCAAATGGGAATATGTGATCATTTACTGAAAGAGGCAGTGAAAAAAACCTCTCATACTTTTCAAAAATAGTAGCGGCTTTCATCCGTTCTCTTTTCTTTTCGCTTACTCTATTTTCTTTTTTTTTTCTTGAGAGAGCGAGAGAAGGGGGAGGAGGGAGAGAGAACCTGAAGCAGGTCCCACCCTCAATGTGGAGCCCGATGCGGGGCTCCATCTCGTGACCCCAAGATTATAACCTCAGATGAAATCAAGAGTCAGACGCCCAACTAACAGAGCCACCCAGGCACCCCTCATCCAGTCTCTTCAGTTTAAATGTTCTAAATGGTTTATCTTTTTCAGGTTGAAGAAGTAATCTGCACACCCAACAAATATTTCTGGATCATCGAAAGCAGCTCACCTACAAATATGTTTACCATGGCCTTATTTATAACTGCAATAAAGGAAAAATCTAGAAACCCTACAATGTCCACCAGGAGCATGGCCAAATAAATGGGGTTTGCCACCACTGGATGCTAGATCCCAAAAAGCCTTTGGGAGTTATAATGAGGGAGACCACGTGTCAAAGGAAAACAAAATGTTCACATTAGCCATGAACTTTCATTTCCGAAAAAGGTCCGCAGCGACGAAGAACAGAAGGGAATACTGAACGCTGTGGGGAGGGCAGTAAAATCTGTGGGTAAACCATGACTTCTTTCATTCCAGATTTCCAGTAAGGCAACAAGGAACGCTGATACACAGCAAAGGGGGTGGGGGAGGTGGAGCCCAACGAGGACGATGGAAAATGAATGAAACACGCCCAGGGGTGGGGACTGAGCCGTAAGGCCTCCCGGCTCGGCCCAGGGGGCACGCTGCCTACCTTGCTGGATAAGCGCGTCGGCTGCCAGCTCCCCGGTGCCCACGTTGGCGTACTCCTCGTTGGGGTGCTTCCTGTTGTAGTGTCGCTTCAGAGAGCCGGAGATGTTACAGGAGTAGTGGCAGTGGGCACAGCGGAAAGGCTGCAGGGACAAAGAGGACGGACGGGTTAGGGAAGGGGAGCCCCAGGGGAGACGGAGCCCCCAGGGAAGGACAGGCATAACTCACCCCAACGTCCTCCTCCACTACTCTCCCTGCCCAGGGTGTCTGAGGTCCCCGAACCTGCGATGCGCTCCAGGTGGGGGGGGGGGGGCGGCAACCTCAGGGTGCCGAGTACTGCCTCTGTGGGGACCACACCAGGCGCCCCCCGAGCCAGAAGGGTCTCTGCTCAATTTGGTTGCTTTCATTTCCTGTCTTATTTTGTCCGCTCCAGTTTTTATTCAAGAAAAAATAATAAAGAAAGACAATAATCTATCATTTTCCTTTTTTGTTGTTGTTCAAGTGAATGTCTTTCAAAGTAGCTCCCCTAATAATTAACAATGTGCTTGTTTCTTTAACTAAATCATTTCGTCCACAGCATTTACCTGCAAGCACGTGCATATACACTGGTCTCCACCCACAGCTGTCCACCCTTAGGGAAATCCACCTGGTCAATCTGTTTCCAACCCCCTACCTGGGCAGGGCGAGCACTTTCAAGATAAGGATGCTATGGGTCATGCAGCCCTGCTGCGACCTTGCATTGCTTTGGGGGGCTCAGAATGAGTGGAGGGGAGGAAAGGGGTGGCTGCTCAGGCCCCTTGGGGAACCCCGTGGGACCTGGCCATCGGATGAGTGATGGACGGACATCTGGATCACGGTCACGCCCCACGCCCCGACTCCCAGTGAAGACAGTATCCGTATCCCTCCGAACCACACGCTCTCCGAATCCAGCAGAGTGCTACACGAATCCCGGGTGTGCGTTCGGGGCCCACAGGAGTGGGAGAGCAGGAGCAGTCCACGGCGCTCGCAGCTCTCACAACAGTACAGGGGATTCGGATGGGACAATGAGAAATGCTGGCTTTCTCCAGGGTTCTGTCCTTGGGCCTGTTTGTTCTCCTGGTGTAGTTCCAATGATCATTCCGACAGCTTGATATATATCCAGTGGCAATTTCTCCCAAACCACAAATCGGAATTTTCAACCATCTTCCGGGCATCTCTACAGGGATGCTCTGTAGGCCCCTCCAAATAAACGCACACAATTTCTGACTCACTTTCTGCAAAATTGGTTCACCACCCAGACACAGAAACCTGAGCACCATCCTACACTTTTCCTTTTACTATTCAGCTAGTTACAGAGTCTTGTCCCGGCTTCCTCAGAAACCTCTCCAGAATTCACCCTGCTCCCCTGTCTGTCACGCCAGCACAGAGCAAGCTGCCATCCTGGCCTGTAAAGGAAATGGAGTTACAGCCCCGAGGGCCACGCTCAGAGAGAAGGACACCAGGAATCAATCTAGGGACAAAGCCTGAGATGCTCCCTGGGGACGGCGCCATCCACAGGCCACACTGCGTGTGCTATACTGGGCCCCGTGGCTCAGCCCACGAGGACGGATTAAACAGAAAGACCTGGGACAAAGGCAAAACTTAACCAGGCTCTCTCATCTACCTACCGAGCAGAGAACAAGACATCTAAAATGCCAGTATGTGATTATTCGCAAAGTTAAAATAGAAGCTAAAACATTTTCCAGTGCTTTCATCTCCTAAATAGGCAAATATTATGAAATTATTTTTGGAACACTGGCATTTACATAAAAATCAAAAAGAACGATCGAAAACGCTCTAATGCCAGTGGTCAGTGGTCAGTGGTCAGAGGCAGGAAAGGGCAACCACCGCAAGACCTGGTCCAACAGACCTAACTCCAGGCTCCAGAGGCCATTTCCCCCTTCCTGGGGCCACACAGACAAGCTGCCTTGTGAGAGTTTCAACTCTTGTACCCCCAGGCCTTGCTCCTTGACAGAACTGCTAATGAGAAAAACGGCCGAAACATGAGCAAATAGACAAAATATGTACAGGGGACCACAGCTGTGATGGGCTGAATACCAACTTCTACCCCAACCTTCTGGTCTTAAAGCTGGAGGAGACGCTCTCGAAGACTGACCAACCTTCACTCCATGAGGACACATTCCTCGGTAGCCTCGAGCAGCCCGTGATCACAGCCTCTGGTAGATGCGGGGAGGTGGGCAGCCCCTCAGACGCTCGCCAGCGCCGAGGGTCGGAGAGATGCGCCACCCTGCCTCTTTCCCTGGGGGCCCTTCCCCAGCCTCAAGCCCACTGCAACCTCTTGGCAAAATCGAGCATCACTCAACTTCCGCTCGGGGGCTTCTCCCCGGAACTGTGGTCACTGAGCCGCATCTTGGGCCCTTCGGCCAGAACAAGGACCTGTGAGGAGGTGTTGCCACATTTCAGCAGGGAATTCTGCCGGGGCTGTCGCAGGGCTGGGGACAGAGGTGGAGGAGGACGCGGGAGACCTGTCTACACCGCTGCCCAGACTTGAAGTCTGACTGCGCTGTCAGCGTGGCAGGTCTCGAGATTTCATTTGTGAAGCATGTACTGACTGCCCTCCTCCTGTGAGGCAAGAATTGTGCTCGCACCCCGGCCACAGGGGGACGGGAGAGAGAGACGCCTGTGATTCTCTGACTTCACACCAGTCAGGGATGCAGAGGTCAACCGCAGAGCGCGAGGCTATCGGGCAAACTAAATCAGAAAACTTGGTGTCTAAGTCAGATGCTGGCAAATAGCAAATGATGCTGGATCTTCAAAGGGAAGTTATTTATTGAGAGCTTTCAGGCCAGAACCTGCCCAAAAGTTACGAAGGAGGTACAAGCAGATTTAACAGCAGAGTTCGTGTGAAACAAAACATCTAAGCTTTTTCTGTGGTCAAAAAATAAAGCAAATCACCCACGAGGCCCGCCTGCTTTTCAGTGTTACACTGGGGTTATTAAGAAATGCGATCAAACACCATACAACTATTTAAGCTAACATACACTGAGAGCAACCAAAGGCCAGGTTGTTCTCAGTGTTTTGCGTGGAATAATTCCTGTGAGTCTCACAATCACCTACCATGGTAGGTATGATTATCCTACCATAGAATAGATCCCCACCTCACAGGGGAGGAAACTATGGTGCAGAACAGTTAAGTTACCGAAAGTCTCCCAGTCTCCCAGCCTGACCAGTGGTCTGCACTGGACCTGGGGCCCCAGGCCCAGCCAGCAATAAAGAGATGATCTGATCTCCTACTTGCCAGCATGTCCTGTACAACTATCTCTGCTGGGAACTCCATCAGGAGAGGCACAGTGTGGCATTCTGGGATTTCCTGGACACAAGGCAGCCCAGCTCTAAACACCATCTTCAAAAATTGAGAGGCGCCACGGCGGGCTGGGAGAAGGGTGGGCAGTTCCTGGGCAGGGGCCGCTGGGGGTGGAGAAGACACGGCAGACAGGCCCCTGATCTCAGTGGGACATGCCAGCCAGGTGGCTGCAGGAGACACAGGTCTCTGCCAGGCATCTTCACACTTAGAATTACCACTCCGGAAGTTAAGGGAGGGTGGATTTGAAAGGAACAGACGAGGCAGGAACCAGCTCTCCAGTTGTTGCAAAGGTAAAAACAAGAGATGCCGACCTATGGATAATAGGTTATATATCTTTACAGAGACATATACATACATTATGGAAAAATAATACAGATATTTTGGGGCACCTGGGTGGCTCAGTGGGTTAAAGCCTCTGACTTTGGCTCAGGTCATGATCTCAGGGTCCTGGATCAAGGCCCGTATCGGGCTCTCTGCTCAGCAGGGAGCCTGCTTCCTCCTCTCTCTCTGCCTGCCTCTCTAACTACTTGTAATCTCTCTCTCTGTGTCAAATAAATAAATAAAATCTTAAAAAAAAATAAGAATAATACAGATATTTTTATAGGGCCTAAAATGAGAGAGTGGAACAAGAAAGTGGAAAAGGAAGAGAGCCTTGAAGAGAGATGCCGGAAGGAAAACCAGCCTGAGCCAGTGAGTGTGGGCAGATGAAGGTGGGGCGCCCGCAGGATGACCCCCAAGCCTCCAGCAAGGATGACACAGGAGGAAGGCATTGCTCCAGCTGTGGAGGGAGTTCCGTGAATAAGGGGGGGAGGGTGTGAGTTCAGAATTCCGGACATCCAGGAGGGTGCTTCTAGAAGGGCTGGAGAAAGTCCCAACTCCGAGGAAAGTTTGGGCTACAGATACAGATCTGAGCAGAGGCAGCTAGCTGAGGCCCCGAGGTGGAACACACCCGTCAGGAGAGGATGTGTAAAGAGAGAAGCAGTGTGGGAATAGCAGCTGGAATATGGGGGCCAGGCAAGAGGATGAGCTCGTGAGGAAGGACAAGAAAGAGGGACAGCAGTGGAATCAGGGGTGGGTGGAGTCCCAGCATCTAGGGAATAACATCCTTCATGGAGGGAGGGATGGCGGAGTCGAATGCACTAGAAATCCGTTAACGCAAGGCCTAACAAAGGCCTGTGGGACCGGGCCGTTAGGGCGAGGCACTAGTGGCCATACTAAGAAGAATCCCAGTAACATGCTAAGCACAAAGGCCAGGCCGAGAAGAGAGGTAAGGAGCAGAAGCTGGGTTTGGGGTCATATTTCAAGAATTTTTCTCTAAAGGTGCCCTGAAGATCATCCATTTGAGTTGAAAGAGAAAGTGCAATTGAATATGTTGAGGCTGAAACTCCAAGTTCTCAGACTTACGTCACCTTTCACAATCGGAGGACTTACTGTTCTGTTCTTCCAATAGGAAGACTGCAAACAGAAGAGGACAGGCAGTCCTGTCTCACTCGTGAACCTGGGCTCTGAGAAACGTGATCGGAAGGCCTGTAACCGCACGCAAGAGAGGCAAATCTGACTTCCCGTCAGCATCCAGGGGAAGGTTTTACAACAGACAAGAAGCTGCTGACAAGGCGATGTCCAAGTTGTGATGCTGGTAACCAACTGCACAGCACAGGATGGCTTTCTGGAGGCAGGGGAGGGTGCCCTGCTGGGTTCTACTGACGGCGAGCAGGAAGGCCCTCAGCAGGCAAGATGGCGCTGTGGTCTGGGGAACAAAGGACGGCATATGGGCACGCAGCGACACCCGAAAGCACAGGGATCAAGACGTGAGCCTGGCCCTTGTGTTGGGCCCACCACTCTGGAGAAGATGGAAAAGGGTAACGGTCTGGAAGCAGGTTCTGGATGACTAGCAGGGTGAAATCTACGACCACAAGTTGTGACTTCTTAACCTTAATTTCACAACCTGGTTGAGGGAGAGATGCAGATAAAGACAAGACAAGGAAGGAGACAAACCACCAATCTAACTGGTACCTAAGTGAATTTAGATTCAAAATGCAGGAAAACATAATACAATTGTTACAACTTCTATTAAGTGGGCCAGCTGGTGCAGGGAAGTTTAGACGATGCCTGATGGGAGGGGGGCTATCAGGACGCGGACAACTTCGAGGCCCAGAGCTCTTCGTGATGACACCTATCATTTTACATCACGCATGCAGAAGCGTGGCACTGGAAGGCGTGAATGAACCAGGAGCTGGGAGACTGAGGTTCAGTGTCGGGCACACCACCAAACAGCAGGGACACCCCGACTAAGTCATCAAAACCCCTTGCTTTTGAGTCCACATCTGTGAAATGGGAAAACAAACTTTGCCTGCCTACCTGACAGGGTTTTGATGAGGCTCCGAGAGAACGAGAGAGAACGAGTCTGCTTTGAGCAATAAGACACATCAGGCCTCATGACTGTAGTACCTCACCAGTTCGTGCATTCACGTCTGTTACTGTCTTCCTTGGACACATCTCCTGCCAGATGTCACCCGCCTTCCCTCCCCCTCTCCCTCCTAGAGAAGCCTCCCTCCGCCTGCAGCCTGTGACCCTCCCACAGAGCCTGGGCACAGAGGGATGCATCCGGTCGGCCTGAGGCTGGAGACAGGACCATCTTGTAAATGCTGACTATTATTATCGCTGTGATCATTTGCAGAGTCAAAGGTTATAGCATAGAATGATAGAAAAAAAAATCAGAAAATTAACCATGAGAAGCAAACACTACCAACGAGAAAAAACAATCTCCCCAGGATTTACGAATAATAAAGTGCTCGTTACACAGGCAAAGAAGGAAAGCTGAAGAGATGGTTACATTTTTGCCTGCCAAGACCAGGGTGCACGGGGCAGGCAGGGCGCTGAAATCCCACTGCTTCCCTCCTGGGGACCACAAGACCAGAGACACCGGGCCGAGAGCAGGCTGAACGGGAGCTCCTGGAAAGTAGCAAACGGGCCATAAAACGCAGCAGTGGCCAAACCACAGAAGGAGGAGTTTCAGAAAATGTTCTGGGTACAAGGAGGGTCAGGGGGTAACAGGGGCTTCTGACACGGGCCCTCGCCAAGAGCTAAAACCACCACAGTCCCCAAACACCGACCAAGGCTGAGTGGAGGACCAATCACAAACCAAAGCAGCTGCTGGGACAGCTGGGTCCACCCTCACCCTCCTCAAGGCCCGACAGCCACCGGCCACTAGCCACGGAGCCTCAGGCAGAGCCCTGAACGTCTGGCTTCTCGGTTTCTTCCTTGGAGATCAGGGCGAGGAAAACACTGACGGCACGTGATTACTGGGGGCCCACAGAGGTTACGGGGATGGTAGGCAGGTGTTCAGAAAGTCAGCTCCGTCATCACCACTACCAGCATGCAGTGATGCTAAGTATGAGAGCTCATCACTCTGTGGGCTTTTCCTGCCCAATATACTCGCAGAAACGAGACCCAGAAAACCAGGTTCACCCGCCGGCATCCCCAGGCTCTCCCTGGTGCACGCTCCCTTGACACTGTACCTAACGTGCGGGCAGAGGTCACGGTCCGATGCCACCGTTACCGTGAGGTCTCCCCTCTCCCTGCCCGGCGCCCCTTACAGCTTTCGACTGGTTTGGTTTTTATGGCATTTATTACCTTCTAACATAACATCCAATTTACTTATTGTGCTTATGGTCTACTCCCTCCAAGAGAATATAAACACCAGGAGGGCACGATTTCTTTTGCTGCTTGTCAGTCTGTGTTGACCACTGTTACTACAGCACCTGGGACAGGGCCTGCAGGCAGGAAGCTCAGGACTACTTAAATTGAGCTGACCCGAGAACACTCCCTCCAGACCAGCGCTTTACGGGGAAGGCTGCCAGGTCCCGGATTCCTGAAGGCCTGGGAGAATTCGGAAGGAAAAATCAAAGAGTGAGCAGAGGGCATGACTGGGGCATACGTCGTTCAATTGTCTTCATACGTTTCCATGTTTTCCAGGATTTCTAGAATAGAATGCATGTTTTAAATAATGACAAACATGCAAATATTAAGATAAAAACCAAACAAAACTGACCCCGGGCCCTGAGCTTGACTTTTTCCCAAAAGCGTCTCATGCAGAAGGAGAGCACCTGAATGGCAGCTCAGTGTCTATGCTCAAGCCCCGAGTCTGGAGACCCTGTCTCCTGCCAAGTCCCGCAGCCACCGGGATGGCCAGATGGCCACACTAGCCTCCCGGCCTCCTCACTGACCCCTCTGTCCCGAGAAGTATCATTTAAAGGTGTACACCAGACGGACCTTGTCACGTCTCTGCGCAAACTGCCCAGTGGTTTTCTCCTGCACTTAAAAAAGCCCATGCCGCCTCCCTGCTGGGGCCTGCGTCTCCTCTGACCATGACCCTGTCCACGCTCAGCCTGCATCCCTAGGCCCCAACAGCACGGGCTCCCTCTGGGCAGAACAGCCCACCAGCAGACGGTCCCAACGCGGCACAGCCGTGGACCAAACTCAAGTCCCTGATGGGTCTATTACCAGAACAAGTGTGTGCGTCATGGGCTCCAGGGCCCTCCAGGTCTCCCGAGAGTCTATGGAGTAGGGGAGACGTGTGCAGAGCCACCCAGGACCTCACCTGCCACCCCCCGTCAACACAGTCGGCTGCTCCAACCTTTTCATCCCGCCGGCTTCCTCTCATGCTGTCGGGATGCTCCTTCCTCCTTAACAACGCTCCCGCCCTGCCCTCCGCTACTCGGTTAACCTCCAGGACAACTTCGGGGACTGAGGTGGGTCTGTGAGGCATCCATGTCTGCCCTTGGCCACTGTCCTCCTTCTACCCGAGTGTCCTGGGCAGGCTCGGTCTCTTCCCAATAACGTTGAGAAAGAACCAACTGATCCCAACACTGCCTGGACCAGAACAAGAGGGGATGTGCTGTCTTAGTGTGGCAGGTCACACGACACGTATGTGTGTGCAAACCAGGCTTTCCTGAATGAGCAGACCGAGCCACGTGTATTGGGCGCTGATCCGCTCATTCTTTCTTTCTTTTTTTTTTTTAAGATTGATTGATTTGTCAGAGAGAGAGAGAGAGAGAGACAAGGAGAGAGTGCACAAGCAGGGGGAGCAGCTGGCAGAGGGAGAAGCTTGGTGCAGCCACTCTGGAGAGCAGCTGGGCATTGCCTAGTGCCGCTGAAGCGTGCAGGCCCCACGGCCCCGAGTCCTCTCTAGGCGTGCCGACACCAATAATCTTGAAGACAAACACACCTGGACGCACGTGTGGACAGCACAGAGGAGCAGAGCTCGGAACAGCAGCACCACAGACAGAAGCCACGCGTCCACTGCAGGGGAATGGCCGACGGCGCCGGGCTCGGGCCACACGGCAGGGGACCGTTCACACGGTGGAGCGTGATGCCACAGAGAAGGGAGGGGGAGCTACAGGCAAGAACACTGAGCAGTCTCGCCAACAGAATGTCCAGCAAAGGAGCCACGTTCAAAACAAACATGTAGAACAACATTCATTGCATATACAGATCCACAGCTCTAACATCAAGTTCGAAGTCGTGCCACGCTCCATTACTTTGCTTGGGGACGTGTACACGGATGGTAAAAGCACAGAGAAAATGGAAAGGTAACCGTCAGAGAAGGCAGGCTAGTGGTCGCCTGTGGGAGAGAGATGGGGTGCGCTCAGGAAGGCCCCATGGAGGGAGTGGAGTACGGGCAACGGTCCCTTTCTGGGCAGTGGCACGCGCGTGTTCACGTCACCGCCCTCCGTCATACCGCACGTTCACGCGTGTGCAACATTCTGAACGTACGTTCCATCTCACGGTAGGAAAAGTAAAAATATAACAGATGATTACATGGGTAAATGTGTGACATAAAAAAACCTTCTTCACAAGCTTTTCGATGGTCACAGAAACCTAACGTGCCTAGAATGACACACAGCACCGACGAGCGGGAGCCGTACTTCATTCAAACAGTAGTGAGGACAACGCTCACCCCCTGCCACGGCAGGTGGAACCTCCAGGTTCACGGGCTCCCATCTGTTGAGGACAGTGACACTTGAGCCGGGCCAGTGTTCTGACCCACCCACCAGGACCTAAAACGTCTGGCGAGAAGGCTGCAGTGGAGTGTCTTGCCAGAGACCCGATGAGAGGCCGGGAGGAAATAGCAAGTGTAACCCTGGCCCTGCCAGGCCAAAATCAAGCGACACAGGGAGAGGCAGGATCACACGCGCACATTCCTGGGGCTTCTGTGGCAGGACACCCAGGAGATTCACGGCAGCCCTCGTGCTGCAGAGAAAACTCACCAGGAAGCTGGAGTCCCTTTCATTAATGACCCAGGGGGCTGACTCCCCAAAATGCAAGCCAGCACCTCGCCCCCTGAGCAGGATGCAGCCGGGACCCCGGGATGCCTGTTCCACCTGGGACGGGTGAAGCCTTCCATCCAGTCAGAGCCTGGATGGCTTCTGCCAACGGAGGTCTCACAAGCCCCTTGGAAGGACACGTCACCCGTCTTCCAGATGGGGACCAGAGGCCCCGGAAGGATATGTGGTTTGCGGAAGGACAGACTCAGTCACTGCTCAGGGCGTGAGCGAAGGTCTGTCTGACCCCACAGCGCACGCGCCAGCCCCTCTCCTGGGCGCCGGGCGCACTGCCGGCAGGCCGACTGCAGGCAAGCACCCTTCGCAGCCAGCTCCCTGTTGATGAACTGGACGGATCGTTTCTGCAACTTTTCCTTGTACATTTTCAGTTTTGCACATGTCTCTGTTGCCAATCACAGGATCAACAAGAAAGTACTGCCGTCACGGTCCTATTTCCAGCACAGACAAGCTCTGCTGGCACAAACCACTCACCTTTGTGTCCCCTGGCCTCCCCAAAATTCCTGCCCCAGGGACCCGGCTCTGCACAGCCTCCCACGTGGGCAGCCCACGGAAGAGCCTACTTCCTGCTGCTCCCTCCAAAACTCCGTGTTAGACCGAGTTAACAACCCCGCCAACTGAAAAGCCCTTGTGCCTGCATTTCCATAGATTTCCAGAGAACACGAGAAAAAGATTACCCACACTCCCTCTGACAGGAGTCTCCGCTGAGAGATTTCTTGAACATAATACAATAATGAAGCAAGGCTGTCTGCGCTCGACATTCGAAAACAATACACTTAACAGATATTAAATCTGCTCTTTGCTAAAAGAACAACTCCTGAAGGGCTGACGGAGCCTGCACATCACGCAGGGTGTCGACCGCATCCTCTGCCCCGGGAACCATGCTTCATTGCCCCAGGACTGAGCACCTCGCCTCTAAAGCAATGACGTGTGTTTGGTCTCTCTTGCCCTCGCTGCCCTCACTACTCTGACAGAAAGAAAGCACTGTGGGCTCAAGGCCACCCAGTGAACTGAGGACAGAGCAAAGACCCAAGATGGGCAGGCCCCGTAATGGAAGAGCGGCGGAACCCCGTGTCTTTGTCCATAAGCCTTCGAAGGAGCTCGGAGCCCCACCTCTACCTAGCTGTCTTCCATGATGCATCTGCTCCACTGAAGTTCTACAGAATTTACTCATTTACGCATGGGGTCACTCCACAAATATTTATTAAGTGCCGCCTACTCACTGGGAAGAGAACACAGACTAAAACACAGCACATCACAGAGCCTACATTCTCACATTACAAACAGGTCATACACAACCTGCCAGCTCAAGCATCGGGGAGAAAAGCAAACGCCTGTGAACCGAGCCCAGGGGGAGGGGAGAGGCGTGCACAGCCTCTGGGAGAAGAGCGGCAGGGGGAGCAGGAGCAGGTGTGAAGCCAGGAAAGCAGACGCGTGCAGCGCCGTGTTGCAGCAGGGAGCGTGCAAAGGACGAGGACAGGGAGCCTCGCACAGGCGGGGTGGCCACACAGAGCCGTCTTGAGAGGTTGAGCGGTAACTCAGAGGGAGCTCGGAAGCCATGGAAGGGACAGCTGTTCACGGGGTTCACTGCACCATTTTTCCTATTTTTGGATTCTCTGATAACCAGCATTTACCAAGTTGTCTCACTAAACCTAAATGGTGGGAGGCACGCTGGGGAAAGAAGAGGAGGGGGTCCTGTGGTCAAACACGTCTGAGAATCACTGCATGCCGTCCGTATCCCCTCCACACGACACCCACAGCGCCCCAAGTAACTCGCGTTCCACGGAGCACACTCTGGACACCGTACTTCTGCCACCCGCCGCACCCCAGCCCCCAGTGGGAGTCGGTGTCACCTCCCAGGCCAACCATGGGCTCTCCGAATTCAGGCGCCACGGCTTACATCCTTCCATCTCTGTCGGGTTGCCCACTACAACCAACAGGAGTACTGGGTACGACAGACACAAAATAAAACATGAAAAACAAAATCTCCAGCTGGCTGGCTGCTGCCTTCAACTCCCTACTCAGTGGTAAACGTGCCCATGAGAAACTTTTCCACTCCGAGACATTTCATCACATGGAATCTCTGAACTGCCAAGTCCCATTACCCACACAGGGTCATCCAGCAAAGTCAGTAGCTCTTCTGGAACATTCTGGATAAGGACATGGGCTGGGAGACTGAAGTGTTTCCCACAGCCTGCTCTCTGAGAATCATTTTCAGCAGGGTCCCGTGCAGACCCCTCCCCCTGCAGCATGAGAAACACTCGGCGGGGCCAGCGCCGAAGGCTGCACGTGCACCCCGAGACTGGGAAGTGAGCCACTCAGAAGGGAAGAGATGCATGCTGGTAAGGGAAGGGACCAGGCCTGTCAAGACTGCAAGACACATGGCAAGGCTTACAAGGGAAATTCCCAAAGAGCTTCTACATCTGAAACACTCGCTCCGTCACCTCCCTCTCCAGCCCAAGCTCAGCACTGCATACGGACCACGTGTGCGGACTGGTAAACGGCCCCCGAAGTGACAGCCACACAGGAGCATCATGATGCACACAGTCACAGGGGACAGACAAGGGGGAAAAGAAGCAGAGAGACACGCACCAGAAAGGAAAGGGATGCACTCCAAGGAGCACCAGGGGCAAGCAGGCTTCCACAGATGTATGTTCCTAATGATCAGCCTTTAAAGAGGTTTGTAGCAAAGATTCCAAAGCGATGCTATCAGTGTGATGAGAGTATCCACGACCCTCGCCCCCCCGCCCCCTTCCACCGGTGATGCACCGTCCAGGCTGACCGGGTACTCCACACTGTGCACTGTGGTCTGCAGTGTGAACCTCCAGGCAAGGCTGCCCTCCACCACCTGTGCAGGAGGGGAATCTCGTGATTTGTTTCTGGCCCCATCTCTTCAGGATTTATGAGCCCGAGCGCATGAGGCTGAGACTTCGTTCTGGGCTCAGCCGTGGCAGGGACAAGACCCGCCCCAGGGTTAGGGAGCCAGAGAGAAGAAAGCCAGGTCTTCACATCAGTTAAGCACAAAGCCGTCTCTGTTCTACAATAAGGCCAGAGATAAATTAAACAATTTAAAAGAATAAATGTTTTTAAACCGTGGGGTACCACAAGTTCAAGAACGGTGCGAGTGGAGGCAATTACCTCATCACAATAAATAACAGTAAATCAATCCACACTAATTGCTTTTCGTGCCAGAGCCTGGAAGACTCTTCAGCGTTCTCTGATTATTGATTTGTTTGTAATCGCTTGTGCTGTCAAAAATGCAATATTTCCAAAGAATATACCGCTCACTATTATATGCGGTTTTAATTTAATGTAGGACAATCCAATTTCCATTTTTTTCCGGAAGTACTTAAAAAATCTAAAATACAAGGAAGCTGAAGATGGCATCACAGGTTTTTAGCAGACACTTTAGCTCCAACAATTTAATGAGTGGCTGACCACCCCCCACCCTGCCGTGACCCTTCTTCCTCCTCAAACACACAAACACACACACTTGAAGGAAAACAAAACCAAAAGCAAAAAAAAAAGTATGATCTCAGATTCTTCCCTTTCATGCAAAGTAAGAACAAAAAAGCAAACCAAACACCACCCACAGAAACCCTCCACTTCACTCCTAATCCTCTCTGCCCTGCGGTACAATAATTTCCACTAAACTTGGGAAATGTTCCTCCTGCTAAGTTCACGCACGGGCAGCTTAAGGATTTTCCTTGGGTCTTCACAGCTAAACATGTTAACCACAGGCTTACAGAATCAAAGCTGTGGGGGCGGAGCAGGGGGGATGGACAAGGAGGCAAAGATGTTCCTCTGCTTGGGATGCTGAGTCCTGGGCGGAGAGCAGCTTTGTCTACCAAGAGACAGGGATCAAAATCCCAGCACCACCACTTACTGATTGCATTATTCTTGAGTGTGTAACTTAGCTGGAGGCAGGCCTCAGTTTCCACATCTGCGAAATGGGAATATTAATACCTACATTATAGAAGGTTTTGAGGGTGAAATAAAGTAACATACATCAAATACCCGCTGTAATGCCCAACACATGACAATTACAAAAGGGACCAGTCCACTTGCCTTCTCTATCCTGGCACTAGATATTTAAACATTCAACCCCCTGCTGGAACTTTCTGATGGAAAGATGAAACCACCTCCCGGGTAACAGGAGGAGTGACAGTAGAAATAAAGCCACGATGCCTCCCGCTGTGCCAGATGACTCAGCGTTCTCAGGGACACTGAGAATTTCAGACTAAGGATGGATCAGGGCTGTTTATAAATGTGTGGTTCTAAACATTCTGCCCGTTTGAGATCATTTCCCTACTTGTACTCTCTTGCTCACAAAGTTTAGCCTGGAAACCAGGAGTAAATTACTTACACAGCCACATCCTGGCTGACCTCATCCAAACACCACCTCTGGCCAAGATACACTCTAAGCCCCTTATGGATTCTGTGAGCTCAGCCACCTGGTGTCTTCTGCACATATCACTTGTTTCTGCTTCACATGGACAAAAGCGAGGAACATCTTTGGGCTCCACTGCATTATCAGGAATGTGACAAGGGAGGACACTAACTCCCTCTCATTTGTGCCTATCGGTACCCAGAGAACTTTCTGGTTGCTACAGGTTTTTCAAAGCTATTAGGTTTTACATGACAGAATAATACTCTATTAGCCCAATTAAAACATGGCTTTTACAAAATGATGGAATTGGAATAATTAGCTGTTCTTCTGGGTTCTCACAGCATTTGGTACACAATGTTCCTGCATTAGTTCATACACTTACTGTTACTTCTGATGCACATTGGGCTCTCCCCAGATTCCTGAGCCTGACAGATGCCTGGCTTCATCCTAACATCCCTGCCCCTGGCAGAGTGCTCGGCACACAGTGGGTAAGCAGAAAAGGGATGTTAAATAAGTAAACATTTCGAGTTTCACATCAAAAATTCAGATGCAATTTAGTACTTCTTATACCTACCCTCTTAAAATTCTGTATGTTAAATTGTGGTATGATATACTCCAGATGAAATATCTAGGAAAAGCTCATCAAGGATAATGGAATCAACTACTGAAATCTTTCTCGCTAGTTTTGTGAAAATATTTTAGCTATGCAATTTTTTTTTAAGATTTTATTTCTTTATTTGACAGAGAGAGAGAGAGAGATCACAAGTAGGCAGAGAGGCAGGCAGAGAGGAGGAAGCAAGCTCCCTGCTGAGCGGAGAGCCCGATGAGGGACTTGATCCCAGGACCCTGAGATCATGACCTGAGCCAGAGGCAGAGGCTTTAACCCACTGAGCCACCCAGGTGCCCTAGCTATGCAAATTTTAATTTGACAATAAATAAGATGTTCCTCAGGCTTCCTAATACAATTATTTTAGGATTTGATGGCTTTAGATACATATCAAATATAAATTAAATGTAATAGTGTCTTTCCAAGATGATGATCTAGCTGGTTCCTTTTTAAAAGAACATCCTCGTACACACCTAAAAATTTTATGGCCACAAGAGAGAAGGCCAGCCCTCACCTTGAGAAAGCCAGGGCAGAGGAATGATCATGGCCATTTGTCAAACAACACAGGCCTTGTTTCAAGAATGAAGAAGTCTTAAATAAGAAGGAGGGTCAGCAGTAAATTTCCAAAACACAGAGATTCTGAAAACTTCTGATTTCAGACTGACTTTTTTTTTTTTTTTTTTTTTTTGGCAGACTTGGCAAATTCACGCACCAACTTTTTGACTTGCTTTAAAGAACTCAGGAATCTCGTGGTGCGCTTGGAGCCTCGCAAAGCAAAGACCCAAAGTGCAAGCTCCCTCCAGCACTGGGGCCAGTGACATGTCTCAGTGTAACACAAACACAGGTGGGAAGTAGAGCCAAGAGGAGAAGGACATGGCCAAATGCGGGGCTGGCTCCCGTGTTCAGGGCAGTCAGACTCCGTGACAGCGTGGACGGGTCCAGCAGCTCTGGGCAGCCCTGTTCAGGAGAGACAGGCCCTCTGTTAGAAGGCGGCGAATGCACAAGTAACTCTACTCAGGAAATGCACCTGGTAAAGTTGTGTTAGTGATGTGTTTCTGGGGTCAGGCAGGGCATAAAGAAATGTATCAGATCCGTGGAATTAGGTGACTATGACTCCCTGAGCAAACAGAGCAGGTTAGAGGCACCAAGAATCTTGAACAAAGGCATGACAGAGAGGACAACACCACACAGATATGACAATCCTGAGATGACAAGAGAGAGGAAGAAACGGGAAGGAGTCTGGGTGGAACGAACATATGAGAACAGCGTGTCGAGCCCTCCAGTAAGCACTGACTTCCTGCTCACAACCTGTAAGTTACAAGAGGTACTGCTCGATCACCATGTCACAGAGCTTAGGTGTCTTGCCCAAGGCCACACTAGAAGTAAGTGGCAAGGCTGGATTCGAAGACCGTCTGACCGCAAAGCCATGACACATAAAGTCAACACAGGAAGAGCTGTAAGGGGCTTGCACCGAAGCTGCATGCTGTTATTTCTCCCACCGACACATCTCCAAGGGTCTGCAAAGCCCATGGTCTTCCCGGACCGACTCTTGAGTAACGCTGCGTGGAACACACCCTCGCCTGAGAGCTGGCGGAGCTCACAGGGACTTTGGCTCTAGTCAGACTACTCATGACAGCAGCCGTCTGCCACCTCAAGCACCCTCCTTGCTCCTTACTTCCAGCCAAATTTCCGCCTGTCCAGAGTGGGTGGGGGAGCGAGTCAAGAGAACATTTACAGGGCCCCCACTTTGTGCAGGCTTCCTATCAGGCCTTTGGTCAGAACCACATGGCGGGGCGTTTCTGCTTCCAGCGAGGGTGTAGGAAATCACAAGGGACTGCTGTCCCACACAAACAACATGACACATCTTTATTTAAATCCACCAGACCGCTAAGGACACAAAGAAACTGAAGTGAACCAAATTCTAGAAGCACGCAAGCACTGCCCAGGAGGAAAGAGACCAGTGGCTGCTCTCATCCCTGGCGCTGTGAGATGGGAAACTTCATGAGGTACGAGGGAGCAGGGCTGGGCCAGGACAGAGAAGATCCACTCCAGCCCTCAGGGCCCTGGGTCTTCACTGCACACAAGGCAGCAACATCGAGGATTCCTGGCCCAGAGCGAGTGAGGGAAGAGGAAGTCCTGTGCCCCAAAGACCGTCACCAAGAGCCGAGGCTCCCCTGAGACGGGGCTGGGCAGAGAGGGGAGAGAGCTTCCCCAGGGAGCAGAAAGCTGGGAACAAACAGGACCATGCCAACAGCTCGAGAAGCTGGCAGCCAGCCTACAAAGCTGATAGAGAGCCCACGTGGTTTAGAAAGCCAGTAGCTGTGCTGGGAAAGAGAAAGCGAGTTCTGGAGTCTCACCGTGCTCAGATGCCCAGCCTTGCTGAAAGGAAAATCCTGATCCTACTCTCAAAACATCTGAAGACAGTGGAGAACCAATTCTGGAGGTGCAAGAGAACCCAGATCCAGCTCAGTTCCAGAGGAGATTCATTCATTTCTGTGCTGGGGGAATCCAAGGCCACCCCAGGTTCAACGATTGGCTGGGAGGGCTCAGAGGACTCAGGACACCATCAAACTCAAGCTTTAGTTCCTTATGGCATACAAATGCAAAGCAAAATTCACAAAGGGAAGAGGCATGTGGGGCGAAGTCCATGGGAAACCAGGCATAAGTTTGCAAGAGTCCTCTCCCTGTGGAGACCCAGAGGGCAGCTTAACTCCCCAGCAACAAGCTGTCACGACACCTGTGAAATGGTACCAGCTGGGGAAGTTCACTGGCCTCAGTGCCAGGGTTTTACTGGAACTAATCACAAAGGCACTCCCTGCCTAGCATGTATCAATACTCCAGACTCTCAGAAGGAAGCAGATATTCGGCACACACCATGCTGTCTGGACAGTTTAGGCACCGTAACTCCTCTTATCCATGAGGGTTGTGGGAAGCCCTCTGATGTCCAAGGTCCCAAATGCCAGCAAAGGGCCA
This sequence comes from Ailurus styani, assembly GCA_002007465.1. Lineage (NCBI taxonomy): Eukaryota > Metazoa > Chordata > Mammalia > Carnivora > Ailuridae > Ailurus > Ailurus styani. The sequence goes on along the minus strand of LNAC01000270.1, from coordinate 2,450,720 downwards.
AGCTTGCAAGTACACCTTTGACAGGACACAGTCAGGCATGCCCATTAGGTATCTCCAGACAGTCCCCCACGCTACTGGCCTGATACGAAGGGATACTACTTTTCTCATGGCCAATTATTAGTTAGCTCAGTCTCTACTGTTCTTTCATATATATTACCTAGCATTTAGTTAAAAATTATGAGACATGCAAAGAAACAAGAAAATGTGATCCCAAATCAAGAAAAAGTAAACAGAAACTGATGTACAGATAGCACAGACATGAAATTATTAGGTATAAACATTTAAATAGTGATGATAAATGTGTTAAAGGCTCTAATGAAAAACATGTGTAACCAGATGATAAATTTTAGCAGAGATATAAAAACTGTAAGAACCAAATGAAAATGCTAGAAATTAAAAAAAGAATCAGAAATGAATAATTCACCTGAGTATCTAAACAGCAGATGTGATGTTAGGAGAAGGGTAAGTAATCTTGGAAAAAGTTCAGGAGAAGTCATATAAACTGAAACACAAAGAGAAAGAAGAATTAAGGAGAGAGAGAGATCATTTGAATGCTGTGAGATACCAAATAGTTTAATATATGACACAGTATTGTCCTGGAGAAGGAGGAAACATATGGAGAAGTAATATTCAACAGATAATGGCTGAGAAGAGACTGGTCCACAACTGATGAAAGGCATCAATCCACAAGACCTAAAAGGTCAGCAAACCCCAAGCAAGGCAAACACAAGGAAGCCATACCTAAACTTACTGATGTTAATGTGATGAAAACCAAAGAAAGAGACAAAAAGCTTAAAGCCACACAGAGGAAAAAGGAGCATTACACACAGGGAGAAATGATCAGGATTAGAAATAACGAAGGACAAAACATAATAGAACAATGTCATTAGAGCGAGGTACCCCTAGAAATCCACAGTCATCAAAAGTAAAGCAAATTTACACAAAGTAAAGAACTTCCAAACAGACAAAAGCTGAGATAATTTAACCTAGCAAACCAGCATATAACAAATGCTAGGAGGAAAATTTATTAGGTGGAAACCCAGGCCTGAAAGGAAAAAAATAAAGAACACCAGAAAGGTTGAATACATAGGCAAATATAACAGACATTTTTTAAAATGTCTTTATATATACATACATAATATATATATAAAATATATGTACATATATAAACATATAATACATAAAATATACATATTAAGAATGTCCTTTTTATATATAAATATATGCAAATGTACTTTATAATTTAAATATCATATTTTGATATATATTTTTAAATACTGACTGTAGGCCACCTGGGTGGCTCAGTGGGTTAAAGCCTCTGCCTTCAGCTCAGGTCATGACCTCAAGGTCCTGGGATCAAGTCCCGCATCGGGTTCCCTGCTCGGCGGGGAGCCTGCTTCCCCCTCTCCCTCTGCCTGCCTCTCTGCCTACTTGTGATCTCTCTCTCTCTGTCAAATAAATAAATAAAATCTTTAAAAAAAATACTGACTGTATAAAGCAAAAATAATAAGCCTTGTGTTGAGTTTATAACAAATGGAAGTTATACATATGACTAGGAGCACAAAGGGTAGAAGAGAAATAATATGAATTACAGCATTTCGTGATTCTTACGTTGTTCATGAAATAGTGTATCTGGAGCTAGCTAGAATGTGTTATAATACAGATGCATGATATAACATGTACAGCAATCGCTAAAACGAAAATAAATCAAAAAGGTACTTTTCAAATGAGACATATCAAAATTACATTAAATGTAAATTTAATGCCCATCACCCACTTACCCCATCCCCTCACCCACCTCCCTTTCCGCAGCCCTCAGTTTGTTTGGACTAAAAGCACTCCAATTAAAGGGCAGTAATTGTCAGACTGGCTGTGCATGTGTGCATGTGCGCACGCACACACACAGGCACAAACATGATCCAGCTATATGCTGTTTAAAAGGAACACACTATAAACATAAAGACTCAGATAGGACGTTTCCTTCAGAGTTCAAAACCCCGTGTGGTGGCTGGTAGATTATGGTCCATGGCCCTCTGCATCAGAACCACGGAGAATGTGTGGGAGTCAAGGATGCCTGATGGTCTTCCGGCTCAATGAAATCATGAAAGCAACTCCTGGGTTTGGGAACTCATTATCTGCACATTTGTTAAGACCTCAAGGTGGCTCTGAAGTTGAGTAAGAACTGATCTGGTGGAAAGAGTGACCGGAGGCCAGAACTGTTCCCATTAACAAAAGAGCAAGACTGAGACCCTCCTAGCACCTCCCTCTTGGGGTGGCCAGCACAGGGCTGATGGTCCAAGTCTGTCTCACGCTGTGAGGACAAATTCCTTCTGGTGTCCTCCCTCAAATCAACCCCTCCTTCTGAAAGTAGCTTTTGAGATAATGACATCATTGTTCCCATTTTCCAAATAAGGAGGCAGTAGCCTAAAAAGGCAAAGGATCAAAATCCTGAGGTCACCTAGTTAGTAAGTAGCAGCATCAAGATTTTGATATTTATCTGCCCAACTCCAAAACTATAAATAACAACAACAAAAGTAAAATAACTGCAACGTCTGAAGACACAGGTAGAAAAAATCAGAGAGGGAGACAAACCATGTGAGACTACTGACTCCGGGAAACAAACTGAGGGCTGTGGAAAGGGAGATGGGTGGGGGGATGGGGTAAGTGGGTGATGGGCATTAAGGAGGGCATATGATGTGATGAGCACTGGGTGTTATATGCAACTAATGAATCGTTTAACATTATATTATATCAAAAACTAATGATGTACTATATACTGGCTAATTGAATGTAAATTAAAAAAGAAAAAAAACATATGTAAAGAAAACATAATACCTAGAAAATATTTAGAATGAGTGACTTGCAAACATAAATTTAACCCCACTAAAAAGAAAATAAACCATGATCAGGCTGGTCTTTTTTTTAAGAAACTGGAGTCATTTTTAAAGATTGGGGAGGGAAAAAGAGCCAACATTTTTTGATCATCTACCATGTACCATACCCAATACTCATACAAATAGTATCGCTTTGAAAATCTCCAACGCCAGAGGAGGATATTACAATCGGCATTTTAAAGACAATAAAATTGCATAAAGAAGTTAAATTAAACAGACTACAAGTGGCACAGTCAGGATCTGAACCTGAGTCTATCTGGTTCTAAATTCTGTGTTTTCCTGCAAGACCTCATTGTTCTCAGAGATTTTCAAGTGCGAAACAGAATCCCAGTGAACTTCGAAGAGCAATTTGTCACTGCTTTCCCGGGACTATGTCAGAGATGATGAACAAGTTTACATTCTGCTTTGACATTGGGTAGTTTCTAAAATATCATTTTTATTTAGTTTTGCCTTTTACTTAAATTTACTGAACAGGTAAAAACATTCAGCTCACCCAGTTCAAAAGTTAACTGTGAAAAGTCTCACTCCACACCCTGGCCTCCTAGTTACCCAGTCCCAGCCCTCACTGCCCAACCGCTGGGTTCATTTTGTGCATATGCGTCAAGAGGCTTTAAAGCAGACATAAATAAATATAAATATATCTTTGCCCTTTCTTACCTCAAAGGCAGTGTACTTTACTATTCTAAAACTTGCTTTATCCACTTCATTACACTCTTTCCAAAGAAGTTAAGTAAAAGGCTTCCTTCCTCCTTTTTGTAGCTGTACAGTGTTTGGATCCCCCGTGGTTTACTTAAGCCTTACTCTAGCCCCAAACATTTCCATTGTTTCCAATGAGTAACACTGCAAAATCCTTATTTTGGACATAAGCAAGCGCATCCATAAGATCACTTCTAACAAGGGGCAGGCTGAGGCAAGGAGCATGTGCACCTACGAGTGGGACAGGCTCTCCAACCTGCCCCCCAGGGCCTGGGACCACTAACACTCCCAGTGGCAAGGGAAAGAACAGGTCTCACACACCTTACCAACAGACTGTGCTGTCAAGCTTGTGAATATTTACTAACTGATAAGCTAAAAAAAAATGGTATCACTGTGTGCTTTCCCTTTATTTTTTTTTAAATTATCAGCGAGGTGAGGCACCTTATCGTAAACCCAAGAGCTATTCCCTTCTCTGTGACCTGTTCCCTTTACCTATTTTTCAATTGGGATACCGAGGGCAGTTTATTTTTAATATGAGATATTCATAAAAATAAAGCAAATGTTAAAAAAAAGTAGCATAAGAATTCCAGCTGCTCAATCAGTATTTTCCTTTTTTTAAAAAAATATTTTATTTATTTATTTGACAGAGAGAGAGAGATCACAAGTAGGCAGAGAGGCAGGCAGAGAGAGAGGAGGAAGCAGGCTCCCTGCCAAGCAGAGAGCCCAATGAGGGGATCGATCCCAGGACCCTGAGATCACGACCTGAGCTGAAGGCTGAGGCTTTAACCTACTGAGCCACCCAGGCGCCCAGTATTTTCCTTCTTGATTTTGAAAAATACTACCATAAAGTACCTGGCTTTGATATCTAACAGGTACAGAGCGAGAAATCTAGACTAGTTCCTAGAAGGAACGGGTGAATCAATCAGGACAGCACACAAGCTAGGAAGGGAAGTCGAGTGACCCCGAATCAGCTAAAAGAGTGGATGTGTGGAAGCGTTTCCTTCCTCCCCTCCACCTTCTCTCTCTCTCTCTCCAGTCAGTACTGCCCCACCCCAACCCCAATGACTCTCATGACAGGAAAGAAAATAGCAAGACTCTGTTTTTCAGAATCAGTAATTACAATCCAGTTTCACAGGCTGCATGAACCCAAGGCTGCATGAAATGACCGTGTAACCCTCACACTTAGTAATGTAATGATGCATACAGGGCCAGCAAAAACAAGTGTCCTCTTTCTATAAGCATCCCTTTAAATGAAAAGATAAAACTTTATTTAAAAACAAAGTTATTCAAGACAATGAAGCGATAAACTGCAAACTGGAAGAAAATATTTGCAAAGATGTATCTGATAAAGGACCACTATCTAAAATATAGAAAGAACTCTTAAAACTCAAGTTGAGGGGCGCCTGGGTGGCTCAGTGGGTTAAGCTTCTGCCTTCGGCTCAGGTCATGATCTCAGGGTCCTGGGATCGAGCCCCACATTGGGCTCTCTGCTCAGCGGGGAGCCTGCCTCTCTGCCTACTTGTGCTCTCTCTCTGCCAAATAAATAAAAAAAAAATCTAAAAGAAAAAAAGAATAAGATTGAAAATCAAGATTGTTTGAATTCAAAGATTAGAATTTCTAAAAAAAAAAAAAAGAGCAAAAAGCCTGAACAGGCACATCATTGAAGAAGATATACAGATGATGAGCAGGCACATGAAAGATCACGAAAGATGCTCCACAGCTTGTCATCAGGGAAATACAAGTTAAGGCAAGGGTGAATATCTGACAACAAGGGTGAATCACTGACAACACCAAATGCTGGTGAGAATGTGGAGCACAGCCAACCCTCATGCGCTGCTGTTGGGGATGCAGAATGGGGCAGCCACTCTGGAAGACAGTGGAGCAGGTTCCTGCAGAGCTAAACACACTCCTACTATGCAATCCGGCAATCACACTCCTTAGTGTTTACCTAAAGGAGCTGGGAACTTAGGTCGGGACAAAAAATCTGCACACAGTGTTTAAGCAGCTTTATTCATAATTGCCAAAACTTTAGAAGCAACCAAGATGTCCTTCATAGCTGAATGGATAAATAAACTGTTGCACATCCAGGTAATGGAATATTATTTGGCACTAAAAAGAAATGCACTACCAAGTCATGAAGAGACACCGAGGAAACTTCAATGTCTATTACTAAGCAAAGAAGCCAATCTGAAAGGGTTACATGCTGTATGATTCCAACTCTAGGACATTCTGGAAAAGGCAAAGCTGTGGAGACAGGAGGAGGATCAGTGGTTGCCAGGGGAGATGGGGGGTCGGGAGGAGGAAGGCGTGAATGGGGGGAGCACAGAGGACTTTGAAGGCAGTGAGGCTCTGCGTTGTAACCATAACAGAGGACACGTGTCATGATACATCTGTCAAAACCCACAGAAGGTAGAAAACCGACATGGCACCTGACTGTAGACTATGGCCTCGGGTGAGTATGACATGTCAGTAGAGGCTGGCTTGTGACAAATGTACCACTCTGGTTGGGGTGTTGACAATGGGGAGGGTGTGGGTGGGAGGCAAGGTCAGAAAGTATAGGGGAAGTGTCTGTACTTTCCTCTCAATTTCGCTGTGAACCGAAAACTACCTTCGAAATACTTTATTAATTAATTAAAAAAAAAAAGAGGTAAGACGTAAAATCCAACAAAGGCCTGTGGTTTAGTTACCAGTAGGATACCAAAGTTAATTTCCTAGTTTTGATAACACGCTATGGTTAAAGACAGCGCTGTCATTGAGGGAAGATAGGGGACAGGCACCTGTGAAATCCACCGGACTGTGTATCAGTTTAGAATTATTTTATTTTTTTTTAAGATTTTACTTATTTATTTGACAGAGAGAGATCACAAGTAGGCTGAGAGGTAGGCAGAGAGAAAGGAGGAAGCAGGCTCCCCGCTGAGCAGAGAGCCTGATACGGGGCTCGATCCCAGGACCCTGAGATCATGACCTGAGCTAAAGCCAGAGGCTTAACCCACTGAGCCACCCAGGTGCCCCTAGAATTATTTTAAAATAAAAATGCTTTCAATGAAATAAAGCCCCCATTTATTAATGTGTAGGGAGACCACCACTGAGTGACCCAGCCTAAATGATTGAGAACAATCCTATCAAGAGTTGTGGGGTCAAAGGAGCCCAACAGAGAGAGAGAAAGCCGTGTGAGGTGACTCCCGCCTGCGATCACACTGCCTCACGGAGCAGTGTGTCAGCTTACATATTTGCAAAGACGCCCAGAGTTGCAGAGCCAGAGGAGGGAACAAGCCCACTGGGTCTGGCGGCCCCTGGCTCCATGGAACTCCTCTGGTGCAAGCATTTTCTCTGACACTTGCTCAAAATTGACAGTGCTGGTTCCACCCTAGGGAACGCATTTTAATGACAGTTGCAAGAGGCGCACAGAACACCTTCTTGCTTGTGAATTCTCACTGGTTTGATGGGTTTTCCCCCATGTTTTATAGTCCTTTCAGGATCCTTTATAGGATTTCAGGATGACTTGAAAATGCTTTTGGCATGAAGATGTCCATCACAGATTTACTTGTAACAACAAAAACTGAGAACGACCACACTGTCCAATTATAAGGGCAAATGGGTAATTACACCAGGATACTCATCCTAAAGCAGCCATTAAAAGTAGTTTTACAGTGAGTCTATTTTCATGAAATGGAAAAAAAAAAAGTAGAACGATGATTTTTTAAAAAGGCTATATTTATAATGCTCAAATCAGGCAGGCTCTCCAGCCCTGCCTTTGACTAGGAGGTTATTCTAACTCAAAAGCGAAGTATTCTTGGCAAACCATCTGGCCACTCATTTAAACTACGTTCTCTAATAGAGCCTTATTGGTGGTAAAACTGAGTTTTAATCTCCACCCAAAAATGCTCATTTACAGTACAACCTCAATTAGGTCCAAAAAAAAAATTGTATCCAAAAATTCTGCAAAGGGAATGAAAAGCACTTTCCAAATCTCATATAGTGAACACATATTAATTTTATTTGTAAAATAAATAAATAAAAACGTGTAATTTTAAAAGGCAATACAAGAGTTTGCCCTTATTACAGTGTTTCCTGACACAAATTATATATTGCAAATTATATATCTGCATCTAGGAAAGCAAACTGGTTTCCTCTTGCAAGCCGACTGCAATAGATTAGCAGTGTCTGTGCGATGATTTTGAGGCCTCATGTACTATCAGTAAAACAGAGAGGCTTGATTTCTTAGTAATATTTGCCATTGGTATGCAGAGGGAGCATGGAAGCGCACATACTATGCATTTTCGGATTCTCATGAGAATTTTATGCCACGGAGTAGACGTGAAAGGAAGAAAACAGTGGGCGGAGTAATGTCCCTGCAAAGGTATCTGTGTCCTGATACCTGGAAGCTCACACGGCAGAGAAGTTACGACTACAGGGGGAGTCAAGGTAGTTAACCATCTGGCCTTAAGGTAAGGACGTTCTCCTGGGCCATCCAAGGGGGCCCACAGGTGAAATCACAAGGGCCCTCCCAGGCGAAAGGCGGAGGGAGGCAGAGGAGAGAGAGCTGGGATGCTACCCGGCTGGCTTGGAAAATGGAGGCCTGGGGCCAAGAGCCAAGGAATGTGGGCAGCCTCCGGAAGCCAGAAAAGGCCGGGGAATGGATTTCGTCCTCGAGCCTCGGGAAGGAATGCAGCCCTGCCATCACCTTGCCTTTAGCTCCGTGAGACCCGCGCTGGAATTCGCAACTATTCAGTCATAACGTGTGTAGTGTGAAGCTACGAGGTGGAGGTATCAGCAGTAACAGAAAAGTGACAGAGAGGAAAGAGAAGAGTCATCACCTGTCAGCATGAGCGTGGCTGGCGGGAACCAATTTCGTTTTGCTTTGTCAGTCCCCATCACTTGAGAAACACTACTCACACTAACTTGTGCTACGAGAGCACCTCACCCGGAGGAGGTGAGAGGCCAAGGTCGGACTGAGGGGTTCCCATTCCAGCCGCGATACCGCTTGGTAGGGAGTGTGCCCGTGAGAAGGCAGACATGACCGCAGGGCCAGCTGCACCAGCAGCTCCTGAGGCCCCAGCAGCGGACAGCAGCTATGTGAGGGCAGGGTGACACCTGAGCTCAAACCACCCCCAAATCCACTTCCTCTGCGCACAAGCCAAAGATTCCACAAACCTGGGAGAAAGAACAGTGAGGATCTAGAGGCAGAGGGACGACTGGGCTGCGTCTGGCTGGGGAGGAAAGCCGTTCCCCGCTGAAAGCCCAGGAATGAATGGGAAGTCTAGCTCCAGTTCTGGGACGGGGGGGGACGACAGAGAACCTGGCCGGTCCTTCTTTCTCATCTACCAAGTGAGAGCTGCCTCGGCTCACTGGTCCCTAGCACCCTACCTGCCCCAGGCTACCGACGTCTAGGCTCCCTGAAGGAAACACACCTGTGGCTGCGCAACGCGAGATAAAGCTCATTTCATCACGTACAAAATCTGCATGACATTCAATGAGCTCCCGGCGGACACACCGCCCACTCCCACGACATCACATGCGAGTCCTGCCTGAGAAACACAGGTCTGCCGCGGCGACAGTAAGGAGTACAGAGAAGACACGCGGAGAGAAGCCCACGCCTCGGGCTCAGAGCAAAGTCAGTTCTGGCTCCCTCCCTTCCTGGATGTTCACAGCACATAAGCCCTTAACCCTCTGAGCCCCGTGGTTTCTCAACCACCAGAGGCAAGATCCTAAGAAGTCATCTCGCACAGAGCTGTTCTGAGCCCAAGAAGAGCTTGCCGACGGCAGAGTCTACGCTCCCCCCAAAGTGGGGACAACGCAGCTTGGTCAGTATTCCAACAGTGACTGAACTCTGTAGCTGTGGGCACAGCACACAAGCCTAATAGGGGATCAGGTACCTTCTCTGAAGTTCAAGTTCTTCATCTGTCAGAGAGGGATGATGGGATCCACCGTGGGGGAGGGGAGAGCTGACGGGAGAGAAGCTCCTGGCACAGGGCAGGCATACAGTAGGTGCTCAATAAATGCAACCTGCAAGTGTGGAGGCCCACGCCCCCCTCCCACCTCCTACATTCTCTGGGATCAGTGGTGGACACGGTTTCAACAAACATGCTAGAGCACTGTGTTTTCCATTCTCACGTGTAGACGCAGTAGCAGCCGCAAGCTGCCGCGCCGAGCGAAGTTTTTATCAAATTCACTGGACCACAGGTCTTACCGTCGGTAACTGCAGCACAGCTGCAGCCAAGGGCATATCTGGCATCCACGTTCAGGGGAAGGTTGGTTACAGCTATGACACGAACATGGACAGCCGCCACCCCCTGAGCCCTGCCAGGTGCCAGACACAGCAGTGGGCACCCCACGGCCATCATCTCCGGCTGCCCTGCCTGTCGTACGGGGGACTGACCCGAGGCTGTCCAGGATCTGAAAGCACAGCCCCTTGTCCTGAGAGCTCACATCCTCTCCTCTACGCCCTGCAGGTTTGCAGAGTAAGCACGTGCCTTTCTCTAGTGACACGTGGTCCCTGGACCTGGCTGCCAAAGGACAGAAGTCCCACCCTCTGGAAGGACAGTGCATGCCACCACGTGAGCTACACCTTGAACTCCATGCGTCCTAGCTAAGGGGGCTGGAAGTGAACACCCCAAAATAACGGCACCCCCATTTTGACAAGCGATGCCCTTCCGACGTGCCCCTGCATGCCACGCACCACGTCCGCTCACCTTGAAGGAGGCGTGCTGCTCCATGTGCCGCAGCAGCTGGGGCTTCTGGGCCGCCGTGTAGTCACACACCGTGCACTTGAACTGCTTCCCTGGAAAGGAGGAGGGAGAAGGTGAGCGTCATCGCGCTAACAGTTCCGCGTGTGGATGCGGTGCCAGGCCTGGAGCCAGCTAGAGGCTGGAGTAGCGGGGCTTCCTTCTGGGACCCGAAGCATGAAGTCTAGAGAGGGGCAGGCACTGGCCCTCGAGAGGCGGCCGGAGCATCTCACCAGGAGCACCGCGGTCCCAAGAGCCAGAGGAAGGCAGGAGGCCGCTCCGCGAGGCGGCAGGCTCTGTGCTGGGAACACCTAGCCCTGGCAGGAGCAGGAAAGCCGGGTGTGAGGGGCTGCCGGGAAGGCCCCACACAGAAACGGAGAACGCTGCTCTCTGGGAGAGTGAAGTCGCAGCACGCAGACATCCGTTCATGGGATGAACAGGCCCATAACTGATCTGCTAAGACAAATTAACAGACGTACGCTCGGGCTACATCTTTTACCCCCCGGTTAGCACAAGTGAAACCACGACATGCAGTAACACCAACGTGCGACCAAACAGAATTATGACCGACTTCTGCTGGCCGTCAGCTGATCACCAGTGTCCGAGGGTGCGAGCCTCTCGGGGAGCCAGCGGCACCACAGAAACAGTGGCTCCTCCCAGGGGCCTGGCACATCTCTCCTTCGCAGACAAGCTGGGTGAGAAACAAGGGAGCCTAAGCCTCCCTTCCTATGAACTCTCAAGCCCAATGACAACTGGCTGATGGCACCTGTCACCGGAAACCTGTTCTCTCTAAGGGAACCAACGAACTCCATGAGGACCAAGCCGCTGGCGGATCTCAGTCCATATTCTGCTGGTCTCTGCTGCATGTGGTTCTGCTTATAGGCCAGTGTCCTTAGTGTCTGTGAGGCTTTCTATCCCACCCACACCTTCCACACACTGGCATCCCACAGTGCTCTGGCCCACACTCTCATTCTTCTCCTTCTAGAAGCATCCTTGCATATAACCTTCCTCGGTGGACTTCCGTAAACCTTTAATGCCACAATCTATACCTTCCCACGCTGACTTCTTCGTTCTTCCACATCCTCTGCCCTTCCCTGATCTTGAGACCTGAGTATCCAACCACCTGCTGGGCCTCTGCCCAGCTGACCCAAATGTACTAATTTGGACTTAATATCCTCCCCATCAAAGGGGTCCCACCTCGAGCCTTCCCAGCTCTATGCCCACCCGATCATGAAGTCAGAGACTCAGCAGCCTTCCTCAATATCCCCATGACCCCAGCTGCACTCATCTCAGGTTTTCAGCACCTGATTCCACCTCCTAAATATTTCCCTATTTCTCTGCTTCAATACTCCCACACCAGTTTAGGCCCTCCTCGTTTCTTTTCTGGCCAAGGGCAAAAGCCTGTCACCTGGCTTGCTTACCTTCAGGTAACCCTCCCATTATCCATCTGCCACCCATCCATCCGACCATCCATCGCCCATCAACTGACCGTCCATCCACTCACCTGCCCACTCTGTCTCCCTCCCTCCGTCCATCACCCATCCACGCGGATGCCCCTTCCTCTCTCCAGATGATCTGACACGTAAGCTCTCCCCCAGCCCTTCCTGCACACCCACCAATGACTCCAACCACAGAACAAAGTTGAAGAGCGTGATACAGAGGCCCTGCAGAACTGAACTAACTCCCCCACCTGACCTTTCTCTCTGACTTCCGGTTTGCCTTTCCCTCTGCATGTCAGGCTCTGTAACACAGAATCTTTCAGTTCTGGCCACATTCTGCCAAGCCTTTGCGAACATCTTCCATGCCTGGGGTGCACTGCCCCTCAGCACCCAGCCAGTCTTCACTGTAACTCACCACTCAAGCTCAATGACACCTCTGGCAACTGGGCTAAGAGTGAGCCCTCCGCGGGCTTCTACAGACCGTCTCCACACGCTTCTGTCGGTGCCCAACTCTGCAGCATCGCCACTGCCTGCTCACAAGCCTGGGGCTTCCCTGGCTGCCCACGGGGGCTGTGTCTCATTCACCCCCACGCCCTCAGCACCTGAAGCACGGGTCATATCGAACGAATCCTGTCATCTTACTGAACTGAACTGGGCAGGGAACAGAAAGGAAATTCTTCATTCTTATGTCATATCTTATGTGAATGACACTTTCAACGGTAACAGCAAAAGTGAAATTAGAGTATAAATATATTAATATGACACTATTATTCTAGATGAATGAACCCCAAATTCTAGATGCTACTAATTCTACAAGTCCAAAGTGTGAGGAAAACTTCACCTGTAAGGCCGACACGTCATAATTAGAGACCAAGGGACACTTGTGCTTAAATAGAGTCTCATCTTTTTCCAAACACAGGGCTGCACATTTCTGCATGCCTTGGAGATAACCCCAGCCCCCCACACTTCTCCACCGATTCCTGACTCACACAAGCGCATCGTCACTGGGCCAGGCAGCCCGGGTAAAATGGTGTTGGGTATCCCCACTGCCTTCACAGGGGCAGGAAGGCCGTTAGAGCCATTTCCAAACTGATAAATATTTTCACTCATTACCAATACACATCACTCAATGAGTAAGAGATGAAGTGCTAAAAGGTACTCTGAAAGGGATAAACAGAATGACCTCAGTTGAGATCCAGAGTCAGCCAGTTACAGACACGCTCCCAGGGCTCTGTGAGAGACAAGGAAAGAACGCAGTTCCTAAAAGCCAATCTCCCCCCCACCAGAAGCCTCAGAGTCCCCGCAATAAATACTACGAATGTTTCAGTAACCTGCCAGCCTGGGAGAGCACTTGACGTAATCTTTAGCCGCCTAATTAAAATAATGCAACGGAGATCCATGACTCGTCGTGAAAGAGCAATGCTTGGAGGCTGTCACCTGATTTCTATCAGACGCTCCTGAGGACTACAGGGAGAGTGGACCAGGAAACGCAGCATTTACCCAAGGCTAGAGTGACCTCCAAGGGCTGGCCAGGGCACATCCAATGTCTGTATCTGGATCGCACGGGAGCCCAGGAAAAGAAAGGAATGATTACAAGAAAAAGAGAGGCAGTTTTGGTAAAAAGTGAATCCATTTTTCACACAACCTATCTGGCCAGATCCACCCACTGAGCTACTGTCCAGCGGCAGCTGTGTTTCAACCTGATGTCTATGACCTTGGCCCCGCACCCAGAAGCCCAGGGCAGGCCATGCTAACCCCTCTTACGGATGAGGAACAAGATCGGACCATGAATCTGAGTAACTGCCGGGTTATGAAGTGGTCAAGGGCGAGCCTAGATTTGGACACCAAGTCCCCATTCAGAGCCACTAACAATCCTCCAGCTAGTAAGGGTAGGGCATCAATGTCCCAAAGGGAACAAGGGGTGTATCTGTACCATAAAGGCCATCGCACAGGATGATGGCCCATTAGCGGGCGGTGCCCAAGAAGGGCCATTGGCCGCAGAAGTGCATTCTTTCTGGCTCTGTCCAGCTCACCCTGTTAGAAGTATGGGGAGGTCACCCCATATCCTCCAAGGATGGACTCAGACACGGGCAGCAAGCACCTGAAAAGTAGCCCCGAAGAGATGAGGTCAAGGGCGCATGCAGGTGCCCCGGGGGCGGGGGGGTCTCCACCAAGGCCACTCGGGACAGCGGTGGCAGTGCCCCTCCAGTCCTATCTCTTTAACCTCCCTGGCATTCTCTGGGACAATTCAGGGATGGGCCTAATTAAGCCAGCCTAAGATAATACACCTTACCCAGAAAAACTAAGAACAGAGCGGGGGGAAAGTGATTATTAAGTATAAGCAAGCACAGCATCACAGAGTCTACAGAAGGCCTTCCTCATCTTGCCTCCCAGCACTCTCTCCGGCCTTCTCTCCACCGCAATCAACTGTGACCCCTTGCAATGGCCCGAAGGTGGGCTCCCTGTTACTTCTCTAAGCTCACGAGCAACACCCTGCCCCCCGCACTCCACTCCGAGGACACGGCACACCCTCCCCACCCCCGACCTCTGTACCTGCCGTTCCCAAGGCCTGGGAGGCCCTTCCCAGATCCCCCCACCACCATCCCATTTATAACTAGAGTCGCTTTTACAGATTCGTTTTCAGAATTCCTCACCTTGTAACATTTTCATGTTGAAATTGAATTGTCGCATATTCATATTTTCCTTTTCTGATTTCAAGGTTCTCAATATGAGATATTTTCACACCTCAACTGTACTATGCCACGGATTTTATTGATTTATCTTATCGTATAGCTTCATGACAGTGGGAGCCTTTGGGTTTTGTTCTGTTGTTCCTGCATCGTCCGCTGCTGTCTCCTAGTGGCTCATCGATTCACCTCTGGCTGGTCGGTCTGGCACCTTCGCTGGGTTGTGGGTACTCTGGGGACAGGGACAGCACACCTATCCTTCCGTGTCCTTGTGTCTAGCAGGGAGCACATGCTGGCTGCGGGGCTAGCGGTGAACTACAGGAGAGCACCAACGGGGCGACCGCCCCACCACGCTCCCTCCTCCTCACGACAGCGACCACAAGAGGAAATGGAATGAAAACAGGCCTCTGTGAGGACGTGACAGTCAAGCTAAGATGGGAGGATGAGGAAGACCGAGCCACATGAAGAGAAGGTGAAGAGTGTGGGAAGAAGTAACCAAACACACGGAGACCCTGAGTCTCTCTGGAAGCTCCCATGATACCATTATAACAAAGGCCCTTTCTCTGCCTCAGCAACCTCCAATGACTTTCTGTCAAGGGCAACCAAAAGAGCTCCAACAAACAGCTGCTGAATGAATCACTGGATGCATGAGTGTAAGCCACCAAGACCCCAGAAAGCAAACAGATAAAAACAGGACATAAACAATTCATCAAGAGAGGATTAATTAATTTCATTCATCAAAAGAAGTCCACTAGAGCAAACACTTACACAGAGCACTGTGAACCAGCCAAAGTTATAAATGCTTTCTGCAGATTAACTCCGTCCATCCATTAAACCCTCGAATTTACCTGTTGAATTGTGAGTCATCAAATAACTATGAAAAACAGTAACATGGTGAGATCTGACACACATTAAACCAAGAAACTGACCATTTCTAATAACATGAGGCACCAAACGTTGAAAGAGCAAAGCTGGAATGCTTCCATATGTCTGGCACAATTTTCTGAAAGCAGCAAGTTGGCAGTGCAAGCCATGATTAACACCACCGAGACAAAATAGCCATCCTGCTCCCAGAAATGTGTCCTAAGGAATTAATTCAAAGGAAACCAGAAGATCATATGCAAGAAAGGGCTCCCTGCGAGTAAGTTTTAATGAGGAGAAAACAGAAAATAATACACTGTCCAAAAGTAAGGGACTGGTTAGGCAGCTCATGGATGGCCCACCACCTTCGCGAGACATTACAAACCCCTAAATGTAATATTCATGGGCCCTGCGGCAACAAACAACAAGTACAATCATTAATTTTAAGGCTAGAAGCATGAGAGCTATGCTTTAACTACACTATGTAATCATTCCAGAGGAACAGGAATAATGATTGAAAAAGATTTTTTTTTTTAAGTAGGGCTCCATGCCCAGCATGGAGCCCAACACAGGGCTTGAACTCACGACCCTGAGTTTAAGACCTGAGCTGAGATCAAGAGTCACACGCTACATGGACTGAGCCACCCAGGCACCCCGAGAAAGAATTTTTAAAACAGTAATTTATGTTAGGTGACAGAATTGTGAGCACACTTACAGAAAGGGATTAGATCTTTGTGACTGTTGTTTTAATGTTTTCTGTGCAACAGACTAGCATTTTGGATAAATCAGCATCCATCTCTGAAAGGTTGGGATGCTCCAGCCCATCTCCTGTGACATACAATCAACAAGACAGATCTTTCAACATGGAACCATAAAATGGTATCAGCGGTTCCTGAACTTGATATTTGAGAGAGTTCACGGCCTTTTAAAGTGCCGCCCCAGCCTTGCCTCGCTGTACGCTGATTTACAACGTTCCCTCTGGGCAGGCATCTTTGTCCATCTCACGAAGACAAGACAGTGGCCTAACTTGGTGCGTAATCTCAGAGGTGGTCATTTCTTATCTTCTGGGGGAAGACGTAACTTTTGCCAACAGTCAGAAGTCACTAGCCAAGTCCTGTCAGTGAGGAGGACAAGAGAGCCGAGTCATAGCACTTTCTGGAGAAACATTATTGTGGAAAGTCCTCCGAGCCGACTACGAAAACACTGCCATGGTGAAGAAGGCAAACTGCAGGGATGAAGTCCTTCCGGCCACAAGCCACAGCATTTACAACCTCTGGTATGTAGGACGCTCTTATTTGACCCAGAAGCCCAGATGTTAAAGGTCAAAGTCATAACAACCTAGATGAACCTCACAAATAATGTTAAAGGGAAGAAGCCAGACACAAAAGAGCACGTATTATATGAATCCGTTTATATGAAGTTCAAAGACAGGCAAGGTCAAGTTAGAGTGTCACAGGTCCGGGCAGCTGCTCCCCTGAGGAGGAGAGGGGACAGCTGGTGAGGAGGGTAAGACGGACTTCAGAGGGGCTGGCAGTGTCCTGCGTCTTATCCTGCGATGTGGCGACGTGGGTGAGCTGCCTTTGTGACAACCCAGTCTGCTGTGTATTTCTGCATCTGTACGATACTTTAATTTTAAAAAGGTAAGGGGGGAAAAATCTCACCACAAGAACAAAAAAGGCCACCTTCCCTAGAGGGGGCTCAGGAACTGGCGCCGAATGAGTTCATGAAAGAAAGGACACATCAGGCTGTTCGAAGAGAAAGTCAGGGGGCTGCGGCACAGTCTGTGGGCTACTCGGCTGCGGCTGAGGTGGCAGGGAAAGGACACTGTCAGCATGATCTGCCCCTGAGACTCTCAGTTCGGCATCTACCTGAGAGCCGGGCTGGCTGGAGAATTCCCACGGCAGACGCTGTGGCTCTTTCTGGAAGCACCATGTTTTACCACCCACTCCTAGTTCCCGCAAAAGGTGTGATCCCGTACAGCCCCCCTTCAAAGACACCCCTCCACCGTCCCGTTTCCCTTGGCAGGAGTCTGTCTCTCTGGTAACGTCAGCTCTTGGGCCCACGTTCCACGGCTGACTGGCTGATGGAACAAAGCTGACCCTGACCTGTGGAGTACTGACTGGACCTGGTGACAGGGCGTTGCCTGAACACAAGTAGCAGCAGACAGGAAAGGCAAGCACTGGGTCTGGTGTCCAGTGATCCTGAGATGTGCCCTTTACTCAGGTCTTCCTCAGCCTGTCATGTCAGCATAGATGTGCCCTTTACTCAGGTCTTCCTCAGCCTGTCATGTCAGGATAGATGTGCCCTTTACTCAGGTCTTCCTCAGCCTGTCATGTCATGACAGGGTTGGGAGGGAGGGAGGGGGCGGGAAGTACGGAACAGAAGTCCTTGTTACTCTGCCTTGAGTTAGACGAAGAGAGAGGTGCCCCCAACCCCAAGTGATGTGAGACTGCCTTCCTTGTTGAAGTTCTTTCTGCTTTGGGCGGAAAGATGACTGTGCAAGAGGGAGGGCAGGAGAGCCAGCAGAGCAGCGGCCTTGCTGTGTACTCTGAGCTCATGCAGGAGGCGATCCCGGGGTGAGGGGGGTGCAGCATTTGCCCCACACCTCCTGGCAGCTGTTGGGGGGGCTCCCTCTGGGATATATGTAGCCCCCCGCCTGCTAACCAGCCCTTAGAAAACACACGGGACCCTGGTGAGGGTGTGGAGGAAAGGGAACCCTGGTGGTCTGTTGGTGGGAATGTAAAATGGCGTAACCACCATGTAAAGCAATATGGAGGTTCCTCAAAAAATTAAAAATACTCTCTGATATGAGGAACTTGAGGGTTAGGGTGGGGGGTCGTGGGGGGTAGGGAGGGAAAAATAATGAAACAAGATGGGATGGGGAAGGAGACAAACCACAAGAGACTCCTAATCTCACAAAACAAACTGAGGGTTACTGGGGGGTGGGAGGGTAGGGATAGGGTGGATGGGTTATGGACATTGGGGAGGGTTTGTGCTATGGTGAGTGCTGTGAAAGGTGTAAGCCTGATGATTCACAGACCTGTACCCCTGGGGCAAATAATAATAATAAAAATAAATTTAAAAAAATAGATCTCCCATACCATCTACTATTTACCACCTAGCAATTCCACTACTGAGTATACACCCTAAGGAACCGATATCAAAGAGCTACCCGCACTACTATGTTCATTTCAGCGTTAGTCACAACAGTCGAGACACGGAAACTAGCCAACGCTGCCAACGGATGAATGGATAATGAAGAAGTGGCATATATATATACCATGGAATATTATTCAGCCATGAGAAAGGAGAAGAGCTTGGCATTTGCAACAACATGAATGGACCCTGAGGGCATTATGCTAAGTGAGGGAAGTCAGATAAAGAAAGGCAGGTACTGCCTTCAATGCGCAATCTAAAAATGTCACACTTGAAAAAAAGAGAGTAAAACGGTGGTTACCAGGGGATGGGAGGATAAAAACGGATGTTGTTGAAGGGCTCAAACTGGCAACGAGTAGTGAATAAGCCACAGTGAGCTAATGCACAATGAACACACACAACAATATTGTACTATACTGCAATGAAATAAATGTCGCTACAACGGCAATATATATCTGTAGCAAATGTGTTGTACACCTTAAATGTACACGATGATATATGTCAAATATAGTCAATAAAATTAAAAAAACATTAATCATAACCAAAAAGTTTGTAACTAGGTTTTGTGATGGAAGTTAACTCAACTTACAGTGGTGACCATTTCACAACATACGCACTGTACCAAATCACTATGTTGCACACCTTCAACTAATACAATGTTACGTCAATTACATCTCAATAAAACTAGAAAAATATACTTTAAAAAAAAGAAAGTGCGCAGCACCTGTCAGCTTCCTTTGTGTCTCACTATACCCTCATCTGCTTGATGAGCTTCCTGAGGATTGTTCCAGCTGCTTAGTTACTTTAAATAGAGTTCTATATAAAACTAGGGAGAGGTGGAATGGTAGAAAAATCTCAAACCACCCTGTGAAAATAAAACCATGCCCTTTGTCTTCTGGCATTTGGAGTCCATCAGCACACAAAGAAAGACGGCAACAGACAATTCCTTCTGACTTAAGGCACCTTGTTTGAAAACCTGTTTGAAAACCTATTTGAAAACCTGTCACTCCTGCCAAATCAAATTTCATATGTACCTCAAACTTGAAGGAGCACTAAAATACTTAACAAATGTGCATAAATCAGAACTATTACTAGTAATAATATCTAGAGGCATTAAGGTGAAAATATCTTATTATGACCATTGATCCAGTCTTGACTGCAAAAGGTGATATTCTGCATAAGTAAATTTATCAGAACATTGACTTTACCTTTTCCAACACTGATACTCTTCAAACATTAACTCTTGCACTGTGTCTTCCTGATGAGAGAATATCGGAGGGAAGAGAAATGGGACCTTTCCTAAATGACATAGATGAGGTACATTAAGCACTACAAATACCTATCCTTACGCCATGTCCACAGTTGCAGAGAACATGAGAACACCGACCACAGGGGAGAAAGACACATCTACCCAACACTTAGAATGAACACACTTAATATGACCCCAAGTAATCTTCCCAGAACCCCCCTGTGGTAGGTAATGCCCTCCCCACAAAGATATCCAGGTCCTAATCCCCAGGGCCTACTACCTTCTGTGGCAAAAGGGATTTGGCAGATGTGACGAGTTTAAGGATCTTGAGATAGATTACCCTCTGTTATCTGGGGGGGGGGGGGGCGCCTCAGAGTCCTTAGGGGAAACAGGCAGGACGGTCAGGGTCACAGAAGACATGTGATCATGGAAGCAGAGGGCGACCAGGTCAGAAGGACCTTGCTGCTGCCTTTGAACAAGGAGGCAGGGGCTCATGAGCCAAAGGAGACAGGCAGACTCTAGAAGCTAGAAAAGCTAGAAACAGAGTCTCCCCTACAGCCTCCGGAAAGAAGGCAGCCGTGCTGACAACCTGATTTGGGTTTTCTGAACTCCAGAGCGGTCACATCATAAATCTGGGTTGATTTAAACCAGCAAACGTGTAGTCGTCTGTAACAGCGGCCACGGGAAGAGAACAGGGATGATGAAGCACGGGTTCAAGGTCATACAGTCAGGAAGTGGTTCCAAACTGGGTCTGCCCTGCCTCCTCTCCACGCGGCCCGGCACACCGGAGCGTGCTGCCAGAGGTTGAGAAGAGCTCCCCGCAGGAAGCATGACACGTGCTGCAGCTGGCGGTTTGCGGAGCCCCATCTCCACAGCTCTCGCATCTGCAGGGATTTGTACAATGGCAAATCAGGACAGAAATAGCCACGGCAGTAAAAATACAGTTGAAGAAGCCTCTGTGCTTTCTTCAAGGGCTGAACTTCAGGCAACGGGAGACTTAAGAGACTGACGGTTCTCTGTAATTAGCACATCAGTTTTGATAGAAGGAGGAATGCATCAGCATCAGGCGTGGAAAGAAACAGAAGGCGGCCCAGAGCCAGAGAAAAGAACAGGATTGAGGTAACAGACGCTGGGCCAGGCGTCTGCAACCTGCCGCTGAGCACCCTCCACCCAGGTGATGTTTTACGTTATGCAGCCTTCTGCGACAGTCAGATCTGTAGTCTAAGCTGACTGTTCAGGAAGCTCCACGGTTCATCTTATCCCATGGGCTGTCATTCTTACAGTTTATAAAAACCTGAGAAGAGCTTCAGGTGGACCCAGACAGGGTGCGCCCATAAAGTGGCACAGACAGCGGCCCGCCCCCTGCTGCCCATCACCCAGACATCCGCTGGGAAGGGTAAGCCACAGACTCCCACTGTGTCCGTGCCACCCCCCCTCCCGTCCCCCTGACTCCAGGGTGAGCTGGCCGAAGGGTAAGAGGGAAGAGGATGCTGTGTGCAGACCCGTCTCACTGAAGCCTAGTACACGAACTTGGAAGGATCGACCAGCTGGTCGCTCAGGAACCATTTTCTATTGATAAGCTTCCTGGTTCCAGAGTGCATGTTTTTAGAGGTAAAGAGACTACAGGTAAGTGGGGCTACTTTATCCAACAAGGACTCTGCTTGTAGAGGAAGGAGGAGAAAAATAACCTCACGCTGACATCTAGAATATTTCCACGTGTAGCCATAGGATCTCTTACTAGAAACTGAAGGAGTATGGGGAAAATGGTACTTCCTCCACTCAGACCTAAGTTCCACACTCGACTCTCCACTTGTCTAATTATGACGCACACAAGAGTGCTTGAAGTTCGGAGAAGTCCTTTTTGTAAGTTTTACCAGAGAACTTCTTAACTCAAGTGTATGAGGGCAGGCTGGATGGGACAGGGGGCACGCAAAGGAACCAGCACCGAGCTTCAAAGAGCTTTTTATTTCACGACTGGGGGATTCTCGATGGGTTACGTAACAGAAAGGCACTGCACCCTTTCACCTGCCCCACGTGGTGGGGGCGGCGGGATCCCGGGAAAGCCTCTACACCACGCACATGGAGGCCCTCTTTAACGTCAAAAAGGGGAAAATGAGCTACAGCGTGACTTTTGCATGAAATTCTCTCAAACTGCCGGCATACATGCAAAGGGTTTAATCAGGCCCTTTATAGATCAGAGTGTCTCTTTGTACGTATCGACTGGCAAACCTTTTTAACGGGAACCTCCTCCCACCGTGACCTCTCCCTCCTAAGGCACAGTAATGAACTCCTCTGGGAAACAAGCATAAATAAACAGGGACACATCCCTTCAAGGAAGCCCATAGACATGAAAAAATGGATCTGCAAGCAGGTAAAAGGAGAGGATAATTACTCAGTTCCTTTTTACTTAATTGAGGGCAAGAAAATTCATTTAATAGTAAGTTCCACTACCATATTTTAGAACATCCAATTCACAAGCATTTGATGTAATACAACTATCTGAAAGATGAGAGGGGAAAGGAATTTGTTCTTTTCGAGATCTTCTACATTCCAACTACTGTCTGGAAGGCACTTTACATTTTCCTCACTTGTTACCCAATAAACATTTATGGAGCACTGTAAGCCAGGCATTGTTTGAGGTGCCAGGGACACAAAGCAAAGCAAATGTAATAGGTTAAGAGTCCCCGTGTGACGAGCTTACAGTCGAGTGGAAGACCTGGGAAGTCAGGAACAAGGAAACTGTAACGCACATTAGGGACAGAGAAGTCTGCGGAGAAACAGAAGGGCATGGAGCTGGCCAGTGTGAGAACAGGAAGGAGATGGAGGCAGCTGGAGAGGAGACAGTCAGGGGACAGCAGAGGAGAGGAGGGTGGCGACGGGTGGGTGCGGGGGAGGCTCAGCCAGGCCGTGGCTCTGGCCACTGTCTGGGAGCTGACCCCTGGCGGCGAGGCCAGAAGCAGGGAGTGCATCAGGTGACTACAGCGAGAAAGGAGGCATGAGGCAGCAGCGGTGTGGACAAACGCCACCCCCCGAGGGTGCTGGGAAGGGAAAACTAAGGGAGAACACGCAGAAGGAGTTAACGGGCTGTGGGCAAGGCGTCAACGAGACAGTCAATGACCTGAGGTTTCTAACCTGGGTGACCGCCAAGGAGTGCCCACTGGTGGACATGGGTACAGGAGGGGTCAGCCGAACGTGGCCCCCTGGGGCCAAAACCAGCCTGTTCCTGTGCAGCTGGGAGTGCAGAACGGCTTTTACATTTGTCAGGGTTTGTAGGAAGAAAACAGCAAATCAGAAAAGAAGAAGATGGGGGCGCCTGGGTGGCTCAGTGGGTTAAAGCCTCTGCCTTCGGCTCAGGTCATGATCTCAGGGTCCTGAGATGGAGGCCCGCATCGGGCTCTCTGCTCAGCAGGGAGCCTGCTTCCCCCTCTCCCTCTGCCTGCCTCTCTGCCTACTTGTGATTTCTCTCTCTCTGTGTCAAATAAATAAATAAAATTTAAAAAAAGAAGAAGATGATGATGATGATGATGATGATACAGCAGGAACCACACNTTAAAAAAAGAAGATGATGATGATGATGATGATGATGATACAGCAGGAACCACACGTGGCACTCAAAATCTCAAATATATACTACGTTTTCCCCTGAGTTTGGTGACCCCTGGCCTGCAGAAGACGCACATCTGGGGCAGATGGGGAGCTGAGCGTTGCACAGGCTAAGTCTGAGGTGCCTTCTAGACATGCAGATGCAGATGCTGAGTGGGCAGCTGGACCCACAGGGCTGGTGGAGCCTGGGGAAGGGGACAGGGCTGGAGATGGAAGCTGGGAAGCCTTCCACGTGACCAGTGTGTGAGCACGGGGAGACTGGGCAGATGCGCCAGGAGAACGAGCATAGAAGTGTGAGGACTTCCGAGGGCGGGAGGTCACAGCTAAGGCGGCCCCAGCAAAGAAGGAACAGCCAGAAGGGCAGTGGAGCCCAGGTGAGCTGGGGGCACCTCCTGTCATCTAATCCTCCAAGACCACAGGCACAGGGCCATACTGATCCCTGTTTGATAAGGAAACTGAGGTTCAGCAAAGTGACCCGACCAAGGCCATCCTATGAGGCAGTGGCAAGAAAGACTCAAAAGTCGGGCCTGTTGCCCTGCCAACACCACATAGCTTCTCTGTGGGACAAGGGGTTGAATCATTACCCACACAACAGATCCACTAAAAACCAAGTCCTTCTAGGCAGGTATTAAAGCAATGTTTACTTCCAAATAAAGAGCCAGTTCTATGGTTAGAGGCTAACAGCCTCATCAAGGCAACCAAACCCCTAGCACCAGCACTGTCCCCTCAGGAACTCAAGGCACATGTGATGTCATGCAGCTCACAAGGGCATCCCTGGGGTGGAAGATGGTGTCCTCCTTTGGTGGAGGGAAAGGTATTTTTCTTGACCTGACCAAACAGTTTCAGGGTTTAGCCAAAGGAATAATAGCTAAATGAGAAAAACTAAGAGATGTCCATAAAAAACAAAAAGGAATAACATATGTGTGCATAATCAAATTCGTTATAAAAATAGCACCTAATAAAACAATGTACTAGAACAGATACTACTGAACGGACCAAAATCTCAGAACATGCCCAACATCTTGAGAGAAGGGCATTCCAAAATAAAATGAAAAGGACTGATTTCTCTATAAATATGTTGAGTCAATTGAAAATTGTTTAAAAAATAAAAATATCAATATCACACATCACATACCAAAATAAATTTCAAGAATATTAATTTTAATAAATGTTATAAACAGCAAAAGTAGAACCTGAAAAAATACAAAAGAAGTTTCCCCTAAGATGAGGGAGGCTTCTTTCAACAAAGAGAAATCACATGAAGAAAACAAATATCAGAACCACACTGAGATACCACCTTAGTCCAGTTAGAATGGCAAAAACTGACAAGGCAAGAAACAACAAATGTTGGAGAGGATTCAGAGAAAGGGGAACCCCTTACACTGGTGGTGGGAATGCAAGTTGGTGCAGCCACTTTGGAAAAAAGCAAAAAGTTAAAAACAGAACTACTCTATGACTCGGCAATTGCACTACTGGGTATTTACCCCAAAGATACAAATGCAGTGACCCAAAGAGGCACCTTCACTCCAATGTTCATAGTAGCAATGTCCACAAGAGCCAAACTGTGGAAAGAGCCAAGATGCCCTTCAACAGATGAATGGATAAATAAGCTGTGGTCCATATATACAATGGAATATTACTCAGCCATCAGAAAGAATGAATACCCAACTTTTGTATCAACATGGATGGGTCTGGAGGAGATTATGCTGAGTGAAATTAGTCCAGCAGAGAAAGTCAATGATCATATGGTTTCACTTATTTGTGGGACATAAGGAATAGCATGGGGGACATTAGGAGAAAGAAGGGAAAAATGAAGGGGGGGAATCAGAGGGGGAGATGAACCATGAGAGACTATGGACTCTGGGAAACAAACTGAGGGTTTTAGAGGGGAGGGGGTGGGGGGATGGGTGAGCCCAGTGATGGGTATTAAGGAGGGCACAGATTGCATGGAGCACTAGGTGTTATACGCAAACAATGAATCGTGGAACACTACGTCAAAAACTAATGATGTACTGTACAGTGACTAACATAATAACAAAAAATAATAAAAAACAAATCTGAATGTCCTAAAATAATAATAATAATAATAGTAATAATAAAGAGTAAGACTGATAAGTTTAAATATGAAAGGTTATTTAACTTCTTTATATAAAAAGATGTGTTAAATAATATGAAAAGGTTGGGCGCCTGGGTGGCTCAGTGGGTTAAAGCCTCTGCCTTCGGCTCAGGTCATGATCTCGGGGTCCTGGGATCGAGGCCCGCATCGGGCTCTCTGCTCAGCAGGGAGACTGCTTCCTCCTCTCTCTCTGTCTGCCTCTCTNCTGCCTCTCTGCCTACTTGTGATCTGATCTCTCTCTCTGTGTCAAATAAATAAATAAAATCTTAAAAAAATAATAATAATATGAAAAGGCAAATGTTGGGCGCCTGAGTGGCTCAGTGGGTTAAAGCCGCTGCCTTCGGCTCAGGTCATGATCCCAGGGTCCTGGGATCGAGGCCCACATCGGGCTCTCTGCTCAGCGGGGAGCCTGCTTCCTCCTCTCTCCTCTCTCTCTGCCTGCCTCTCTGCCTACTTGTAATCTCTCTCTCTGTGTCAAATGAATAAATAAAATCTNAATAAATAAAATCTTTAAAAAAAAAAAAAAGAAAAGAAAAGGCAAATGTTAAGTTAGAAGGAAATATTCACACAATATGACAAGCCACTGAGATACAAAAAGCTTTTAGGATCCTCAAAATACAATGCAAGTGCTACCAAACAAGTGGGTAGGAGATGAAACTAAGCTTTTTTCCTAAGCTTTTTTAAAACTGAAAAAAAAAAAAAGAGGGTCAATAGTTTGGTTACAGCCGAAGAGCAGACCATCCTGGAGCTGGGACACCTCACCTGGGACCATCCTGGAGCTGGGACACCATGTATCAAGCTGGTCTTCGAGAAAACATGAGACTGTGGGAATTCCTGGAAGCCCTGGGGAAGAAGGGACCACCAGGTGAAGCTCCACCGCCCCACATCACAGAGCATGGGGCTGAGACCCATGGGGTATGGGTCACATAACTTATCCTGTCCCACCAAACTCAGGCCCATGTGGGGCAGAAAGGGGACCCCGAGGCAGCAGGCCTCCCCATCCTGGTGCCGTTGTCACTACATCTAACACATGATGCCTTTCTTGCCAGACTGGTGAGTGTCTCAAAACAAGACACGATTTTACAAATACCTTAAACCCCCAAAAATTAAAATGAAGAGAAACAATCCAAATTTCCTGTTTTGTTACAAAATATTTCGTGTCTGCAAGGCCCTTCCTCTTCGGAAACGTTGTCCTACCCCTTTGAGGACACGCCATCATTGCCCATCTGAGTTCCCTTCCCTGCTGAAGGGCTCAGGGAAGCAAGGGAAGCGACAGGTGGGACAGGCCGCATGTGTCACCGTCACCCCGGCCCTCCCTCCGTTTCCGACAGCGGTCGGTCCAGGGCCCCTGATTAGACACACACCCCATCTCCTCGAATCCTTCCAGGCCAGAACCCAGACCTCTGAGCCATGCATGAGGCCACAGTGCCCCAAGAGTGCCCCCCAGACCCTGCCACCACAGCCCAGGGGACACCCCAGACCTCTTGGAGCTCTCACCTGCTGCTTTCTATTAGTAGGATTTCAGGGAATCGTGAGCTGCCAAGTCAAGAAATACCAGTAAGGCTTATTGTTTGTGGAGGTACAGAATTCATGAATAATTACATGATTTAATGCTTTCATTAGTCAGGGTAAGACTGCTTTATTGTCACTGCATTTTTAATTATTTTGCTTATAGATTTTCTTATTTACAGCATACTGTTTAGGTCTGAACAGTTATGGGTCTGGTCTTCGTTCAGCCTTAGGCAAGCCCGGGATCTCAATTCTAACGAAGCCTAGCTAAGCGTGCACCTCTCCATAAGTCCCTCAAGCTCATCCAGATACACACACAACAGCATGGATTCCCTAGAACATTCTAAAAATAAATGTATGACCTAATGGCTGTATCAACCTCTAAGTTCTAAAATCAAAAATAATTGTTGAAATCACTCTGATTTTTATGGTGAACTCCAATTTTTGTAAATAATTGTGCTAAAATAGCAATACATTTATAAATACGGTTTATTAATCTCATTACATAGAACACTGACAAGACCTTCCCAAACTGGGGTGTTTAAAGGAAAACAAAAAAATGCTAAAGGCCTTTTATGGTTTAGCTGCCTGTCTTCCTCCTTTTTTTTATTTACATTCAATTAGCCAACATAAATACACCTTCAGTTTTTGGTGTAGTGTTCCGTGATTCATTAGTTGCGTATAACACCCAATGCTCCTCAAAACACGTGCATTCCTTAAAACCCATCACGGGGCAACCCATCTCCTCAGCCCCTCCCCTATGAAACCCTCAGTTTGTTTCCCGGGGTCCATAACCTCTGATGGTTCGTCTTCCTCTCTGATTTTTCCCCTTCAGATTTCCCTCCCTTCCCCTGTGGTTCTCCAAGCTATTCCTTATGCTCCACGTATGAGTGAAACCATAGGATAATTATCGTTCCCTGCTTGACTTATTTCACTTAACATAATCCCCTCCAGTTCCATCCATGTTGATGCACATGGTGGGTATTCATCCTTTCTGATGCCTGAGTAATATTTCATTGTGTATATGGACCACATCTTTATCCATTCACCTCTTGAAGGACATCCAGGCTCCTTCCACAGTTTGGTGATTGTGGACATTGCTACTATGAACACTGGGGTGCATATGGCCCTTGTTTTCACTACATCTGTATCTCTGGGGTAAATACCTAGTAGCGCAATTGCTAGGTCCTACGGTAGCTCTATTTTTAACGTCCTGAGGAACCTCCATACTGTTTTCCAGAGTGGCTGCACCAGCTTACATTCCCACCAACAGTGTAAGAGGGTTCCCCTTTCTCCACATCCTCATCATTTGTTCTTCCCTGTCTTATTAATTTTAGTCATTCTAGCTGGTGTAACGTGGTATCTTATTGTGGCTTTGATTTGTATTTCCCTGACAACTAGTGATGTGGGGCATTTTTTCATGTGGTCTGTTAACCATTTGGATTTCTTCTTTGGAAAAGTGTCTGTTCATGTCTTCTGCCCATTTCTTGACTGGATTACTTGGTTTTTGGGCCTTGAGTTTGATAAGTTCTTTGTAGATCTTGGAAACCTAGTTGCCTACCTTCCTAAAACAATTCTGCTTTCCTTCCTTCCATCCTGCCCCTGCCCCACTGGCCACTGTGACCACTGCCTACCACCTCTCCTACCCACAGCAACTCACACCCTTCTCCCCAGGGCTGCCGAGCCCCCTTCCATCACAGCACCTGCCTTTAGCATGGCCTGCATGGTTCTCTTCCTCCCCACTGGGCTATAAAGTCCTTGGTGGCAGAAACTGTTCCTTACCGACCCCATACCCCAGGCAGGGCTGGAGCACAGTAAGAACTCAATCAATAATTCTTAAGAATGAGTGAAATTAGAAATTCACTTAAGTGTACTTCATCAAGGTCAAATCTAACCAAGTATTGTTCATATTTTAAAGTGAGCCCCATTCTGGACTGAATAAAAAACCGAGGTAGCTTGGATGATAAGCATCCACTTGGAAACATCAAGTCAGGTGTGATCATGGCTGCCCCTCAAGGTCCTCAGGTTCAGATGGGGGCGAAGGGCTGAAGAGGACTGAAACTTCCAGATCAAGACCTCCTGAGGGTGCCTTATTCCCTGAAGCAGCGTCCCCTACACACACGCATGCGTGCACACACACCCAGAACTGGGAGAGGTCGGGCAGGGCTCCAGTCTTGAGCCCCGGACAAATGAGGAAGCAGGGGAGTTCTTCCTGCTCTCTTTCAGAATCGAAATTCTAAAAGACCCAGCTCTTTCTCGCCTGCAGATACATGCACTGTTTCTGTTGGACTTGGAAGGTCAGCTTCAAACCCCACTTTTGAAAGGGGAAAAAAACCTCACTATGCGATAGAGTCATTTACTTACCGTCCGCCGTGTGAAGGAGCTTGTGACTTTTCAACGTCCCTTTCGATTTGAATTTCTTGCCACACATGTCACACAGGTGGGTTTTCTCAGTGCTGTGACGATTCATATGAGCCTTGAGGTTACTCTTGCTACGAGTTGCGTACTCACACAAAGAACATTTGAAGGGTTTCACACCTACCGGAGACAGGGGGGAGGGGAGAAAATATATATATATATACACAAAATCACACAGACACACACCTCCTTACATGCATGTGCATGTGTGTGTGCATATCCACGTCGAACAAAGCAGTGCCCTTGCCTGTCCCTAGACACGCTGCCCACGGCCTGGCCATGCTCTCCTCCGTGCGGCTCCACCCGATGACCATGCCCTGTCCTCCTGGATCTCCCAGGGCCTCTCCTCTGGGCAGCTTTCTCTGGCTTGCCCAGAAAAAAGCCCCTGTTGCCCTCTCAGCGTCCCCACGCCCTGAAGTCCCCGCCAGCCGCACTGCTGGAGCGCACGGCGAGGGGCACGCACCTGCCTCTCCCCACAGTCTGGGACTCCTCACGGGCACAGAGCCCTGAGCACTTTCTACGGCACGCATCCGCGACACTCAACTGAGCCGATATTAAACAAGGGACGGAGGGAGGGAGGAAGGAAGGAAGGAAGGAAGGAAGAAAAACAAGGGCCTGTGCAGAAATCAATGGGATCGGGCCTCCAGGATCAGCTGTGAAAGCACATTTTCATAAACTGAGCAGAGCTTTGGCCTTAAACAGCCTTAGCAACAGGCTGCTGTTGGGCCGAAGGCTTGGACTGTGGGGCATCCTGGCTGCTCCTGCTTCAGTCGACAAACAACGACCGCGGACCTACTCTGGAGCACACACTGAGGGGGATCTGAAGATGAGCAGCCACGGCCCCTGCGGCCGCCATCCGGAGCAGATGTAAAACAAAAAGACCGTGACACCCGGAGCAACACGCACGGGGAGAGGGACGCGGTGCCCAACCCTGAGCACGGGGAGGACCGACACACTGCGTGCCCAGCATTTTCAGCCCTGGTCTACAAGACCCAAGACTTTGCAGCGAAGGAAATCGAGGCTTCACTGAGGCTGCGGGATGTGCTCGGGGCACGGAGGGCAGGTGCTTGTGTCCTGGTAGGCAAAGAGTGCCTCCCAACCTTGGCTTTGAGCTCTGCTCCTTCCGCCTCTTCTGGGTCCCTACTCCACCGCTTACTGAACTGTTCGCCCCTCCCTCGCAGATGGCGCTTCCCCCAAGGCCTGAGAACAGGTGTTTCTCTCCTCCCCACAGAAAACCGTCCGTCCGTTGTCCTCTGCAGGAGCCCTCTGCCTGCAGCCCTCCTGCTTCCTAACTCACAGGCGGGACTCAGCAAACGTCTGAAAGGGCTGCCCCCAACCCCAGGCCCTGGCCCTGAGCCTCACCCCCAGGAGTGCCGCGTCCCCACAGCGGGAAGCGAAGTTGGTGGCCTGCTGTCTCCAAGGACCTTCTGACCTCCAACTGCCCAAAGTCTCAGAGCGTGTTCCCCGCACTTCCCTTCACAGGCAAACACCCCTAAAGCACAGCCTATCTTCCTCCTTCTGCTGCTTCATCTCCACACAACTCTCCCGCCTTCTGGATTCTTCTTCCACGATGCCAGGCCAGAGGCCTCTCTGCCGTCCTCTTCGCCCTCGTTCATTCGTACCCCAGAGGCCAGCTCGGCACCTCCCAGGCCGGGGCCCGCGGGGGGCGCCACGTACCGCCGGGACGCAGACGCCCCGGGGATCGATCTGACCACGGCTCTAGCGCGGAAGACCCACGCACCTGTGCTCACCGCAGCTGCCGCGGGACGGGCAGCGACTGAGCTCCCTGAGCTTCGCTGGCCCACGGACACGTTTCTCAGGAAGCTGCAGGATGTCTAACTGCTGGGCACGTGAGGACACGAATCCTCCTCAAGGATGCCCACGTGGGGAATGGGGCACAAAACGCAAAGGGGGCTCCACCCTGAAAGAGCAGTACTCACCTTCGTGAGCCCAAATATGACGCTGAAGGTCGGAGCCGTTCTTCATGAAATAGAAATCGCAGTATGGGCACTTCATGGCTCGCTTCCCAATCAGACCTTTCAGCTGAACCCTCCTCCCAAGAACCTCGGAAATAGTGCTCATGGACACTTCTAGAAGAAAAGCAGGGGGACCGTCAGAAGCCGAAGAGGATCGGCTCCTGCGAGATGTCCGTGAACCTCATGACTGCGCCCCAACGCCCTGGCCGGTCCCAGCAGCGCTTAGGGGGCCAATCGAGATGTACCCCCCCTCCAGAGTCACGTGACAGGACTTTTGCCTGAAAACTGAACCAGACTCGAATCAAGTCTCAGATCTAAATATCCGTGAGCATACAATGCAAGGGATGGAGAAACAAGATCATGAGGCACCATCAGACAAATGCAGGACACGAAATCATCTACAGGAAAAGCGACCTGGTCCCTCCAACAAACTGATGTCACGGGAACAAATGTGGAGTGGGGTGAACCACAGAATATAAGAAACTCAAGTGACATAACAAGTAAAAACAAAATGACTGGGTCTTGATTCAAACAGTCTTGTGTTGACTGAGGAAATCTTAAATGAACTAATACTAGGTGGTAATAAAGAATCACCATTCATTCTGTTTGTTTTAATAGTGACCTAGTGGTTATGCTCCAAAAACACTGATTAGCATCCCAAAGTTCTTTTACGGGGAAATGACCTAAGTGCAGGACCTACTTTAAGATATTCTAGAAAAAAAAAGTCTGGAGGGTTGATGCAGGAAACCGGTCTGACAGAATGCACACGTGTCCAGCATCTGTGGGGCTTCCTCATGTTATCCTCTGTTTTGAATATATTTGAAGTTTAGACCAAAGCCAAAGCACACCCCACATATGTTCCTGAGAAAGGGTGGCTGGTTTAAATGAACGCCTTGGGCTCACACTGGACACAGGCTGACAGACCAGAACGAGGCCATCAGAGAATCCCATAACCCACGGGTTCCCACACAGATGAAGGTCTTAAGGCTCCATGTGTTCCCAGATAAAGCATGAGTGTTAGTGAACTC
This sequence comes from Ailurus styani, assembly GCA_002007465.1. Lineage (NCBI taxonomy): Eukaryota > Metazoa > Chordata > Mammalia > Carnivora > Ailuridae > Ailurus > Ailurus styani. The sequence continues at coordinate 2,418,363 of LNAC01000270.1, read as the reverse complement.
TATTATTTACTTTTCTTCAGCATCATTTATAATCAGCGAGTTAGTGCCCTGGCACAGGAGCGGATACAAAATAAAGCAGATACAACGGGGACATGGATGCGGGGAAAGGTGCACCCGGCTTACCTGTTCCTCGTGGATCCCACACACAGCGCTCTCGGGCTTGCCCGGTGGGACGCCGGGGATCTGGGGCTCGACCTGACAGTGGCAGCCCTTCCCCCAGCTCTCACGGGGAGGGAGGGCAGGAAAGTGCCCATGACCTGAACACAAGGGTCAGTGCACAGAGACCAGGTGGGGAGCCCCCAAATCCTCCCCAAGGATGGGACTCAGAGGAAGAACACAGAGAATCAACAGGAATTAAAGGAGTGGAGGAAACATGTCCCAGGTGGTGAAAACAGAGGTGTGACAGGCGTGAATACCCAAGTGGCTCGTGCTTCACACCTCCGAGTGGCCAGAAAGACCTGTGTGGGGAGACCCGAGGCACCGGTCACTCCGAGTCAGCAAGGCTCCTCAGTCTGGGGGCGCGCACCCCTCACAGACCACCCTGTTGGGCAACAAACTGTTCATGGGCCCCCGGGGAGTGGTGTCGAGGTCACACCTGCTTATATGTGACCCACCCAAAGGCATTCCAAGTGAACGTTCAAAGGGAGGAGGGAGATGGGGGTGTGGGGAGGTGTATCAGAATACCAGATGGAAGGATAAAATGGAGGATTCCCTGACGTTAAATAAACATAATCGTTTCCCTCGAATTCGCTCACCCTTTCATCCCCCTTTATTCCCATTTCGTGCAGTTGATACATAATCCTGTGCTTTAAAGTAAACATAAGCCCTTTAAAATGAATCTCCTCTTCAAAATGCATAACCTTACCGGGATGGTTAGTCTTGATATGCGACTTTATCAATCGGTCTTCTGAAAAAGACTTTTCACACACTGGACAAGAGTAACTCCTTTTGTCCTTAACAGAAAGAGAGCATAATCAATGGAGGGTCTCATTCAAACCTGGGCTCCGTGGAAAAACCACCACCACCGCCACCACCGCCACCACCGCTAGACCACAGTGCGCCTTCGCAAACACGTGACATGCCGCCTGCACCTGGGCCCACACAGCCCGGGGAGCCCCGCAGCGCTGGGAACGGTACCGGCTCCACTTCAGAAGGGAGGGTGGGGCTTACAGGCGACGGTCCGCTGCAGGTGGCCAGGCCGGCAGAGCGCAGGGCTCGGCCTCGAGGTCGACGGCGCAGACCAGCGCTGCTCCACGACCCAACGCGCATTATGTCCTCCAGTGTTCTCTGCGTGGCGTGTGGGGGGTTTCATAGAAGTTATTTCACTGAGACTCGCAACCACTGTCAACTGACAGGCACTGTGATGCTCACGTTACAGATTAAGACACAAGGCCAAGGGTGACGATCCCCAAGTCCCGAGGAAGAGCCGGCTTCTGAACCCGAGATGCCCCTCCCCCACCCCCCCCCAGGCTGCTCCTACGACTCCCAAGGCCCACATCCCACTGAGGCTGCAGGTAAGGAGTTCATTCCATGCTGCCCCTCGCTTCACTGACCCCGCTAACTGCCACGCTACATTCTCGCTACCAGAGAGGCTCTTGTGAATGACCCAGCTGGAGCTTTCGCTCACCTTTTCCTTCAGCTCACTGTAGGGCTACTTCACAGGCCAATTTTACCCCAAAGGGTAGTTGTTATGGGTTCAACTGTGTCCCCTGCAAAATTCACATTAAAGTCCTAAACCCCGGGGCACCTGGGTGGCTCAGTGGGTTAAAGCCTCTGCCTTCGGCTCAGATCACGATCTCAGGGTCCTGGGATCAAGCCCTGCATCAGGCTTTCTGCTCAGCAGGGAGCCTGCTTCCCCCTCTTTCTGCCTGCCTCTCTGCCTACTTGTGATCTCTCTCTCTCTGTCAAATAAATAAATAAAATCTTAAAAAAAATAAATAAAGTCCTAAACCCCAGGGGGCACTTGGGTGGCTCAGTTGTTAAGCATCTGCCTTTCGCTCAGGCCCTGATCTCAGGGTCCTGGGATGGAGCCCCATGTGTGGCTCCCTACTAAGCAGGAAGCCAGCTTCTCCCTCTTCTACTCCCCTTACTTGTGTTCCCTCTCTCGTTGTCTCTGTCAAATAAAAATCTTAAAAATATAAATAAATAAAAATAAATAAAGTCCTAAACCCCAGTACTTTAGAATGGGATCTTATCTGGAAACAGGCTCATTGTAGATACAACAGTTAAGATGAAGTCACGGGGTGGGGGAGGGGGTGGCACAGGGTGTGCAAATCCAACATGACTGGTGTCCTTATTTAAAAAAAAAAAAGGAAATTTGGACACAGACATGCACACAAGGGGATGCTATGTAAAGAAGAAAGCAGAAATCCAGGTGATGAGTCTGCAAGCCACAGAACAACAGAGATTGCTGGGAAACCCCAGAAACTAGGAGGGAGGCGAAAAACAGACTCTCCCTCACCACCCTCAGAAGGAAGTAACCGTGCGGACACCTTGATCTTGGGATCCTGCCCTCCAGAACTGGGAGACGATAACCCACTCGGTGGGCAGGGGGTCCTAGAGCCTAATACAGGGGGTGAGCAGACGAAGGGAAAGGGCTGCAGGTGCTTCAGACGGGCAGGAGGGGCAGACAGACAGCACAGAGTTTGCTCCGACCCGCCCTCAGCGTCGCCGACAGGAAGACAACCAAGTGAGGCAGCATTAGTGCAAGCTCACCAGGCAGAGAAACACCCACAAACCCACAATGAGCTGCAAAGTGTGACCTGTTAACAAACTGCACAAGCCCAGAAGAAACGCAGGAGCCATGGCTGCAAGGAAAGGTTTCCATGTGTGTTCTAGGACGTTAACAGTCCCTACTTACCTCGATGTACAAGAGAATGAGTTCCCACCACTGACTGAGCACCTGGAGCTCAGTCTACTCACACCCTCACACCAATAAATCATGACAGCAATAGCGACCATCTCTTAAGAACTTACTCATGCAGAGTGCTGTCCTCTGCATACCACACCCTATGAGGCATTTGAGAAACTGTCCAAGGTTCACACCACCCCCAGAGAGCAGAAGTGGGTGTCCAAACCAGACTACTATACTCCAAAGCTCCTGCTCCTATAAGACTATGACTAGGAGTATGGGCTCAGGGCTGAGTCCCTAGGTTCAAATCCTGGTTTCACCACTTATTAGCTGGTGAACTTTGGGCAAGTGACTTCACCTGTCAATGTCCTGGTTTCTGCATTTATAAAACAGCAATAAAAATGGCCTCCTTGCTCAGAGGAAAAAGGAAATTAAAAACACATAAAGTGGACTTCCAATTTCCAGTCCAGCACATAAGAAGCTTAGAAATCTCCACTCCGCCCTAATAACAAATGAAATGTTGGACAAACTGAAAAAACAACAACTCTTGTTAATCCTTAGGAGACATGAGGTCATAGGGCAAACCACTGCCCCCCAAGCTGGAGAGAATGCAGAGAATCCCGACTTCTTGGAGCACAAAGCCGCAGGCAGAAAGCTCTCTGCAAACCAGGACCAGAGCAGGGAAACTCAGCCAGGAACTAACAAGCTGCTGGAAGCTCACTGTGGATAACTAGGAAAGTTAAAAATTCAAGGGGCACCCACTTCTTTTTTTAAGATTTTATTTATTTATTTATTTGACACAGAGAGAGAGATCACAAGTAGGCAGAGAGGTAAGCAGAGGGAGGAGGGAGACCAATGTGGGGCTCGATCCCAGGACCCTGAGATCATGACCTGAGCTGAAGGTAGAGGCTTTAACCCACTGAGCCACCCAGGCGCAGGGGCACGCACTTTTCTGAGTTTTGCCTCCAGGAGCTCAAGCTTGTACTCACATGAATATCAGAGAAAAACCCAGGCTTCCACTTTCGGCAAGGGGGAGGGGAGCTGGGGGGCTGGGAAAGGAACCATTCTGAAATACACCACAGTATCCCACTCCTCTAAACAAGACCTGCCGCCGGGGGAAACCAATTAACCAGCACCTAACCTGCTGGGGTATTATTAGAGACTAAGCTACCTGGCGGAAAGGAAATACCAACCACCAGCCTCCTACTACATCCTTCCACCTGTGAGAAAGGACACACCCAAACCCAGACCACTTCAGCCATCCTTCCCCGCCTAAGGGAGCTGGAAACAAACCAAGAAACACCGGAAAAGCTCACGTCCAGGGGCAGAGGCTCACCGAGAGACAGAGACCTAATCACAGGGTTCCGGAACGAGCCCCCACCCCCACCCCTTACCAATACATTAGTAAAGGCCTAACATAGTTCTTTGTCCCCAGCACAGCCTGTCCAGTTATGAAGGAAGAAAAAAATTACAAGACATACTAAAAAGCAAAACACACAGTTTAAAGAGACAGAGCAAGCATCAGAACCAGACCTAGATATGGCAAGGATGCTGGGATCATCAGACTGAACACACTTAAAGCAACTCTGACTCGAATGCTCAGGGCTCTACTGGACGAAGCAGAGAGCAGGCAAGAGACGCTGCCCTAATGAAAGCAGAGACATGACCATTCTCAGAAAGAACCAGCAAAGAAATGCTAGAGATCAAAACCACTGCCACAGAAGTGAAGAATGCCTATGACAGGAGGAGTAAGAAATTGGACACAGCTGAGGAAAGAATTTCTGAGCTTAGGGATGTCACCAAAGAAACTTGTAAAACTGAAAAGCAGGCAGGAAAGGAGACTGATGGATACAGAAGAGAACATCCAAGGGCTGTAGGACGACAGAAGGCGTACTATGTAAGTAGTGAGAATATGAGAAGAAGGAGATAAAGGAACTGAAGAAATATCTGAAACGATAATGACTGAGAATTTCCCTTATAAGATGTCAAACACCAAAACAGATCCAAAAATCTCAGAGAACACCAAAAAGGAATAATAACAAATAAACTACACCTATCATGTTTGAACTACAATAACCCAAAGTTAAAGAAAAAATACTGAACAAAGCCAGGGTTGGCAGGGAGGACACCTCACCTCTAGAGAAGCAAAGAAAAGAATTACACCCATCTTCTCAGAAACCACACAAGAAGAAAACAGAGTGAAATATTTACAGGGCTTAAAGAAAAAAACACCAATGCAGAATTCTGTACCCTGCAAAAGTATCCTTCAAAAAGGAAGGAGAAATAAAGACTTCCTCAGACAAACAAAAATTAAAGGAATTTGTTACTGCTAAGACCTGTCTTACAAGAAATATTAAAACAAGATAAAGTTAGAAACTTGATCTGCATAAAGAAAGTGCACTGGAGAAGGAAGAAGTGAAGGTAAAATAAACTTTTATCTTAATCTTAATTGACCTAACAGAAAGTTTGTTCAAAATAATAACAGCAACAATGTATTCAATAATATATGCTTTCTATATACATATGGTTATGTAAAATTGAAATAAATATCAACAATGATACAAAGGGTATAAAGAATGAATTGGGATTATTTTGTTATTACAAGGTATTTACACTATCTATGAAGTGGAACAGTGCTATTTGAAAATCAACTTGGATTATATATAAATGTATACCATAAGTTCTATGGTAACCACTAGAAAAAGTAAAAAAAAAAAAAAAGCTTAAGTGATAATGCTAAGAAAGGAGAGAAAATGAAATCATATAAAATGCTCAATTAAAACTACAAACGAGGGATGCCTGAGTGGCTCAGTCAGTTAAGTATCTGCCGGGGCTCAGGTCATGATTTCAGGGTCCTGGGATCAAGCCCCTTGTTAGGCTCCCTGCTCAGCGAGGAGTCTGCTTGTCCTTCTGACCAACCACCCCGCCGCTCATGCACTCTATCTCAGAAAAATAAATACAATCTTTAAAAAATAAATAAATAAAACTACAAACGACAGAAAAGAAAAAGACTAGAACACAAAGGAACAGAGAACAAGGGCAACAAATAGAAAACACTAACAAATATGATCAATGTTAATTCAACTATATCAATAATCACTCTATCAATTATCTAAATGTACCAATTAAAAGGCAAGATTGCCAGGCTGGATCGAGAAGATTCAACTGTACGTTGGCTGTAAGAAACCCCCTCTAAATTTAAGACACATGCAGATTAAAAGGAAATTATACCATGTTAACACTAATGAGAAGAAAGGGGAAGTAGCTTTATTAATTTCAGACAGAACAGACTTCAAGGATAGTTTTCAGTTATAAAAAGGGACATTACATAATGTTGAAGCGGTCAATTCACCAAGAAGACATAATAATCCTTAACATGTACGCAACTAACAACAGAGTCAAAAAGCATGAGGTAAAAACTGGTAAAATGGCAAGGAGAAAACGCTGGATACACGACTTTAGTTGGAGACTTCAATGCCCCTCTATCAGAAATGGAAAGATCCAGCAGGCAGAAAATCAGTGAGGACACAGTTGAATTCAACAACACCATCAATCAACTGGGGATAATTGACATTTTAGACGACTTCATCCAACAACAGCAGAATACACATTCTTCTCAAGGTCGCATAGAACATTCACCAAAACAGACCACATTCTGGGCCATAAAACAGCCCTCAACAAACTGAAAAGAAGAGAAATCATACAGAGTCTGCTCACAGACCTCAATGAATTAAACTAGTATTCAGTAACAGAAATATAGCTGGGCTATCTCAAAATATGTATACAAATTAAACAATATACTTTTAAAAAACACAAGTTGAAGAAGAAATCTCAAGAAAAAAATTTTTTAAACTAAATAAAAATGAAAACACAAGTTATCAAAGTCTATGAAAAGCAACGAAAGCTATATTTAGAGGAAAATTTATATAACACTGAATGTATAATATTAGAAAAGAAGAAAGACCTAAAATCAATCATCTAAGCTTCCAACTTAGGAAAGTAGAAAAAGATGAGTAAATTAAATCCAGATTAAGCAGGAAAAAAATTAGAGCAGAAATCAAATAAATTAAAAATAGGAAATCACAAATACCATATGATTTCACTCATATGTGAAATTTAAGAAACAGATGAACATGGGGAAGAGGATAAAAAAAGAGAGAAGGAGGCAAACAATAAGAGACAAATAACTAGAGAGAACAAACTGAGGCAGCTGGAGGGAAGCGGGGGCTGGGCTAGATGGGTGACCTGTTGGGATGAGCACTGAGGGTTGTATGTAAGTGAAGAAAACAGTAAATTCTGCTCCTGAAACCAACATTATACTATATGTTAACTAACTGGAATTTAAATAAAAACTTGAAAATCCATACAGACATACAGGAAATCAACAGAGAAAAATCAACAAAACCGAAACCTAACTCTTTGAAAAGATCCCTAAAATCCTGAAGCCTGAGGAAAGAGAGGCCACAAGTCACTAATATAAGAAATGGAAAAGGGGACATACTACTGAAAAGGGGGACCTAGCACAGATCCCCTGAACATTAAAAAGACAGTAAAGGGGGCGCCTGGGTGGCTCAGTGGGTTAAAGCCTCTGCCTTCGGCTCAGGTCATGATCTCAGGGTCCTGGGATCGAGGCCCGCATCAGACTCCCTGCTCGGCGGGGAGTCTGCTTTCCCCTTCTCTCTCTCTGCCTGCCTCTCTGCCTCCTTGTGATCTCTCTCCCTCTGTGAAATAAATAAATAAAAATCTTTAAAAAAAATAAAAGACAGTAAAGGGATACCATGAATATGTCTATGCCCACAAATTTGACAACCTAAATGAAACAGACCAATTCTTTAAAAGACACAATGCCAAAACTCACAAAGAAAGAGATAATCATAATTGTCCTATCTCTAATTAAAGAAATGGCATCAATAATTAATGTTGCAAAAGAAGAGGTGCTTCGGTGGCTCAGTTGGTTGAGCATCTGACTCTCGGTTTTGGCTCAGATCATGAACTCTGGATTGTGAGATCGAGCCCCGTATCAGGCTCCAGGGTCAATGAGGAGTCCACTTGAGATTCTCTCTCTCTCTCCCCCTCTCCGTCTGCCCCTCCCCTCACTCTTGTGCACACTCTCTCAAAATAAATGAATCCTTAAAATAATAATAATAATGATAATAATAATAATAATAATAATAATAATACTCTTCCAAACAAAAAGTACCCAGCCCAGATGTGTTCACCAGTGAATTCTACCAAACATGTAAGGAAGAGGGACGGCCTGGGTGGCCCCTGGGTGGCCTGGGTGGCTCAGTCAGTTAGGCATCTGTCTTCGGCTCAGGTCATGATCTCCAGGTCCTGGGTCAGGTTCCCTGCTCAGTGGGGAGTCTGCTTCTCCCCTCCACTTATGCACACTCTCTCTCAAATGAATAATAAATAAAATCTTTCAAAAACCATGTAAGGAAGAAATTATACCAATTCTCTATGATCCCTTTTTAAAAATAGAAGCAGAAGAATTGAACTTCCTAACTCATTCTACAAAGGCCAGCATTACCCTAATACCCAAAACAGACAGTACAAGAAAAGTAAATTACAGCCCAGTATCTCTCATGAACAGAGATGCAAAAATCCTCAGCAAAACATTAGCACACTGAACCCAATAATGTGTAAAAAGAACTATATACCACAACCAAATGGGATTTATCCCTGGTAGTCAAGGCAGATTCAACATTCTAAAATCAAATAATAAATCTATCATACCAATAGAATAAGAAATAAAAATCACATGCTCGTATCAATAGAAACACAAGAATTTGGTAAAATTCAACATCCATTCATGATAAACAATCTTAGTAAACTAGGAAGAGGCAAGAACTTCCTCAGCTTGATAAAGATTATCTGTAAAACACTTACAGCTAACATCATACTTAATGATGAGAAACTAGAAGTTTTCCCACTAAGATTAGACACAAATCAAGAATCTGTTTACTAAAGTAAAAGAAGCCAATGGGAAAAGGCTCCAAATTATATGATTCCAACTCTATGACATTCTGGAAAAAGCAGAACCACGGGGAAAGCAAAAGGATCCACAGTGACCAGAATGTAGGGGGAAGAGGGGGCTGAACAGGTGGAGCGAGAAGGGGTTTTAGGGCAGGGAAACTCTTCCCCATGATGCTAATGGCAGACGCGTGTCATTATACATTTGTCCACACCCGCAGAACGTACAACACCAAGACTAATCCGAATGTAAACTCTGGACTCTGGGTGTTACTCGCGTGTCGCTGTCCGCTCGCGGACTGTAACCAAGGTACCCCCGTGGTGCAGGATGTCTAGAGTGAGGTAGGTTGTGCCTGTCTGGGGACAGCGAAATCTTTGTACTTTCTGGTCAATCTGCAGTGAACTTAAAAGATAAAGTTTATTAAGAGACAACACACATGAAGTGCTTAGCATGGAGCCTGGCCTCTAAGGAGCCCTCAGTAAATCTGAGAGATGTTGCTGATGTGGCTGTGGCCTCGCTAATGGAGCTCGGCCTCAGGGAGCAGACCTTCTTGTGGGCTAACACACCCCGGGAATCTCCAAGAAGTGGGGGGGGTCTCAGGGAGCGCCCTCCAAACTCCCTTGTGGATTAGTTGCTGCTGTTGCAGAACAACCTTGAGAGGGTGCTCCCTGGAGCACACCAAGGAGAACGGTACTTGGTATTCAAAAACAAAAAGAACACCTCACAAAAGTCCCTCTGAACCACCAGCCTGGCTGCGTGTCCCACAAAACACCTGGGTTCCAAGCGATGCCTGCCAAGCTCAGGTGTCCAAGGGGTCCAGGCAGCTCTTGTGACACCGTCCCGAGCTGTGCGCGCAGCCAATGCCACAGACTTCCAGCCAGGCTATACTGTGGGCTCAGGCCTTCGCAAGGCGCTCCCGTCACTGTCCTCCTCTGCCCTTGACCCTTCCAGGTCACCCCATCACTCCTGGAGGAGGCCTGTCACCACCCCCGCCTGCCCCCAGCGCCCTCATCAGCGGAGATGATGGAGGTGTTCAGCAGGGCTTTGAAGGAGTTTACAGTCATCTCCCCTGAGTCCCTGCTATCTGATTTTTTTTCTTTTAATCTCTGATAGTCTGAAAGCAATTTATCTTAGAGCTTATCAGGGCCCCCCGTTTCTTGATGCCTCTGAAGATTGTCAGAAGGACACAGGCGGTGGGACACAGGCCGTGGGAGGAGGGGGCACTCTGAGGACTCACTGCTTTTTCTCTCTCCCAAGTCTCAGTTCTGTACCAGAGATGAAAACCCAAACTGACACAGCAAACTTAAAACGAGCAGGTGTTCAAAGAGCTCCTGGCAGGGGCACAGAGCACAGAGCCCACGCAGTAATGACCGTCGGGGAGCCCAGCCCTCGGAGTTTGTTTGCGCCACGTGGAAATGGCCTTCAAAGCAACAAAGGACCCTGTGAAAGAAGAAAGGCTTCCGCAGGAGTCTGTGGCCACGGTGTGGGGTGTGGGCGTGGCCCCAGGGCTCAGGCTCAGGCCCCCTGCTCTCACGCCGGGGTGGACTCGGTCTTGGTCTACGGCTCTAGGGCAGGGCCTTGGCCCCCAACGCAACCAGGCAGCTCTCAAGTCTGACACTAGCAGCGGGTGGAGAGGATCCAGCCTGCCCCCAGCTGCCAAGTGTATTACCTGGCACCTAAGTACTACTCCTATAAAATATGTGAGTTCGGGCGCCTGGGTGGCTCAGTGGGTTAAAGCCTCTGCTTTCGGCTCAGGTCATGATCTCAGGGTCCTGGGATCGAGGCCCGCATTGGGTTCTCTGCTCAGCAGGGAGCCTGCTTCCTCCTCTCCCTGTCTCTCTTCCTGCCTCTCTGCCTACTTGTAATCTCTCTCTCTGTGTCAAATAAATAAATAAAATCTTTAAAAAATAAATAAATAAATAAATAAAAAATATGTGAGTTCAAGTTTAGAAACTAGGGTAGGAAATGGCACTCTGAACAATCTCTCAGGAATAAAATCATGGTGATGGAGTCCAAGGGCCCCTGTTATGGCCAGCCACTGCACGAGGACCGAGGTATGAGACACTGGCCCTGCCCTCCAGGGGCCCGTGAGCTAGTGCGAGCTGCCACCACACAGAGGCAGAAAAGGTGACACTGATTTGAACAAGCTAGAAAAAAACCTGCCATCCCCCGAACCTCTCCACAAAACAAACAAACACGCTCCATTTGGGATTTTGACTCAAGGATCCCACTGTCCCACTGAAAGCAGTTCTGTTCTGCCAGGTGAGCCCCTTCAATCCTAGACCCCCGGGGGCCTTGCTCACACGAAGCTGCATTTTAGACACAGGAAGCTCTGGGAGCCCCAGGTCTCCGGCGCTGTGGATACACGCTCAGATGGGGCCACACAGAAGCCAACTGGTCTGTGACCACCAGAGAGGGGAAAGACGAATCTATTTCCAGAAAGCTACTGGAGGTAGCTCCCTCTACTTTCTTTGTGCTTTGCTGGCAACATGTTACTTTACTTCCAGCAAGTAAGAGTAAGATGTTTTAAATGTGTGTACCCTTGTAGCCAAAAACAGAGCTCGCAGTTTTCAAAGGCAGGGACCAAGAGCTAATCTGAAACGTGTGTTGAGAGGCCATCCCGTCCCGGACAGATGGGTGCCTCCTCAACACCCCGCTACCTCCCCCACCCGCCCCCCCACCCCACCCCTGGCTACTACTAAGAAGGAGGACGAGCTGGCTCAGACTGGCCGCTCCTCTGTGCGGCTGGACCTGTGCTGAGTCCCTCACAAACACCATCTCACTCAATTCCCACAACAACCCAACAACCCAGGAGGCACTTCACAGACCAGGTATCAGAGAAGTTAGGAAGTGAAACCACACCCTATGAGTGGTCAAGTTAGCAGGTGACACCAAAATGTGTCCTGTCCCCAGGGCGGGTTTGTGACTGCTACACGTGCCCTCAGATCAGCTGGTTACCCGTGAGGTCTTCTTAGAAGGAACATAAGCTGGAGATAAAGGAAAAGACTAACAGAGCGTAAACATCCACCATACGCTCTAATTCCTACCGTTTCAAATGTTATCTATCAGGAGGTACTGAAAGGGCAGATGCCCAGGTTCCCCTCAAATTACAGTGGAAGTTTGAGCCCGGCAACCTCTCACCCCCATGTGATTCTCATTCAGGACGTCATGAAGTACATCAGCGGGGTCAGTAACATCAACTTGATTTAGAGGGACCCACAGGAGGTCACCCACTTGACACTGCCATCTGGGACACACAAGGATAAACAAACATATTGAGACATGGAAACGGGGGCACCTGGGTGGCTCAGTCGGTTAAGCATCTGACTCTTGGTTTCAGCTCGGGTCATGATCTCAAGGTCGTGAGACGGAGCCCCCACACTGGGCTCTGCACGGAGTGTGGAATCTGCTTGAGATTCTCTCTCTCCCTTTGCCTCTGCCTCTCCCCATACCAAGCCCCTCCCCCGTCTCAAATAAATCTTGAAACATGGAAACAAAGGTCTCAGAAAACAATACTTAACTTTGGGCAGAAGTGCCTAATGCTAGTCATTTCTACTTTATTCTATGGCATTTCATTTTTTAAGAGACACTTACTAGTTGTGACCCACTAAACTTTCACAACTGAACTGTTTCATGACCTACAGACCGCAAAAACGGATCTGGGTGTTTCACACATTTTCTAATTTTATGCCACGACCTTGAGAGGCCAGAGATGGTACCTAATTTTCATGTGACAAATGACAAAGCGGAGACTCAGCAAATGCCCAAGACCACGGAGGTGGACATGGGGTCTGAGCCACAGCCCGCCGGAGCCCAAAGCCCCCGGCAGTACACGTGTTCTTCACATGCCCCTGCACAAACGTCACACAACGCCATACAAACGGGGCCTGCTCCGGCAGCATCATGAACCACTGCCCTTGGCTGGCTCTCCTCATTTCCTTGATGCTAACACAGCCTTGACTGTAAGTCACAGCACCTAGTCCCTCAGGAGAGGGATATGGTAGGAGAGACCAGATTAAAGGCACTCATGCCTTCTGATCATTGAGTGCGTCATTAGCGAAGACACGGGTAAGAGTCACAAGAAACAGGCAACTCCGCCAAACTATCCCAGGGTCCTAGTGCAACTAGGATGGACCTGGAGGGAGGCCCATCTGGGGTGGGGCAGGGGTTCGATTTAAACTTTCCTTACTTTCGCAGTGCATGGTAATCGGAGTTGAAAACAGGCAAATGCCGGATCAAATGTGAAAGTTCAACCAGACTTTCAACACACCTGGCCCATCTCTCTGGGGCACAGACAGGGGAACCAAGCCCCAGGCTGAGGTAAGGTCACAAGAGCACCACTCTCCCAAGTCAGGCAGACCCTTCCCTGCCCAGAGTCCTCAGCTCAGCACCTTTCTGTCATAAAGCTCACTTGTGTTATCTCGTGGGGCCCTCACCACAAGCCTGAGAAAACAGGGCATATACTCACTCTGCCGTTATTTATCAATTGCATGATTCCCTTTATACAGAATCCCCAGCCAGGCCAACCCATGGGACTAGAAAGCAGATCAGCTACTGCCTAGGGCCTGGGGAGGGAAAGGAAGCAATGCTAGCTAACGAAAGATATCCCAACCAGGTCTCCATTTCCTTGGTAACTTCGGCTCCATTCCAGAAATAATTTACAGGCTCAAAAGACAAATGCCGTCTGAACTCCAAATACTGGAACTCGTTTTCACAAATGATGCCGTCTAACTACATCGGCAATAACTCCGCGTGCTTCGTGGCAACGTTTCCAATATCCTGGTGTAAATACAAAAGGCTTCCCCTCCGAGTGTGCGGCCTACTCTCCTGGGAGCTTCCCCCCTGCCTCTCCCTTGTCCAAAGTCTACTCATCAAACTCAGAACCCCTCCTCCAGGCAGCCCTCCTTTACCTTGACCTTCACCTTGACCTCTCCGGGGCAGTGTGGGAGGGGAAGGTGAAGTGTGCTGGCCTCTCTTACCCTCCCTCATTGCCCTACTGTCCTCTTGTTGATTGCCGCCCACCCCACGCCCCCTCCCCCCCGAAACAGAGCACCGTGTAGGCAGCCGGGGGTCATACCCATGTCTGAAATCCCAGTGCCCGGCACACAGAGGACGGCATCTCTCGCCTGCGTCGGCGAGCTTCAGGGCACCAGGAGCACAATCACCTTGAAAAGTGCCTCAAACGGAAGAACTGCAAACATCAGGGAGGGAAATCACACCTGAACAACTTCTAAGAAAACGTGAGTGTTCCTGAGAATCAGGAGGACACCCTGTTTTTACAAAATCCACAGTCAGGCTCCCTTATTCCTGCTCCTCTCTTGCGGGAATTCTCAAGGACGTTTCGTTACCGTAGCAGGAGACACAGCACAGAAAGCATCCACGCAGCCCCTGCTCTCCCGGGACAAAGTCGACCTCCAGCACGTTCCTTCCAAAGGGGCACGGGTTTCCAAGAGACCCGCCAGAAGGGTGCGGCCAACGTTCACGACCATCTGCCTGACCACAGTGTGACCGGGGGGGAGCCAGCGCATGACCACAACGAGGCGGAGGAAATATTCCCGCCTCCTGGAGCTGGTATGAGAATTGTGATGGGGGACCAGACCACAGGAGGAGAACCAATCCTGTCACCCCTGCCCCCAACACACCCTGTCAAGTGTCGACGCCGGAGACACAGCCTCTCGGAAGGAAGATTCACAACCACAGAAACCTGAGAAGAGAAACGTCTTTAAATGCCGCTTTATCAAGATAAATCAAAGGATATGAAATTGGGTCTTAAAATCTTAGGATGGGTCCCCAACGGGCGCTGCTGACCGTGAGGACCAGGGATGTGGCCAGGAGGCTGAGCACTAGCATCCAGATGCAAGAAAAGGCCTGGGCTCGAGCTGAGTCCCTCTGACACACGCGGCGGGCAAGGAAAACGGGGGTGGGGGAAACGGTCCCACACACTGAGGGGCTCTGACAACTTCCTCTTCCGTGTCAGTGCTCTGCCTGTTTCCAAGTCTCCCGATGCACAGCGGCAAGCCTCCAGATGGTAAGCAGAATAGACGATAGTGATTCTATAAGTCTGTGGCATACGGTGCTTACTCCGTGTCAGGCATCGCTCTGAGACATCTACGTGTATTCTCTTACCTCACCCTCCCAAGGGTGGGTAAACTGAGGCACGGGGCAGTTACATGACTCATCGTGAAGTCAGAGGCATGGCAAATGGGGGCCCGAGAGCTAAACCCCACAGTCTGGCTCCTGGTCATAACTGCCACACCCCAAGGCTGCCCCAGCACCCTCTCCCCATGCTGGCCTCCCTCCCTCCTGACTTCATATGGGTTTCCAGCAAAGTCATCATAATGATGATTTCTGCCACCCCCGTTTCCCCCGCCCTGAGACAGGACTGGAAGAGCAATCCTGTAAGGAAACAGGAAGAGCCTGCCTTCGTGGCCTACTCAGAAAGAGAGAGACATGCACTAAGGTCCCAGGTGACAGGCAGTAGCGGGCACACGGCCGACAACACAGTCACTGAGCAAGGTTCTTGCCAGAACATTCCATCCTATCCGCCCAGGACCACAGGAGGTCTACATACACAGACAAACATACAATGTGTCTGCAAGCACGTGTTGAACACGTGTACACACACGTATACATGTGTGGCTAATACACACCTGTGTCTTGCATGTGTGTGGATACAAATGTGTGCATATGCAGAAGATGAATATATACTTTTTAATATATATTTCATACAGAAGGCTTCCAAGTCTCAGAAAGGACAAGTGACTTGCCCCAACATCCACAGCCCGTGTGAGCGCTAGAGACAGCATTGGCAGGCATCTCACCCCGGACCAGGAGCCCTGACCCACCCCACTGCACCTACAACACCCCGACTTCACCCATGAGTGACAAAAAGTGCCACCGCGTGAAGGACTTCCGTGCCAGAACACAGTGGAAGTACGCCAAGTTTCCGAAGCCTCCTTCTGCGCTGTCTGTGGTATAAAGCGGAATACCATTAGAGCAGAACCACACCTGGGGCCCGGGGAGGGCCTCCTTTAGAACCTGCAGAAGGCTCATCACGCTCGGGCGTCGGCCCCTTGAGTGACGCGAGAGTTTGCAAAAGTAAATAGTCATTCATGACATTGTGTCACCTGCCACCAAAGAATTAAATAAGTTTTATCATTATGAATATTAACAGCCTCTTGGATTAAATTTTTTTTTTTTTTTAATAAAAATGCTTCACAGACCAGGTCTCGCAGACGGTCAACCACCACCACCAGAGGATGACGGTGGTCGTCACCATTGACCGCGCTCTCCCCATGAACCCAACACTGCCTGCTGCTTCCCAGGCCCCATCGAACGGTGCCTCTCCGCTGTCAGCAGCAGCCTTATTCCTACTAGCACCTCTGTTATTAACAACTCTTTACAACGTCGTTTAAGAAATCCTCGCTTTATGGGCGCCTGGGTGGCTCAGTGGGTTAAAGCCTCTGCCTTCAGCTCAGGTCATGATCTCAGGGTCCTGGGATCGAGGCCCGCATCGGGCTCTCTGCTCTGCGGGAAGCCTGCTTCCTCCTCTCTCTGCCTGCCTCTCTGCCTACTTGTAATCTCTCTCTCTGTGTCAAATAAATAAATAAAATCTTTAAAAAAAAAAAAAGGAAAAAAAAAGAAATCCTTGCTTTATTTTTACTCTGCAGTCTTCTATAGTTTTTCTCTGATGCGGAAAAATCTGCACAGGGAGGAAATTTGTTCAACCAAACCCTTCTGCGACATCTGGGACTCTCACTGCGCAGGGAATCCCGGGCGAAGCATCCTGGGAGGGGAGCACCTGCTCGCGCACCGGGCCCCCAGGAAGCAGGACAGCGCCCCAGGCACCGAGGGGAGAAAGTGGGGCGCTCCAAGGGTAGATGGCGCGGCTGTGCGGGCTTGCTACTTACCAGCTCTGTGTGAACTTTCAGGTGGGCCTGCAGCTTGTATTTATCTGGAGTGTTGTAGTCACAGCCGTCGGTGGGACACTTCAGCAAGATGTTGCTGTGTTTCTGAATGACATGGCGCTTAAGGCAGTTTTTGGTGATGGAGGAGTAATGGCACTGGGAGCAATGGTACAGGTGTTCCCGCGTGTGGGTGCGCACGTGCATGTCAAAGTGCACCTGGTACCAAAAAAGTTTGCCTAAAAAAACATCGTCACATGAGAACCAGGAAATCTCTTCTATACGGAATTTCAATTTTCCCGTTACGATTTTTTTTTTTTTTTTTACTATTCTAGTTAGCTCCCTCTTGGGCCTGTCCGGGTCACCCTTCACACCTTCCTCACGTCTGTCTGCAGATCAATTCTCAAAGGCAGGAGACTGCAGACCCCGAGGGTGCTGCTGTGTCTGCGCGACGACGTCAGCGCTGGGAGAGGGGGAGCCGGTGTTTACTGAGGACCAACGAGAGCACCCGAGACGGCCGTGCACGTGCATAAGGCAGAGCTGCTAGGCTCTCCTGACACCCAGGCCAGAGCAGGGCCTCCTATGTGCAGGGACGCTGGCCCTCCAGGAGGCTCAGAGCCCAGGCCCGCACCATGAGCAGGAAGGACGCTATTTGGGGCTCCCTACAGAGAGCCACACTGACATCACGGCCACAGCATAAGCTACACTTTATTTACCCCTGTCGTGAGCCAGGAGAACTCTCCTTCATTCCCATTCTGGTCGTGGATAAACAACTGTGCGCGCGGGACCACGCCGGCGCAGCTAACCGTCCAGTCCCCCGGCTGCCCCTACAAAGACTCCACGTGCTAAATGGTAACCCGGGGGGCACCTGGTGCTATCTACAGGTGACGAAGGGCAGCTCATTTAGAAGCGGTGCTTTGCAAAGAGACGAGCTCGAATCAAACACGAGGGGGCCCAAAGCAAGCCAGGGATGGGCGGGACTGCCGGGGACGGAGCTCAAGCGGCCGCTTGCCCAGCTCTACGACTCCTTACCACAGTATTCACACTCCAGGTCCCCGTACACCTTCCGGATCCTCTCGCACAAGCTGGTGTTCATCCGTCTCTTCTGCAAACCGTCCAGGATCTTCATGAACGCGCTGATGCCAGCCCGGTGCTCAGAGGCGGGTGTGCAAGAGTCGGGCGGGGGCAGGGCCAGGTCCCCTCCGCCCGCTCCCAGAGCAGCGTCTGAGGCCTCACCTGGGCTAGACCTGAGGCACCTACTAGGGTCAGGCCCCTCGCGGGCAGGCGCAGCCGCTTCCTGCCCCGCCCCCGGGGGGCTCTCGGCACCCTGCGTGTCCTGGTTTGCTTCTGCACTTGTGGCCTCAGGCAGCAGCGGTAGGACTTCTGGGCCCCGAGTCTGGGAGGAGGCTCCACGCGGGGCACCCCCGGTCTCCTCGGGGGCAGTGCAAGCCTCGGCAGAGGAGGGATCATTCTTTAGCAAAAACCCATCGGAAGCCATGGAGTGCGAACGAAGGTCCGTGGAATCCACGGCAGCTTCCAGCTCACAGGGTGGCAGGGCAGCGCTCCCGGCCTGGGGGCTGGCTAAGGGCACAGACGGGGCAGGCTCCTCCTCAGGGGCCTCCGGCTCCTTCTGTCCCTCCCCAGGCTGTGCATCTCCGGGGCCGACCGCCCCCTTGGGCGCAGTCACCCCCTTGAACACCACCTCCTCCTCCGCCAACGGCTGGCCCCCCAGGGCTTCAGGCTGGATGTCCCCGCCGGGCTCCAGGAGGCAGAAGCTCTGATTGATGGAGCTGGTGAAGACCCCGGTCTCCTGCGCGGCCCCGTGCACCTCGCGGATGTGGGCGCGCAGCCGGATGGAGCTGACAAACTTCTTGAGGCATATGGCACAGACGTACACAAAGGGGTGCTTCCTGACATGCAGCTCCAGCGCCTGGTACTTGGTGGCCCCGTGGCCGCAGAGCTCGCAGGCAAAGGGCCACTTGTCCCCGTGCACCAGCATGTGGCGGTCGCGGTCCAGCTCGTTCTTGAACTTGCGCTCACAGATGTGGCAGTCATAGAGCAGCTGCCGCTTGCCCTCCCTGGTCATGAGGCAGAGCTCGTCCAGGGCCTCCTTGACCTTCTTGTCCTGGGGGTCATGTGCGTCTCGGATGTGCTTGATGAGGTTCTTGACGTCCGAATACTTCTTCTTGCAGAAGCGGCAGTGCTGCTTGATCTTCTTGTGCACGCGCTCGATGTGCACCTTGAGGTGGCCCTTGCTAAGGCAGGTGAAAGAGCAGTAGTCGCAGGCGAACTTCTCGCCAGTGTGCTTGCGCAGGTGCACGTTGAGGTTGGCCTTGATGGCGCTCGCGTAGCTGCACTGGGGGCACTTGTAGGGCTTCTCGTTGGTGTGGATCCTCAGGTGGGCCTGCAGCGAGTGCTTGAACTTGAAGACCTTGTTGCAGTACTCACAAGTGAAGATCTTGAGCTGGGTGGGCCCTAGCCTAGAAACAGACGACAGCACCGTTACTGCTGGAGACGCTGCACCCCCCTAAGGACCTCGGATTCTTTCTTAGGAACCAAACACCAAAGGCTCATGGTCAACTAAATGGCCCTGAGCGGGACTGTGGGGCTGAGTGTGGGTCCCTGTTCCTCAGGGGCTCCCGGCTGGGGGAGGGCAGACAGGTGAGCACATGGCTGCACACCAGCATGGCCAGTGTGGACAGGAATGCGTGCGTGGGACAAAGAGAAAGAGACATCTAATCTGCACTGGGCAGAAGGGCAACGCTGAAGAGGAGATGTCTGAGTTGAGGCTTGCAGAACGAGAGGGAGGCACGAGGAGAGACAGAGGGAAGAGGTTGCGTCATTGACAGTGTACACAACCAGCTGTGCCCCAGAGCTGACCCAGACGTATTCCGGCTACGTGACTGGCCGTCAGCCCAGACACCATTGGCTCGGGTCTGTTCCACAGCTGCAACGATGCACATGTGGCTGCTCATTCAACCAGCTGTCGGAAGGACCCCGCTGCCCTTTGCTGCCACTCATCAGTGAAAGGCCCACGTCCCCACGTCCTCCCAGGGCAAGTGAATTGGCCCATCTGACTGAGGACCTGGCCATCGTGCACTGAGCTCCGTGTCTGCCCTTCTGGTGACAAAGGCTCTGCTGGTGAGCAGAGGTGGGGGCCAAGTGCTCGGCTAGGCGGGTATGCATGGGCCTGGCCAGCAGCAGTCGAGGACTTTGGCGGGGGGAGGGGGAGCACGTGTTGATGTGCATCCCGCTATGTCCCCCGCAACTCCATCAGTAACAAGCTTATGTTCCAGTCTCCATCATCCTCCCGCTTCCCCCACGGCTAGTTCAGCACTCATGAGGGGCAAAGAGGGCTGCTGTTCAAATGTCGTGTGTTAGCCTCATAATCGCTTACCGATGACTGTCATTTGTGAATACCTGCCGATGTGTCTCAGGCACGGTGCCAGACTCTGTGTCTGTGATGGATCCTTTCTCTTCCAATATGGCAACATGCAGGAGATGGTCATAACAGCTAACAATTACTGCAGAGGGTACACCAAGCCTACGCTAAATATTTATTCCCAGCCCTCCTGTCACACCCATTGTAAGGATGACAAAACAGAGTCTCCGCCCAAAGTTTACAATGAGTAAGTGGTGAAGCCAGGACTGGACCCCAAGTGGACTGAGCCTCTACATCCTGCACACTGCTCCTCATCCTCTCTAAGGCCTGCAAACACCACACCCATCACTGCCCTCCCCAGTGCGACCACATGCAGGGAGAAGGCCCCCAGTATGGGGCTTGCAGGGCCCTGAAACAGCCCTGCCTTGTTTCTGGAATCAGTGAATGACCGTCACCAAAGTGCTGCAGCAGGCAGCAGGGGCAGGAATTGGCAGAGGAGCCAGACAGGCAGGTGAGGCTTCCTCTCCTCCGTAACTGCTCCCTCTGGACGTACGTCCAGGTTGTCCACAAAGGTCCTCAGAAACACTGATCATCACTTAGCGCTGTTAATCAGACACCATTAAGCTGTATCCACGGTAACTGCAAAGTCTATATTTATGGAACTATCCATACAACTATATTTGATCAACACGGGTTGCCTTGTCTTTAAATTAAAAATATTTAAATCGATTGTAGTTCATAAACACCAGAGGGTACCGTTCACGTAATGTAATTAAAATATTCAAATCTGAAAGTCAGTACTACGCCTGCATGCTAAACCCAAGGCTAATTTCAGGAAACTAATTTGGATCTTTCTCAAATGACAAAGAAACCCAGAAGGTGATAGATTTTATTGGTATAAAGAACACTGGAGAAAGAAAGGCTGGATTCAGAATGTTAATTAAATAAACAAATCACAGTATTTTCTCCTCTAATGCAAGATCTAAATGGTCTTAGGAGGATCTTTTCCTCTGATTTTTTTTAATATCATTACACAAATACCTGATAAAGCCCTCAGTGCTCTGTTTCCCGCCAAGGATAATGAATCTGATGAAGACACTAAGAAGCCTAAATCTGATTCTCAAGCACCAGCCTTGCTCGCAGTGACCATGAACTGAGCTGCAATGCCCACATGACTGCAGCATTCTTTCACTCCAGGTGTTCCCCCTGCAGTGAGAGCTACTCTCAGCACTGCAGTTTAGAAAGTGATCAGGCAGAGCTCTTAAAGGTCAGACCCCTTGATGTGGTTATTCCATGTCTGGGAATCTACTGAAAGAAAGCATACAAAATTGGAACAAAGGTGCTCACTGCACAACTTTTCACAGCATTGTTAAGAGTAGAAAGCTGCTGGAAGGTCCCAACATAAGGAACAAGTTTGTTTGCCCATTTTTTTTCCTTTACTTACTCAAAAAAAAAAAAAAAAAAAAAAAAAAAATACAACTCACGCTCTCTTGGAGCCCACTTTCTGGAGGAGGGGATGGCCCAGATAATAACCATAGACCTGAGCAGGTAAGGACCACAAGCTCCCCGTGGTGATAGGAAAAGACAGGATGATGCTCTCTGAATCCGGATCAGGGCAGACTGATCAGTCTAGGGGACAGGGCGGGCTGTCCTGAGCACGGGACATTTGAGCACATACCTAAGGATGAACAGGAGTTAAGCAAGCCAGGGACAGGGGAAGCATCCAGAATGAGGAAGGGCCACCTGCAAGGAGAGAGCAAGGAAGCACAAGGGGCCCTAAGGGCACCTGCTGGAGCCCAGACACCACGGGCAGTCAATGAGGAGACAAGGTTGGAGAAGTGGGGGCCCCAGGAGGCCCTGCAGGTCAAGTTCTCCTGACACCTTGAGGCCTTGAAGGGTACAACCAAATTGGCATTGTAGCAGACCTCACTGGCTACAGTGTGAACAACTGACCAAATCTCAGAGCATCCTCATCACGATGTAACAGGTCACTACAGAAGAATTTGTGAATGATTGGAGTAATGGAAGAACATAAGTGCAATGTGATTGGCAGTAAAAAAGCAAGATACAAAGTTGCATTTTAAAATATAAACTCAATTTTATAAGATATATGGGCTCAAAAAAGGCTGGAAAGACATACATTAAAGATATTAACACAGACTATATTACGGTAGTGAGATTACAAATGATGCTTGTTCTTACGGTTTTCTGGACTTCCAAAATTTTCCATACAATCAGTCTGTGTCCTATTTGTTTAAGAACCTACCTGATAAGTTGATGCAACCTAGAAGTTTATATTCATATTTTACAAAGCAAAATCATGCAAAATAAAGTCTCTTTCCTATTTTGTAATTTGTACTATAAAATATTGATAGAATGCATGACAATTGGAATATAGCCTAAATCTGCTGTTTAGACATTGTGTCTATTTGCCTGTTAACTCGATGACCAGTTAGCTGAACTCCTCCCCAGCAGGCCCTGAAATAGTGTGCCGATAGTTAGCTAAGGTCTACAAATCAACTTCAGACCAGAATGATCTTCAAATTTAACTCCATGACAGTTTTGCCAAAGGAAGGAGTATTTTTACAACTTCATCAATAAATTCAGTTGCTCATAGCTGCAAGCATACAGGATTGAGGCTACAAATTAATGAAGCATCCCCCACGACATCATGTTCATATATTTTATCATTTATTCTCACCACTAAAAGGAGTCAGAGTGTACTAGAGACAATCTTACAGCTGGCATAACACAGGCTCAGAGGCAAACCCACTTGTGTCAAATACAATAGAGTAAAAGCTTCATCCAGACGACAGCCCCATCTATCCTATGCTCTCTCCTCCCCAGAGCCTGGCATGTAACAGGCATTTAATCTGTTGAACTGAGTCCTAGCAGAAGAGTCTAGAGCCAAGCCAGGTCTGTTTGGCACTAAAAGCTATGCTCTCTTCAAGAACGGCTCTTTTCCCCTCTTCCAGAAACAGGTGAACCCCACTGGCAACTGGCATTTTCATTGTCTTTCCTCTCAGCTGGGGAAATGTTTGCAAAGCTCAGATGATCAGTTTGCCAAGCCACCTGAGCAGGTACTGATCACAGCCGAGACAGAGACCCTGGGGAGGGTGTGGAAAATTAACTACTCATTCACTACAGGGTGTCAACTGACCCATTATGTTTGGAGGGCAGTTTTCAGTGTTGCTTATAGTTTTAAGTTCTCAGATCCTTTGAGATAGCAATTTCAACTCTAGCAATTTACGCCACAGGAAGTCGTGAAGAGGGACGGAAAGACGAAGGTGGCAGAACCTTGAGGGCGACATCGTTCATCGAACAAAAACTGGCTACAGAAACTGTAGTGTACCCATTCCATAGCAAACACTTGTACAAAAATATGTACTGGAAAAGATTTTCAAGGTGTGGTAAGTTAAAAAAAAATTGCTAACAATGCATTTGCTATTTTGTATTAAGAAAAAAATAACAAAATTAAAATGTTATATTTCAGTAAATCATGAAAAAGTTATGATGGCAGATGACCAAACTGTCAACCGTAGTTACCTCGAGAAGAACTATGGGTTACTTTAACCCTACATCATCTGGAGTGCTGGAACTTTCTACAAGATATTTGTATTACTTTTAAAAGTGTGGGGGCAGGGGATTTTTTTCTCATCACATATGTGCAGCTTTAAGAATCAGCAAATTTACTAAGGCCTTGCTTATACCTCTTTTATCAAGGTCGAACACACGTTTGTCTAAATAAAATGGTCCACCTTCATTAAGCCAACTGGTGGTCAGTTCTAAAAGCATGTGGACCTGCCACACGTTTCCCAGAAGTGACGCGGGCTCACACAAGAACCGTAACGGAAGGTCTGACTCCCAGGTTAAATCAAGAACCCAATGTTCTCCACAATTCAGTTTGCAGAGTCCTGACAAACTAACATGCTGGTCCTCTGGCCCGCTACGGCCGTCACTGGAGTCCAGCTCCAGCTGAAGGCACACGGGACAGAAACCTTACCTGCTGGACTTCATGGGTTGCTCATACGGTGTCTGCTGAATGGCATACTCCTGGTACCCTCTCCGAGGTGCCAGGTCAGCCGTGGTGGCCTCAGGGTTGGCAGTCCCTGTCTCCGGGGGCCCGGCCTCCACTGGAACAATCTTGGTGGCACCTGAGATGAAGGTACAAGGCACCGCACATTAAAGAGGCACCACGAGGGACTCCGACCGCACCCCACACGGAAGCAGAGCACCAGAAGTGTATGTCTTCACTGTATGGCACCCTTGCAAGGTATTGGTTCCCCTGCAGTTCACACATTTAACTTCTGTGTCTGTGCCTGTGTGTGTCTGCAGAGGGGAAGGGCAAGAGAATCAAGGAATACATCTTTCTGGGCCTCCTGAGTGGCACAGTTGGTTGAGTGTCTGACTCTCGGTTTTGGCTCAGGTCATGATCTCAGGGTCGTGAGACTGAGCCCCACATCGGGTTCTGGGCTCAGTGTGGAGTCTGCTTGAGATTTGCTCTCCCTCTCTCTCTTCTCCTCCTACTCTTTCTCTCTAAAGTAAATAAATAAACCTTTAAAAAAAAACAAAAAAAAATCCTTCTGGGATAATTTTCACTTGATCTATTTAAAAAAAAAATAGAAGACAGGGACATACATACACCTACATTTACCACCCACGTTTTCCACAGGACCACCTGTGCCCCACTTTGAGTAAATGGAAAACTGCATCATGTGATTATGAATCAGTGGCATCAGCTGTGAACAGGAATCCCAGCTGCCAGGGGTCCAGTCCCACATACGACGTGACCTTACCACCGGTGGGTCTCTGTTTCCACCCTAGCAAATCAAGGGTGTGGAATGGAAAAACTCAAAGGTCCCTCTGCGTGTGCACTTCTAGGATGTGAAATGATCAGAGACCTTCTATAGCAGTGGCCATGAGCACACACGCGTGCATCAAAGCAAAAGCTCCAATCTACCCCATTTCTAGAATCGCAGAAAAATTACACGTTCGCCCCCACTTGCAGAAATCTCAAAGGACTACTGTCAATTTTAAAGAAGTGACTGTGGGAACCTCTAGAGACAGCGGAGAACAGCAGCCACTCCGCCTCCGAGGTTTTGCTTCCCGGGCTGACCCTGCTCTGAAGTAGGCTGGGGTGGACAGAGCAACTTTCCAGAAAGTTCCAGACATGGGTTTTTACATGCCTTATTTCCTACTGATCATCCTACTCTGCACTGAGGTATAAAGAGGCACTTATCTGGCATTTCCACTTTAAATAAGGAGTGACTACTATTACCATTGAGAAGGGGTGCTTCAAAGGCTATATAGCTGCTCTTAAAATCCTACACTTGATTTTTAAATATTATTTGACAACATCACCCCAAGTGGACAGGCAAAAAACCCATCATAATACTTTGGAACCTGCTATCATAAACTGCTTTTTGTCTAAAGTATCCCTTCCTGAAAGACCTTTTTTGAAAAAAGGTAGGTAATATAATATCTCCACTCTATTTTATGTGAAAGGAAAGGCAGACCAAAATCTCCAATATTATAAAATACGTGACGAGCCTACTAAAAATGGGCACAGGGACCATGAGAGTGCGGGCTCTGGCGAGCAAGGGCAATGCGTGCGGTCGGAGCGGGTCTGTCTCCCACAGGGGACCCACCGCCGAGGGCAGTCAGGGGAAGGCACCCCGGGACAGGGGCTGGGCCAGGGGAGCAGAGGAAAGAAACGTGTCGATCGGGCCTCCGGCAGCAACAGGAGCCCCCCCCCCNAGACGCTTTCCACAACAGGCCTGCAGGAACGGGCCCGCCACGGCGCCACAGGAATGGGGAGCCAGAAGGAGGCCCCGTCCTTAAGCCAGCTGCCCAGGACCACAGGGTCCGAGCTGTCGGGCTGCCCACTACAGACTCATCCAAAGATGCTTATTGTGCCCCTTCCTGCTTGCTGTGGTCACCTGGAATAGCTTCATGGGCCGTTAAAACCACACTTATGATGGGTTTCTTCACTCCGGAAATCTGCCCGGCCTCCTTTCCTGAAGGCACCTTCTGGACTTTCTCTGTCCTCTGGGTCCGCGGCCTCCTTGGGGTCTTCTCTCGATCATCTTCCTTATACTTCCTTTCCAGTTCAAGGTCAGATTCATCACCTAAAGAACAAATAATACCTAGGTGTATAAAATATCCTTTTATATCAGTGATAGAACTGGAGAGTGCACATAACCTTTTTATGGGACAATAAAAGAAGTATCTACGTGATATATACACGCTTGTCCTCACTGCTGGGTGGGCCTCTCTCTCACTTTGGGCATTGTCCTTGGTTCTTCAGGCTCTCGTCTGATTCAGTAAATACTCCCCTCACTGCCACCACGGGCCGCCGCTGAGGCACTGGGGACCTGGTGTTGCTACGGGAGGCATAACTCTTCACCTTGTTCTCACAGAGCCTGCCAGACCGCGGGGTTTGCACAGAAGATATGGTCTCCAGGGTTTATAGCCTAGGAAGGACCATTCAAGCCACAACTACGAGCTATGTTCTATGGTGGCTATAAAGGCCAGTAAGAGTCAGATGCAGACCCTGTCCTCAAAGCCCTACAGTCTGGTGGGAGAGACGGGCAAGGACAGTCAGCCGTGGGCCAACTGGAATGAGGAGCGATGGAAGAATCTAAAACCATCAGCTCTGCACGCTGCGTAGCTACAGCTTCACAGAGACGCGGGGAGGCAGACAGGAAACCGGGGCCGGGAGTAAAAGCTAGGTCCTAAAAGGCCTGAGGGCCCCAGGAGTCTGGGGCCCTCCATCCCTGAGAGCAGTGCCCCCGGACACCAGGCTAGTAGTGTGGGTGGGCAAAGCCGCCGCGTGGGGCTCCAGGGACAGAGCACAGGCCCCAGAGCCAGCCAGGGCCGCCCTGTCAGGGCTGAGGACAAAGTCGGGAAATCCAGATTATTTTTTACATAAAATCTGATTTTTCAAGGTTGACACTCATCTAAAAAAATCTTAAAACAATGGGAGAGCCAAGCACAACGTGTCTGAGGCTGCACTGGACCCCACGGCCCTCCCCAGCTGCCGTGGAAGGCAGGGGTGGGCCACGGGAGCATTTCTGTGGGAGAAGGGCTACCCTACATCCGTGCTTCGAACCCGTGACACCACGGGGGAGGATGAAGTGAATGGGCTCAAAGAACATTTCAGCACACGGCAGAACGGATGTGTCAGCCACAGAAGGAACAACGGCTAACTCCGCACAGCTAGACTTGGCAGTAGCCTGAGGGCTAAGAAACACTCCAAAACCAGAAAGTGAAGAGTACAAGTGCAAGTGATCTCCTGAATGCAGGCTGTTTCAGATTCTGGAGGAAATACAGGGGAGGAAGGGGAAAGGCGTTTTCTGTCTTAGAATCACAACCGCAAGCCTGAAAGAACCTGCCCAAGAATCAGCTCTCCGGAACGTCAGACAAGCGTTAGGAACCACTCCACGTGGCCCGTTAGCAGAGGTGAGCGCGGGGGGAGTGGGGCACAGGTGCGGGACAGGCACACGGGCAGACGGACGGTGGGGGGTTCAGAAAGCACTGGCGTTGGGGGGAGCATCACGCAGGTGAAGTTGGAACCACGCCGCAATAAGGCAGAAGCTAGAGAAGACTGGAGAGACAAAGGCAAAGTGCCGGGGGCAACTCGGTAAGTCCGTGCTTGCACCGATGCAGGTTCTGCCCAGAGCCAGACCCGCAAATCAACAGATCAACGAACACCTGCAGGGACAAGCTAAAATGGAGAAGCACACATTCTCTGGGAGGCCTGCTGGTGGCAGGAAGGCTCTCTCAAGATGTGGCCGGGAAAACATGTAGCTAACGGGGCGGATTGATCAAAACATTCATTAATGTTCTGTGTTCTACAGATGACGTCTTTTGGTGCTTGTCTCCATAATCCAGGTGGTGCCTGGAACATGTGCACACCTGGTAGAAACAGTCTTAGGGAATTTAATTGCTGGAAAGGGTCCTTAGGTAATTAGTTGGAGCATGAAACACGTTAACATTGACATTGAATTAGCAGATGAGAGCATGAATCAGAGGGACTGTGCATTACTACTCTCCAAGGCCAAAGCGGAAAGTCAAGGACCATCACATAGGTCCATCCTTTGAGGAACATGACAAGTCCTGCAGAGCTAAACAACAGGGCAAACCAGGTGACCTGCAAAGTCGCTGCCAGTGCTCACAATTTGTGAGTTTGGGCCTGCACCATGCCTAATGGGGATTTTTTTTGCATCATCTTGTGGTGACTATATTAAAAACCTCTCAGGAAGTCTACACATTGTCTGTCACAGAAGTTCTTTATGAGGCCTACATACTGGGTGACACGCGTACACAAGCAACTACAGTAGAGTACACCAGACGCTATGAAGAGGTAGAAACGACGTATCAAGGGAATTTTTTCACTTTTAAAATGACATTTCACTTTATAAAAGACCTCACCCAGGTCTACAATTCAATATGTGGGCAAAACAACAGGAATAGATACATTCACCTTAAAAAACAACAAACAAACGAAAAAACCAAAACCAGCACCCCAAGAATTTGAGCTTGCCAGGAGCTGAACCCGGGTTAAAGCCAGACGCATCCATATGGCAGCAGCCTGCCTCGTCAGCAGGGGTCTCACGGCTGCACCCTGGACAAACGGGATCTTGACCTTGCCGTAGGCATCGTCTGTCAGAAGGTCCTGCAGAGCGGGCTGCGAGAGGGTGGCAGACGGGAGCAGAAAAGGTCTGGAAGAGCCTGAGTCGTCCCAGGGTGGAGAACAGGAGATGGGGTGAGAATGTCGCGTCCCTGCCAGCAGCACTCACGCTTCAGCCACCGAAGCCACTGCTGGTGCCCGAGCCTCAAGGGTGGCACCCCTCCCCTCCGGCTGCAGGGACAGAGAACGGCGCCCAGCACCAGCCCACCCCCCACCCCCCACCCGGCAGGCGGGGCCCCGGGACCTCCGCGCAGTGAATGGGGTCCAGCTGAAGGCAGCCAGGGACTTCTGGGAGCAGTTTTCTTCCCTAAGAAGAAAGAAACCCCCCTCTTCTTCAACCGGACTCTAACATGTCTGCTCGGAACTGAGATAAACACCCAGAAACTATAAGAGAGCAAGTGAAAGACGAGTCAATGCCTTGAGGGTTTCAAAGGAAAAGACAGACCCCAGAATCCTGAAAGCAGCTGCGTCACCGAGCCCACCGGGAACCGCCGGTCCTCAGAGACCTTGTTACCCAAAGGAATGGCCATCCTCGTGTGCAAACACATCTGCAGCTCACGTCTCTGCTACCCTGACTAATACACTTTCCAAACCACTCTCTGTTTCAAAGTTCAAACATGCCCCTGTCCCTGCCCCCTTTAAAACCCATCAGTGGTTTCCCTCCCATCCCTATGAGGAGAAAGTACTAGATAAAGCCCTCCGGGGATTTGCCATAAATCCTCTCTCCCAGGACCCCTGAACCGTCAAGGCCACGCCTCCCACACACATGCCCTCCACTACTCATCTGCTCACCGCCGGGGGCTAGAACGATCCTGAATGACAAGCTGACCAAACCCCCAGGATGTTTACCTGGAACACAACACCCTCACCCCACGCACCCTGCCTGTGCAAAACACAAAGGCACATGGATTTATGCACGCACACAGATGTACCAATGTATCACCATATCAATGGTTGGACTTCTCACATTGCTTGGCAATTTTCTATTCCGATGCCTCACGCGCTGTGATCCCCTGGAGGGTGGGGTCCACGTCTTCTTGTTATTTACAAGCCTAGCACAGGCCTGGAGCAGACGAAGGGCCTGTCCTAGGCAACAAGACCTGCTCTGCTGTGCTCAGAGCAACCCAGCTGGAACCAGTGGGTGCAAGTCACGACAGGATTCAGCCAGAGAAAGAAACTTCCAGCAGTCAGAGCTGTCCAAGGAGAGAAAGGTAGTTTTTAGTGATGCGTTTCCAAAGACAGTTTTCAAGGAAGCTTCGGATCCCGGTTGTGACGCTGTGGGGAAGACTGCACCACCTGGGAAGTCAGACCAGGCAACCTTTGCATCTCTGAACTCCAGGCTGACTCACGGGGAGACGGAGCTTCTGCTGGAGGAGCACGGCCGTGGAAAGAAGAGGGCAGGGAGAAAAGAGGGCAGAGGAATGAGCAATGGGGGACAGTAAAGGAAAAGTCTGAGTAAGACAGTGGGCGACAGAACACTCTGTACCTCGCTCCCTCCCGGACGGGCATGAGTCCAGCTTATGCTTTGTCCTGGTTCTGAACCCCTCCCCCACAGAAATGCCACTGAGGCTCCAGCTGTGTCCCCCTGGCCCCTGCCCCACTCTGGCAGCAGCTCCAGAGGACAGCTCACACTTACCGTGCCCTCCAGCAGCCCCCTCTGCTGCACACACTGCTCTCTGGGATCTCAGGTGAGCCCGGAAGTGAAGACGGCTCAATATGATGAGCCAATGAGGGGTGGGATGGGCCACCAGTGAGGGGTGGGAGCCAGCACATAGTCGCCCTGGGCTCCTGACTTGGGTGGGCAATTCTGCAATCCATTCCGAAGCTTCAAGATCCTGGAGGAGTCGAACCTCTGCTGACTGCAGCAGTAAGCCCAAGAGTGAACCCTCGGCTCTCCTTCATCCCTGTCTCAACTCCCTGCTCCTTCACTCCTGCCGCCGGGGATCACTATCCCCAGAAACTGTCCACAGCCACGGCCACATCCAGGGGAAGAGATGCTAAGACACTCTCCACTGAAGACTGCTCCAAATACATATTCTGCCTCAATTCTCCGTGGTCTCATGCAACGTGGAACCACAGCCCATTCAGCTACGTTCCCTTCTCAAGAGCTTCCGAAGTCTCCATGCGAAGTTTTCCTACTGACTCAGGCACCACATGGCGAGCACTGTCCTCAGCAGCCTTGGAAATGATGTGACACGGTCCCTTCAGCAACGGAGCACCATGGAAGAACAAAGTAACCACGGGAAAAGCAGCATGTGCGTGCAGGGATTAGCAAACCATTCCAGGCAGAAAACCAAGGATGAGAGGCACGAGAAGAGAGGGTGAAGAAAGACAGGCAGACACAGCCCACGGTGACCCTCGATGCCACCCAGAGACTCTGGGCTACAAACGCAGGCATCAACGCGGAGAAATCACGGGTCGTCTAGAGCGCTCCTGCAAGCCAGACTCCTGACGGCCCCCCGCCCTGCTGGCCCCCCGCCCTGCTCGCCCACCACCGGCACGACGGCCGGGTTTGCACGCCCAGCCACAGCTCAAGCACATGGTAGGTGTCAACACCTGTCCTTGGAAAGGACGGAGAATGGAGGGAAAGTGAGAAGGACAGCTGAATAAAAGCCCTGCTGTCATTCTGTCCTCACTCCCATGTGGACACCGACTGGTTCTGCTTGCACCTGAATTTCCCTGCATCGTCGCTGGACCCATCTCTGTCCTCTTCAGTGATGTCTTTTCTCCACTGAAAGGGGCTCGGGGCTCAGCCCGGAGGTCCTGCCGGTGCGCGCTTGCCCGGGGGGCTGGCTAACCCCACTCACCCGCATGCCGGCCTCCCGCACACGCTTCCTCTGACTCACTGACTCCTTAAACTTTCCACCTCATCCCAGCTAACACCTGCATTCCTCCCGGTTTCTTTTTCCATCCGCAGTCCAACAGCTCCACGACGGGTGCCGGTGCGTGCCCTGCACAAGGCTGCTGGCGGCCGCGAAGGGCCCGCTGGAGGACACGGCACAGGGGCGGTGAGGGCGTTCTGCGCCCCAGAGTCAGGGGGCCCGGGGCCGGACTCCCCTCGACCACTTCCAGCGTGACTTGGGAAAACTGCTTCACCTCCATAAAATTCCTCAGAAAAAAATAAAATAATGGCATGGGCCACCAAAGACGACTTTGAAGACAAAATGACCCGGTTCACACGCCAGTCCCAACACACATTAAACACCCATCGTCTCCACCCTGTCCTGGGAACACCTGGGACGGACACTGGCCCATGCCCTCAAGACTACTCGCATCCACCTGCCTTCACAGTCCACCCCGACCACAGGGTCTGAGTCAGCTCGGGCTGCTGCCGCAGATCGCCATAGCCTAGGGGGCTTGCAGAGGTCTGTTCCCCACGGCTCTGGAGGCGGGAAGTCCGGGATCGAGGCAGACCTGGTGCCAGGTGAGAGCCAGCTTCCTGGTTCTTGGCGCCTTCTTGTATGTCCTCACGTGGAGGAAGGGGTGAGGGGGCTCCTGGGGCCTCTTGGATGAGGACACTAACCCCATTCACGAGGGCTCTGCCCTCAACACCCAGTTATCTCCCAAATTTGCCACCTTTTGACACCATCCTCGCTGGGGATTGGGATTTCAGCACAGGAATCTGTGCCAGGGGAGGAAGAGGCCTGGGGACACATGCATTCAGACCACAGCAGGCGCAGGTAGGAGACATCGTCGGGAGCCAGAGGCAGTCTTGAGGCACAAGCTCCCCGGCCCTGCCCCGCGGCATCTGTTGGTCCATCCTTCTACACACCCCTCTCAGAAGAGGTTCTGACCAGAGCAAGAGCTCAGATCTCCGTGGAGAGCAACGTGAGGGACCTGCACGTTCTTGCAATGAACACAGCCCTCCTCTGTGGAGAGGACTCGAATCCTTCCCAAAATATCCTGCTTTGGGTTTGGCTTTCTTTTTAAGATGTTTAACACCCCTGTCATGCCAAGTGAGCAAATATCTAACATAACTTGCTCTGCCAGCATTAACAATTACAATTTAAAATGACTGGGCAATGACACAGCCACATGCGAAGAACAGCAACAGCAAAGAAAGTCCGGGGCCACCACAGAGTCAGTGATCCTAAAGACGGAGGGGCAGGTGGGTGGCAGGGAGTCACTTGAGACAGCTGCCTGTCCTCGGGCACCACCACCCCCCCAACTCAAAGGCAAGCCGTCTACTCGAGCAACCAGTCTGGGAACACAGACCCCTCCCTACTCCCCATAGACGGCCTGAGGTGACCTGCTGAGAAACAGTCTGGCCTGGACACACGTGAGAGCCCTCTGAGCTCTGAAGTATTAAGTTGGCTTGACAGAGCTGACAGTTTGGTAGACAGTTCTGACCGTGACTATCATGTGCAAACCCACTGCCATGAGCCATTCAGGAAACACAAGGTGAAGCGCATTGTGCAGACGACCACACTCCTAGGGGACCAGACCAGCCACTCTTCCCCTCGGGCAAAGGTGACAACAGAAGAGGAGCACTGCACGAGGCACACCTGAGTGCGTCTGTGCCTCCTCCCCAGGCCGCCTGCTGCTCAAGTCTCCCTCCACTCCAGTCCCCTCCCTGGAGCTTCCGGATGGGGCGCGTGTGGCAATTCTGCCGCATGGGGGCTGGGGGGTCTGGCTTCCAGTCCTTGGCTGTAATAATTGGCACCGACCTCCTAAGGACCCTCCCCTGAAAAGTCCCGGCCCTCCACCCACATATGCCACCCAAACTCTCCCACGACTGTCCGCCCTTTGGCCACATGCTCGTGCCAGGCCCAACACCACGGGAACCCACGGCCCATTAAACCACCAGGCCCGGCAGACACGATCACTTTCATTTTCAGGACCCGACCTGGCTGTGACTCGGACGGGCCAAGGCAACCGTGGGTCTAACTTCAAAGCCTGTCTCTTCAGTTTGCCTGCTTGCCCGTTACCCTCTCCTCACTCTGGTTAAGTATTCAGGTCAAGCACCGCTCTTCTGAAAAGAGAATTTCTATCTGTAATAGCAAGTTCAACAATAACTTTCTACCACTTAATAAAACACTCTCTTTGTAAACTGAAATTACAGTATTTCTGTAAACTGGAAATACTCTCCTCGTATTTCCAGATCTTCTCAGTGTCCATCCTTCTTAAATCAAACAACATTTCTGCACAAAAATAAATATTTCCTTGGAATTATCAAAGGGCGACAGGATGTATTTGTTCTTTACTAGGCACAGTTCATTGCACAAACCCATAGGGAGGACCATACACTGTCCTAGGCTTTGGGGACATTGTGCGTATGAAACAGAGAAAGATCCCTGCCTCCTGGAATTTACATGCTAGGAGGGACATTCAGTACCTTTAAAACAAGATAAACAGGTAAATTACATAGTATGTTAGGAGGTAATTGGGCACTTGGAAGGTGGGCAGGTTCAAATGTTCAGCGCTCTACTTCTAACAAACACAACTCACACAACCATTTCCTGCGGATGAGGGCAGTCACTGGGACACGGCTTATCTACTTGCGTGTTGGCTTGGTTGTGTCTGTTCCCCGCAGTGAGGTGAGCGCAGGGAAGCACGGCAGGGTTTAGGCCACTTTGCAGGACACCTAGGACACTTCAGCCAGCAGGAAAGTCAGCCATTCGTTAAACACAGAACGAGTGGAAGGCCCTTGGGTGCCTGGCCCTGTGCCAGGCTATAGGGACCCAGAGAAGAACCAGGCCCGTTTCTAACCCCAGAGAGCTCTGAAGCTCACCCACAGACCACAGCCCCAACCCTTAGCATGCTACACATCACCCCCTCCTTCGGTCCCCGGGCCCTTAGGAAGTCGCTCTGTCCCTCAGCCTGTCCTAAGATCGAGCTCAGTGAGGAGGGGAGGCGACAGGACCAAGAGACCCCCTCCCCCCCCGAGTAGACGGCAGACCCAACATCGCACCTGCGCCCACCAGGGTTAGAGCGAGGGCTTCCACTGCCCTCTCCTGCCCGGAAGGTGGGCGCAGGAAGAGATGTTTACACCGAGTCCATGGACAGGAACCAACTGAACCGCCGGGCTCCACGGTGGAGCCTCAGGTCATCTTAAGAGGCCGGGAGGGCAGATGGGCCTGGCCAGTGGCCCGAGAGGGGATCTGCACAGCCATCCCTCTGCTCTGTCCCTGGGGAAAGGTGCTGGGTGACAGGCACTGACATACCTCAGCACCCAAACACTGCCCCTAAACAACCTCTTTCCTCCTAGCCCCTGCCCTCTAACGGGGGCCGGGCCCCCCGGCAGAAGGCCGAGGGGGGACAGGCTGGCATTGCTCAGGGTACCCTCCTTCGAGCCCCCACAGGCAGCAAGAGGCCATTTGCTCCCAATCACGTCCCGTGCCCCCCACCCGCCTGCCACACTAAGACACACTGCGCCACTGACCACACAGCTGGCCACCCTGATCGCCACGCCAGCCCCCTGCACCCGGGCCGAGCACTTCTGATCCTACCGTGGCTGGTTGGTGGATGCCCGGGGCTCCTGCTCTGCAGCCGGGCTCCCTGCCAGGGGGAGGCAATTCCCAGGCAGTGAAGAAAACGAGAGTCTGGGTTCTGGTCTCACGGGGAAAGGCCGACGTGTTCCCTGCACGGAGACAGACTAAGGCCTCTGGCAACGCACAAGGTGGTACAGGTGGCTCCTCGGTGACAGGATGCTGACACCAGGCTGACACGGACAGGTACACAGGGATAATCCACTCACCCTAGCTTCAGAGACTGCCCAGCCGACCCCGGGGCCGACACAGGGTGCCTGATGCGGAGGGGCCGACAAGCCGGTGACTTCCACTGAACAGTCGCCAGTGTGGAAAACAAAGCCACCGGCGGGAGCTGGGGGAAGGGAGCGCCCGGGTCACCCCTCACGGCTTCTACACGCTCTTCCTAAGGGGAGCTATCGGCCGACTATCTTGCTTTGTGTACGGGTGTTAATTACAATGAATTTTAAGGTAGTGTTTTGTCTTCAAATTGTACGAGGAGCCTACAATATCTCCGCTGAGCTCTAGGAAAGGCCCTTGATCCCACAGAAAACAGGATGTGGTTTCGGGGAGACGGACAGCAGAAACCTGCACAAGCTGCTTGAGAGGCAGCCTGGACTGGGTGCCACCGAACCCCCGTGGGTCTCAGGCGCCCGCCGGGGGGAGGCCCGCCGGGCAGCAGCAACCCCGTCAGCAGCCGGGGCTCCCACGGAAGCATCTGACAGAGGTCCACGTCTGCCTGGCGTCCTTCCTCTGGTCCATGATCAGGAGACACAGAGCCCCACGCGGCCATGACAGGGCCGCCGGCTCCTCCGCGCGGGCCTGCACAGTTGGCACCGGGCCTTCCTGAGCCTCGACTGGCACCGTGTGCCCTGGTTACCCGCCCGTTTCTGTTTCACTTGGTCCTCCAGGGCCCCGCAACACAAGGCCCTCGGCGGAGGGGCCCGAGATCACCCACTTCACACCGTCGCGTCCCTGAATCCCAGTGGGATCCTCACGGCACGAGGAGGGTGTTTCTCCAATGCTTTTAGCTGAGGACACTTTCCAAGGGAATCACTTAAGCAATTTCAATATAAACAATGGATAAAGGGGCATGACTTCTCTGGTTAAAGTGGGTGGGGTCCCCCTCGCCACACCGCCCCCCTCCACCCATCCCTCCTGAGTCGCAAGCACCTCTGAGGGGCCCCAACAGCTTGGGCGCTAGTGGACGGGGGTGCACGAGGAGGGGCTGGGTCAACAACCACTCACTCCCAGTACGGAGGTCGCTGAGGGCCCCGGCAGAGGGCGGGCTGTGTGAGCTACGCCGGCCTTGCAGCGGCATTGGTCCGGAGCTCTCCAGACGTCCGGCGCGCGTGTGCGGAGCGGGGCACTGCGAGGTTTGAGCAAGGGAAGGGGGCACAGGGACGCACACACACTCACCCCTGGGCCACGTGTGCGGCCGAGGGGCTGATGCCCACCTCGGGTCTGCGGCTGGGCCTCCCGCGCCTCGCACCTCCGTCCGCCGCGGGCTGCCCCCTGCACCCCGCCGAGTCCCCGACAGGCTGGGAACCATGGCTTTTAATTTCTTGACATCTGTGCGTTCCTGCTCTTCAAGCCCAGCACGGGAACACAATTCTTTCTATTCCATTTCCTTATGAAAAGACGGTGCTTACAAGAGCAGTGGCACAGCACAAAGCGGAACGCGGAGCCTCTGCGGGAGCAGATGTTCACAGACGGGTGTGGGTGTGAGCGCCCGCAGCACTCACGTCTACACCCGGGCCTGGGGCTCGCATACGCAGGGGAGCACTCGGACTACAAACCCAGGGGCCGGTCGCTTCAAGAGTGGAGACCAAACCTTTGTTCCATTCTCAGGGTGATGAGCAAAAATTCAGAGCCCTCGGTGTCCTAGGAAGCCCCCTGGAGCCTTCCCCGCCTCCCCCCGTCCTTCCCCCAGCTGCCTGTGCGGCTCCCGCAGTTGCCCCACTGCCCTCGGCCCCCCCTGGGCCCGGCCCCTGGAGGCAGCGGCGGGAGATGGAGTGGGGGCGGTCCACCCCGGCTCCCTGCCCGCTGGCTCATCTGCGGTTGCTTCACCGCTACCCCCGGCTGGCCCTGGAGCTCTGGGGACCGCTCTCCCCACTGCCTCCATACCAGCGTGTTAACAACGTCTCGCGACCCCACTGTCCACCGTTTCCCAGAGCATCTAAACCTTTAATAAAGGACCCCTTTACTCAATCCTCAAGTCGCCAACTCAAGCCTGCCATGTGCTTCCTGCCCACACCCACGATCCACCCTAGATGGCTCCTCTCTCCGACCTCCATCTCGTCAGCAGGTCAGCACGAGCCACGCTCCCAAGTCCCAAGACCACTGGCCCCGTCCCAGCTCCCACTCATTTCATCCCCAGGCCTGCCCGTCCTGCTCCCCCTTTACAGGCAGCCTCCTGCTCTCCCCGCCCCCCAGGATGCTCAGCGGCGGGGGCCTCAGGAAGCCCTGCCCAGGGATGCCCCGTCCACGTGGGCCCTCAACCACAGATGGCCCCCCAAGGCGAGGGCCCCCGTCCACCCTCCTGCCAGCTCCACAGCCAGGGAGATAACATGCCTTTGGACACCCACGGCCCCCCAAACCCCACATACGACCAGAAGTAACAAGTCCTCTCTTCCCCAAGCCTGCTTCTTCCCTGGGTTCACAAGGTTGGCAGGGCGCATCTTCCACTCTAGCACCCAAGCCAACACCTACGCCACCTCCCACTGGCTCCCTCTCGCTTCCCACCCACTCGGCCCTCCGCCCAGGCCCTGGCAATCACACTGCCACCAGAGCTCTAGAAAACGGCCGCTTCTTTCCACTCCCAAGGCCACTGCTGACTTCGGATACTGTGGACCCTCGACAGCACCTCCGCACCATGTCCCGCTGACCACGTGTGGCCGGCGGGGCGGGGGGGGGGGGGCCTTAAGGGACGCTGATGCCTCCGCCAGAGCTGGCTCTCCCCTCCCCTCCCCTCCACGTCCACCCCCTTCTCAAAAGATGAGGCCCGCGTGGCCTTCCAACCTCAGCCCGAGCCCTCCCTGACCACCACCCTGCCTTCCAGGCCCTTCCCCAGCAGCTTCTCCCAGCTCCCTTCAGACTGGGTTGTGACTTCCACAGGTGCCCCGCACGCTTACCTCCAAGTGCTAATACCATGTTCTGCCCTGACCCTGAAGCTCTGAGTAACCTTGCTGCACCAACTGCTTTCCTTCCTGTCAGATCACCAGCAACAGCCGCGTGCCCGGTGCCCAGACGGCGCCCACTCACTCAGCGCTTCTCGTGAATCATGAATGACCCACAGCAGAGGTTCAAAAATATTCCCGTTTTTCTCAGCCCCTAACCACACACACCACACACACCCTTACCTCATAAAGAAAAACTTGGCCCCTCTCTTAGAAGATCGCCTTGTTCCTCGCTCCCCATCCCTTTCTGTCCCAGAGGGACAGAGGGACCCCATGCTCTCAGCAGTGGGATCTGTATCGCTGGGTCCCCCACAGGTCTTCACAGAGTCCCCCGCAGGTAATAATAATGCTCGAACCGGGCAGGCTGACTTGGCAAAGGGCAGGTGAAGAGTTAAGTGTACAGGCAATCAGACATTTGAAGAAATTAACTCATATGCACTCATTTATAATTAACGCTGCACTAATATTCTCAAGTACCTATTCTAAATTGCCCAAGAACTAATTAAATCACAGAACACCCCAGAGAGTTAAGTGTTATCAGCCACATTAATAAAAAGCTCAGAACAGTTGTCAGAACAGCAGACGGATAAGGGATTATATTCTGGGACTCTGGCACCAATGCACTCCACACTGCAAAGACAGCAGTTTCTGGAACTTATTGCCCACAATCTTTCCATCGGACCTGCTGAATATGCATCACTCTTGCTTTCACTCGTCCCCTCAGGCCTTCTCACATCACCCTGACTGTCTTGCTCCAAAGGAAAGCCAGGCACGCACCTGCTTCCAGCAGTGCCCCCGTGGAGTGACAGCCTTATGAAAAGAAGAACCTGAGGGGCTCGAGGCCTTTGTCTTCCCCGTGACTCCTGTTCTAGCCACCTGACCACACCTGCAGGCTGGTGCCCCCAACCGTCGTGAAGGAAATGCCGATCTCACCTCCTCTCCACACACACAAATGCCAAGTCATCCTTAGACGTGGAGCTCAGGCCCCTCCCTCAGCAAGCCCTCCAGGATGTACCCCCCAGACATGTGGTCCTCCCCTGCCCCCTCTGCACGGGTTTGGCCCTTCTGCCATCCTCTTCTCACTGTTCCCCTTTACAGACACTCAGCTGCTCAAGGGAAGAGACTCATCTTACTCAACTCTGGTCCCCAACGTCTGGCTGGGCACCCAACAACAGCACAAGCCCAGGAATCAGGAGAAAAAAGGAGAAGAGAATCTGCGGGCTGTGGGGATCTCAGTCCTCGGCTTTAGCCGGCCTCCTTGGCAGCCCGGAAGCACAGGCACAGCAGTAAGTCTGGCTTTGAAAGCTTCAGGCTCTGGGCCAGGGGCCACCCATCCCAGTACCCACCAGCAATCACGGGGTTCACGGGAGAGACAGCTCTCCTTCTCAAATGGGGGTCACAAGGCAGCTCCCTGTCTTGGGAAAAAGCACACATTCGCATGAAAGTCCATTGTGCCACGGCCTCCACCACACCCTGCAGGCCCTCCATGCCGGGACACGGCAGGCAGCCCACCGACCAGCAGACAGCAAGACCTGGGCCGCCCCCTCGGCTTCCCGACACGGAAGAACAGACTTCCTCACGCAGTCACGGACAGCCGGCACAGCCTCCGCTGGCCTCAGAGATGCTGACAAGGAAGGCCTCATTCAGAAGTCCGGCCACACAGTCCTGCTGAGGTGGATCCTGTCCGTTCCGCCCCCTCCCCCTCCCCCAGCCACTGCAGGAAAAGGCTCTGAGTGCCCCCGGTTACCCAAGGGACACAGCAAGGGAGGAGCAAGAGATCAGGGTGCACAGGGCCAGCTCTACCCCAGACTTCTGTGTCTCACGCCAGGACGCGTCATCCCCAGCAGGACTGGAGGTTTTAGTTCAGGTGACTCTGGGCCAGGGCAGGGGGCGAGATGGAGGACCAGCATCCCAGAAGACCGCCTGAGCCATTCGACCAGAGCTGGCGCTCAGAAGTCTGAGGGATTTGGGCAACGGCCAGCTGGCCTTGGACAACCTCCCTCACGTGCCAGAGCCTCTTTCTCTTCATCTACAGTGAGACGGTAGCCCCACCGTGGCGTCTGGCAGGAGGATCAGAAGAGATACTCGGTGCCCCGGCAGCAGCTGGCACAGCTGGGCGTGCACGGAGAGGACGCGTCAGCATCACCGTAAAGTCCAGCCGGGGCCAGTGAGCAT
Source organism: Ailurus styani (assembly GCA_002007465.1). Lineage (NCBI taxonomy): Eukaryota > Metazoa > Chordata > Mammalia > Carnivora > Ailuridae > Ailurus > Ailurus styani. Next base: position 2,377,739 of record LNAC01000270.1, on the reverse strand, counting down.
CGTGGTCCTGCTGACCTGGGTCTAGGATTCTGCAGACCCAGGAAGGTCTGGAATTCTCTGAGCACATAAACACGCGTCTGTACAGCTTAGCGGCCTGATTCATACCCACCTCTGGGGCTCCCTAGAACTCACCACGGGCTCCCGGCTATAGGCCCCACACTTTCTTCTCTCCCTAAAGAACTCCGATCACACATCCTATTCTCACCCATCAGAACCTCATTTCAAGTATCAGAAGCTCCTGAAGTAACGAAGGTCCTGCGGAGGTATTTTCACCGCGCAGACATTCACCAGCCGCCTCCACGGTGAGGGGAGGCCCTGAGGAGGGAGAGCTGGCTGGCGGGCTCAGGGGGTGCAGGGGGCGCTCCAAGAAGAAAAAGCTGCCTACAGCAAAGGAGCCAGGAGACAAGGAGGCACAAGGGATGCTCAGTAGGAAAGTGACATTCAATACCCTCGGTGAAGGGGGGGGCCTAGGAGGCTGAGAAGTGGGGCGACCAATCCAAGGGCTGTGGCTAAAAGTACCTGAGCGTGATGGGAAAGCTAGACCTGAGGCAGGGAGGGCAGTCAGCGAGGAGACTGGGGGCCCCAGGAGGGATCAGGGGCCAAAAGCCAGCAGGGCTTCGTGATTGTTCATTTGGTCTGGGGTGAGATCCAAGGAGGAATTAAGGGTGACTTAGGTTTCTATTTCTGATGACTGAGAAGCACCAGCAAGTGAGAAGTTAACTTTCTTAGGCAACCATCAAATACCGGCGGGGGGGACCCCAAAATGTAAAGAACAGAGAGTCTGGAAATGACCATGAGCAGGTATGGATGGCCAGAAGTCAGCAACAGGTGCGGGGACCTCAGTCACGTCACCTGCCCCACACCAGAGAGAAAGGTACAGGGAAGCAAGAAAAACTAACCTTGAGTTTGCCGCCCATTAGACACACTGTGGTCCTAGTTTCTGTTCCCAGAGGAGTCACGCATTTACTACACTTCTGCGTGTCAGACACTGTTCTAAACACTGGAAACAGCAGCGAAATGAGACAGCCACAGAAAGTGCCTTACGCAGTCTGTGCCAAACCCATAAAGCAGCAGAGTCTGGCTCTAGGTTTTGGCAAAGAAAGGAGAGACAGGAGGGCTTCTCTGCCACGTGCAGGGACCGGGCCGCAGGGACAGTACGGGATCCGGCCTGCTGAGCTGTCAGCGTGTAGGGAGACAGACACACAGACCGATGCTCCTAACATGAGGAGACACGCAGGGCGTGGGATGAGCAGCTTGGGCTGCTGGGAGGCAGAGGCCAAGAACGAGGACGTGCACACCAACCCAGCCCGCAAAAGGAAGGAGGCCAGCAGGGGAATGGGAATCTGCTGGCACACGCGAGGGCCCCGGCGCTCAGGGGCTGTGGACGAGTGTGGTTATTCACAGGACAGAGGGAAGCAGGTCTTTCCAGGCAAAGGAAACAACGTACAAGAGAGAAAGAGCACTGAGTCCTGGGGCCTTCAGAAGTCTGTCCCAGAGTCACAGGTGGGCAGCGGGGGAGGGGTACGGGCCGGGGGGGCGAGGGGGCAGCAGCCAGGTTTTTACACCAACAACCTAGCAGGTTGGTGAGGCGCTCTGAATGTCTGTGAACAGGGGCAGGCGGACCAGCCTGTCTCCGGGGGCGGGATGGGACCGGTCTACACTTCAGAGGGATGGCTCCAATGGAACGGCATGCCTAAAACAATCCACTGATATTTAGGAAGAAAACAGAATTCCTCTTTGCCTTTCTGATCACATCCTTGCGAATTTTATGTTGTAACGTATGTTTTACAACGTCTACAACATATTTTTACAGCAAATGTGTATTTGAGCCAAAATGCCTGTGCTCCCACCCCAGGCCCACCACTAACTACTGTTTAACACTGGACAGCATGCTTGTCTCAGTTTCCTAATCTGTGAAATGGGGACAAAAGCAGTAACTGCCTCATGGGGTGTTTATGAAGAGGAAATAAATTAATACTTGTAAGACACACAGAATAGTGCTAGGCCTACAGTAAAGACTCTGTAAGATAGTTTTTAAATTTTAAAAATGCAACTTATTAGTAACCAAATGAATATATATCAGGGACATGGTTGCAAATCACTGGGGTACACAGAGCATGGATGGGAGAAGGGAAGACCAGAACGGTCTCAAGAAGGGATGATGGGGCCTGACCCATAAGAACGAGAGCCGGCGTGAAGAAAAAGTCAACTGACCACGGTAAGTGACCGACGTGACATGAAGGACAGGACATCTGGATGGTGGAGCCAGTCACCAAGTTGGAATGGGGGGGACCGTGTATAAGGAGCTAGATAACGAGCACAGCACCGAACATGGCTCATAGCTTACTGATCCTGAGCTCAGGAGAGGGTCTGGCCAAGGAGGACATCTGCAGGTCACAGAGCACAGCTGGGGGGTGAGTCCAAGGGCGTGGACAGAAGCCAGGCAGCAGTCAGTTATGACCGTCAGCAGACAGCTCCAGGCCCCCCGCCCTGGGCGCACGGCAGGGTTGCACCTCTAGCCCCGTGAAGTCAGTGGGGCCAGGATGTGAGCTCTGACCAGTGAAACAGACGGCTGGAAGTGACAGGGGTCACTCCGAGGCTGACAGAAACCATCCGGGGCCGTCCTCCCTTCTTGCACAGGGACCAGCCACGGTCAGGGTGGTGGCTGCTCTGTCAGGGAACCCAGTGAGCAGAGCCCCTGAGGACATGCAGTGGGCATCCAGTGGGAGGGAGAACACGAGCCTGGTTGTGTTAGGGCCGCCGTGATGCGCGAGAGGCTTGCTGGAGGGTGTGACCTGGCCTACGCTGTCAGACAGACACAGGGACAGTGACCAGACCAGCAGAAGAACAGAAGCTCACAAAGCCGGGGGGTGGGGGGCGGGGGGGGAGCTGGAGAGGGAGGAGGGAGCTGAGGGCGTGAGGTGTCACGGGGAAGGAACATGACACTGCCAGGACACATGCCCACACTTCCCAGCAGGCTAGAGGCCAAGTACGCACAGAGACTGCCGTGCCGCATCACCTCCGGGCTTCCGTCCACCTGACTGGCCCACGGTGAAACCGGGGCTTACAGGCGGCGAGAGCAAACGGTCGTCACCGTGACACAGCTCTCCACGGGGAAAGGTGTTCTATTCAGAGACTGACACTGCCTTTCCTTCACACCTGCAAATTTTCAAACACAGCTCACCCCAAACCGTTTTCAATCCTAGCAGCTCTCACCAAACCAGCTGTTTCGCTAACACAAATGCAGTACAAGGCGCTTGAAATGCTGTCGTAAGAAAACCTCCATGAGGGCACCTGGGTGGCTCAGTGGGTTAAAGCCTCTGCCTTCGGCTCAGGTCATGATCTCAGGGTCCTGGGATCGAGGCCCGCATCGGGCTCCCTGCTCGGCAAGGAGCCTGCTTCCTCCTCTCTGCCTGCCTCTCTGCCTACTTAGGAACTCTCTCTCTCTCTCTCTCTCTCTCTCTCTCTCAGTCAAATAAATAAATAAATAAATATTCTTAAAAAAAGAAAAAAAGAAAATCTCCATGAAGATTATAGGTACATCTTAGGTAAGATCTTTAAATAAATGCCTTGTGTTCTTTAGGACAGATTCAACAGGAATAAGAGCCAATGTCTGCAACTCTCCTTGCAGAAAATGACCCCAGAAATAACAAACTTGGAAAGGTTCAGAAGTCACTTTTACAAAGTTGACATATTGATTTCTGTAGGCTGCAAACTGGTTTTTCAGAAACACCAGCTGTTCCACACAATGGGACTAAAAATCTCTCTCCTTGGTTTCTTTTACTATTCAAATGCAGAATAAAATAAATACATGTTGACTACATATCAAAAGTATTATTTTAACTTGCCAAGGTTCAGTGTAGGGAAAGGCTTATGTTGTTTTCTTTTAATTGTTTTAACAAGCTAGAGAGTCAAGGTCAATTGTTGGACACGTCCCCAAGCTGCCTTTACAGACCATGCATTAAAACAATTCCGCGAGAATTTTCCAAATTGTAATGTTGTGCTTGGCAAACTGGGGAGCGCGGAGCGACTGCAGAGAAGGCGGCCACAAGGCAACTGGGCATAAGGTCACTTCTGCATATTTTAGAGGCTTCCACGGGGCCCAGAAAGGGAAAAACTCCCAGAGTTTCTACCTTTCCATTTGGTATTTGTTAAATTAAAGTCCTTTTAAGGTCATTCAAATCAATGGCATATGAGGCCGTTTTCTCTACGGCTTATTACTGGAGGCAGCTGATAATCTTATTAGAAAGGACCGCTCCAGTCTGCCATCGCAGGAGACCGGGCCTCACTAATTACAGAGCAGAAAATAAACGTCGGAACCGTGCAGGGTGGACCTTCATCTCTTACAAGGTTAGCGAAAAAACTGACAGAAGTACACCGTCCGTGAGGTGGAAATGAGCCTGAAGACACAGATGCGGGACACAGCGGGGCCGGCTACGGGGCGGGAGGCAGGAGGTGGGGGGCTGCACGCACCCCAACCCCACCTCGGATGAGATGTGTGACCGTGGGTAAGCAGCACCTCTGGACCTGAACGTCTGCAACGGCAAAACCGTGAAACGGAGTCTGAAAAGGGGGTCCTCTGAGCCAATCTTAAAAAGTCACGTACCATGTGATTCAAAGGATACACGATTTTTGAAATGACCAAATTACCGAGTAGGAGAACAGATCTCTCTCTGGTTGCCGAGGGTGGGGGTGGGGTGGGGCGATTCTGCAGCAGGAGCACGTGTCCCCCACGTGACGTGACACGTAGCTGCACACACACGTGCCACTGTCCCGTGTCGGATTCTGATGTCCTGCTGCAAAGCCACGTACAATGCAACGCTTGGGGGAAGCAGGGTTAAGGGCACCAAACTTCTCTATACAATCCTTGCGACTTCCTGTGAATCTGTAATTAGTTTCCAAATTTGAAGTTTTACTTTTTAAAGGGTTTCTTAGACTTTGAGCCAGACCCTTATTATTTTCTCTGTGGACCGTAGGATTTGAAATAGTTTATCTCCCAAGCTGCATTTATTAAGATAATTCTTCTGCCCATGTTTACTGATAGAAATGTCTTACTTTACGACTTTCACAAAACCATGATTTCCAGATGGATCAAAGACATGGTTAATACATGAGACCATTCAAATCACAGAGAAATACACAGAAGCATGTATTTTATTATTTGGGGGCATAGGTGAGCGTTCTCAGCTATGATGAAAAGGGCAAGAAATCTAAAAGGAACATTCGACAGGAGTGACAAGACAGATATTTAAAACTCCAGGGGAGTGCAAAAGAAAACAAAGCAAGGCTACAAATGGAATGAAAAGACAAATGGTAAACTGTGGAAAATACTTCCTGCACATACGGTGACCCAAAGGTGCAGTAAGTAAAGGGCACAAATGAGGAACACCCCACATTACACCCAAAACACAAATCATTTCCCGGTAACTCTGTAACCACAAGGCCTACTTGTGTCCACAGAGACGCAAATTCAAATAATTAAGAGAAATCACTGGCACGGGAGCCTGGAAGGGCTGAGGACTGACAGGGCGCAGGTGAGGAGGAACGAGGCGGGTAGGAGCCAGTGTCAGGGAAGCAGCCGACAGACGCTGCCCACAGCGTAGCTTGGAGACGTGCGGGTGTGCCAAAATGTAAAAGACGCCCTGATTAGCCCAGCAATTACATGACTAGGTATTTGCCTAAGATAATAATAGCATGAGTGCAAATATAATAATAAAATTAAAATGCATGCTTAAGACCAGTCACCTGAGTAGTGTTTGTTTTGTTTTATTTTAATCAGGGAGAAAAATTAAAAGCAACGGAATTGACTGGAATTGGGTGATTTGACTGGAAACGGATGAAGGAAAACGCATGGCCCGTGCATATGGTGAAAGGCAGGGTGGCCTTTACAAATGGCAAAACTCTGCACTTACTGATTGTTTGGGGTCAGGAAGCAGAGCACAGCCGCTGAACTGCGGTAGGTTCAGAACCCAGCCCCACTGCTTACAGGCTGTGTGATCTCAGCAAGCTCCTGAACCTCTCTGTGCCTCAGTTTCCTCTTCGGTAAAGTGGGAGTAACACCAGTGCCTACTTCTTAAAGTTGCTGTGCTTAAAGGAGCTGTAGGATGGTGAGTATCCAGAAAGTACTGTGGAACAGCTTGTTAAATAAAAAATACTGACATGAAAACTTTATCGGCCACATTAATGAGTGAAAAAAGATCACAGAACATGATGTATGACCCCATTTCTAAAAAACGTACATGTACACAGAACTGAGCAGAATCTTTCTTCTCTTTTTTATACAGTGTAAGAGTCGACAAACCAAGGCAGTGAGATTCTGGATTACTGTTACTTTCTTCTGAGTATTTCCTGTATCATCTCAGATATTAAAAAAGAAAAAAATGTCAATATCCAATAAGCACTGTCAGATACCTTTGGAATCTGAACTGGTATGAGCTTTCGGGGGAGAGGGGTGGTGGATTTGGTACTATGTAATATACTTTCTGACCCAGGGGTTACACTTCTGGGAATCAGTCCTATGAAAATCACAGTGTAAGTCTACAAATACACATGTACATGGGTGTGTATACACACCCACACACACACAGATACACATACACACACACATATATATACGCATACAGAAGCATTTATTAAAGCAATATTTACAACAGCAAAATACTGGAAATAACTTAATTGTCATAAACTGCAAACAACAGGACACAGAAAAACAATGCTATAGGGCTCCATGGAAAGTTCCTTTTTGAGGGTCTTGAATGCCCGGGAGGGGACTGTGCACTTTACTCTGAAGGGGAGACACTGAAAAACATTGTGTCGGGAAGAAAACCCTGAGGGCAGTGCAGAACATCTACAGACCTGAGTGAACGTCTCAGGCTGTGTCCAAGTTAGATCCAGGTCTGACCTCTGGAGGAAGCAGCAGCGGGAATGTTTTGTAAAAGAGATCCCTGATTTCCAACCCTAACTGTATAAAAAGCCCAGAAGTCTCCCAGAAGGAGTCTGACGGGATAAATCACATGAAGGCACAACAATAAAACAGATCCACAAGAAGACAGCACTGAATGGGCAGAGAGATTCGGATCGTCCGGACTCAGGCAGGTACACACGGAGCTGCTCGGAAGGCTAGAGCTGACCCCTGATGAAAATGCAACCACCGTGGGGAATGCAAACTGGTGCAGCCACCCTGCAAAACAGCATGGAGGTTCCTCAAAAAGTTAAAAACAGAACTACCCTACAATCAGTAATCACACTGCTGGTATTTACCCCAAAAATACAAAAACACTAATTCAAAAGGGATACATGCACCCCTATGCTTATAGCAACGTTATTTACAATAGCCAAATTATGGAATCAACCCAATCGTCCATCGACAGAAGGATAGATAAAGAAGGTGTGGTCTACACATACACTGGAATATTAGCCATCAAGATGAACAAACTCTTGCCATTCACAACAACATGGATAGAGCTAGAGAGTATGATGCTAAGTGAAATAAGTCAGAGAAAGACAAACACCTTACGATTTCACTCATATGTGGAATTTAAGAAACAAAACAAAGGGGTAGAAAAAAAACAAACAAAGACACAGACTCTTAACTCTACAAACACACTGATGGTGACCAGAGGGGAGGTGGGGACGGTGATGCCCTCACCAGAGGGCACTTGTGATGAGCACCGGGTAACGTATGGATTTGCTGCATCATGATATTGTGCACCTGAAACTAACATCGTTGTTAACTGTACTGGAATTAAAGTAAAAAAACATAATAAACAAAAAAAATGCAACCACCATTAACTATCTGTGTGAAAAAAAGAGAGTAAGGGGTGTGCCTGGCGTGGGGGGGGGCAACTCCCCAATCCAGAGCCAGTGGCTGACAAATCCACCAGAAATTAGCACTTCAGGGGCAGGGTGGTACATCCTCGTCCTTCCCCGCTCAACCATCTCACCTGTAAAAGTACCTTTATTTGCCAAAGGGCATCAGGCTCTGAGACCACAGCACTCCCTGCCTACACGTCTCACACGGTGAAGACTCCTGCTCTGCCTTGGGACAGCGGCCTTCCCACTCACTTCTCTCGTCTGAATGCTCGTCCGTCACATGCATTAGCCCGTGCAGTCGAGAGAGGGTTCAGTCACCTTAAGAGTAGTTCTTAAAAGGAAAGAACATTTCCTATTTTCTACAGTCTGCATGGATGCTGGCAATGAGCCTTGGCCACCAACCTGGATGTCTGGTAAGTATCAGGTGATGAGCAACTTAATTACTCCCCCAATCTGTGTGAGGATTTTGCACACCAATGGTCTTGCTTCACTGCTGGGAGGTATTTATAGGAAAGGACTTGAGAACAGAGGTTCAAAGATTAGGTCCCCTTACTAAGTGAAGGACCCTGGACTAATGAATGACCTGACTTCCCAGGGCCTAACTACCCTTATATATAAATCCAGAAGGAGGACAGTACTGTTTCCATACCACTGCGAAGAAAGTGACAGCTAACATCTGCTGAGCGCTTTTCACACGGAGGTGCTGGTCTGAGCACTTTGGAAGTCCTGCCTTATCTAATCCTCAAAGCAACCATATGAGATAGTGCTGGGTTTTATTCCCATTTTAGAGATGAGGAAACGGAGGCAGAAGGAAGCTGATAAGGGCTGGAGAGCTGCCGGGATTCAAACCCAGGCAGCCATATCCCAAAGCCTGTGTTTTAGCTAGAATGGTCTCCCACGTGACGTCCCGAGCCCAGCACAAAGCACAGTAAGAGCCGTCTGAACACTTCGCAAGTGGCGCAAAAGCCAGATGACACAGAGCCCACAGCAGAGGCCCTCCCCTCTCCAGGACAGTGGTGCTGCTTCGTTCCCCCAAGAAGGTCTCGTGAGACGTGCCCTGCCACGGTGACGTCACTCCCGCTCACCTCCGCGCCCCCTTCTGCCTCTTTTAGAAGAGGCTGCAGAGCTGAAGCCTACCTAGGAACATACGTGGAGGAAACCCAATAATCTCTTTGCTTCCAGAATGCCCGCCACAACCTAGCCCTCGGCTTCCGTTGGCTCACCGAGGTCCCTCACGGGGGCCCTGAGCATCCTAACGTCCACACTCGTGCTCACGCAGCCCTGCCCACCCACTGAGACCTCCTTCCTCCGCTAATCCCAGTGCCCCCCAAACTGCGACACCAGGTTCCCTCCCGACTCGCCACCGCCGCAGGCTTATTCCCCGCTCACGTTCCGTGCTGGACAACCCTGCTGTCCCACCCAGAACGTAAGCACGCCGAGGGGCAGGCTGCACCTCCCCCTCTCTGCAAACCCGGAATCCCACTGCAGGCCCCCCGTGACTCACACTTCGTGGGCACCGCCTCCCACACAGACCCTCAATTCACAGACGACTTACAGCCAAACGAGGGGCTGGAACGGGCAGGGGAGACTCGCACAGAAGCGCTCCATGTCCGCGTGGCGACTGAGCGGGCGAAGCCAGCTGTCAGTGCGTCTGCATCGCCCCAGGACACCGCGCGCTCGGCCCTCAGCCATCATACCTGCTTCTCCATCCTCCTCGTCCAAGTTCAGCACGATGATGCAGATGTGCTTCCGCAGCTGACGCGGGTTGGAGAACTTGCGAGAGCACTTGCTGCACTCCAGGCTGCCGGGAGCCGGGCCGCTGCCCTCCGCGGGGGCCGGCGGGCTGTCGGCGCTCGGACCCACGGCGCTCTCGGCCAGCTCCTCCTCGGCGCTGGGCTTCTTCGTGGAGCCCTTGGGCCTGCCTCTCTTCCTCTTCATGACCGAAAACTCTACCAAGGAAACAAGAGGGCACAATGAAGTCACACGTGGCGACGGTGCAAGGCCCGCGCCCACTTCCAAATGTGCGAATGTGCTCAGTTTCGGGGTTCGTGAGAAACAGAAAACCTGAAGCAGCTGCGGAAATTAACAGCTGCGAACAGTATCTTTAGTGCTCCTCTTGTACCATGTCATCAATGTCCTAATACTTTGATTTAAAAATACCGCTGGATGCGAACCTTGGCATATCTCCTCACGTAAAGTGGGGATGAATCTAAGTTGTGACCGACAGCCCCCGCTTCATGCACCAGACCCCTCGTGAACCACAGACTCCATCTACACCCCGTTCTCGGAAAGTGCTGAAGGACTGCCTCGCAAAGGATTTGCAGAGGCTGCTTAGCTTCTCGTGCTCTTAATGAGCTATACAACTATTCAGATGATTTCAAGGCATCATAATTATTACGGCCAAATGGTTCTGATAAAACAGAGAAAAAAATAATTACAATCTAAAGTCTACCAACTACAGGACTAAAGACAACAGCAGTATTTTTCAGTTTCCTAGCGACCAAGTGAGTCCGACAGCAGGCTTGGAGCTGCTTCAGAGCAAGTTTCAAATCACTTTTCAACTTGTATTTCTTCTTAACTAGCACTCGTTTCTAAGGCATTCATCTCCACAATGAAGGTGGAAATTCAGATGGGTGAGCGGGGTCGGGGAGCATCACACTGCTGGGTGTGCGACGGTGGAGAGGCGTGGTCTCAGATGATGTGACCTGACACGTACCCCGAGACACCGTCTGGCTGACACCCCAGCGTTAGTGGCCTCTCTGCTGAGGCACGGCATGTCAGCAGTCCTCCAAACCTGAGCAGCGGAGGAGAGGAAGGGTGTTGGGTTCCAGCACTCTCCTGGGAAAATGGTCACGTACAGAATGATGATGCCTTCAGGGCCCCTCCCTGCTCTAAGGCTACCGGTCTGCACAGGAAAGCACCACGCACACTGCCCACTGCGACTCCCATGAGGACCCTTCCAGTAGGTCACTGTGCTCCCAAATGAGACAGGGAGACCAGAGGAGAGAGGAGGGCAGGATGGTTCCAGAGCAGAGTCCGCAGGGAAAGAGTCACATGACAACGTGAGTTCTGGACAAAGGAGCCTGCTTTGACGCCGGGTCCTCAGACCTCTGGGAGATCATGAACCAGAATGGGGGAAGGGGTAGGGGAGCTCGCAGGGGTAGAGCTTCTGCAGAGGTGCAGGGCCAAGGGGGGGGAGGGGTCAACAATGACCGAGAGAGCCAAACCAGAGCCCTCCTTGGCCAGGGCAGCCAGCACAGCGCACAGTGACTGCCCTTCCGCTCCGTCGACGGGCGCACTGGAGATGGGGTGGGGGAACGGGAGAGAAAAGTACTCAACGGGAAGGCAGAAGGAGACCAGATGAGACGAACAAGGGCACAAGACACTTGGATCCGACTGCCCGCACTGGATTTTATGTGGGGAGAAAAACAGCTGCGTAGACACAAGGCCCAGCCGACAGCTATGGGAGGCGGGGGTGGATGGCAAGGAAAGGAATACCCGGACAAACTGTTGACCTCACAGTCACTGCAACTTCCCTCCGTGTTACTCTTCACAACAGCACGTGCCTGCGCAAACTGCTGAAGCAGCGGTGAGGGGCAGAGAGGCAGAACCAGTGCCGAGGCTCCCCAACACCCACCGCGTGTCCCGTCGGCTGAGCTGCGTGATGGTCACGGACGTCTGGGGCCCGGGCCCACCCTCCGCGGAGGCCTCCGCACCCTGCTGTGCAGACCGGCCTTCCTCCTCCGACAGGCCTGAAGGAGGCAGCTGGTGCCGAAGAAGGAATCTTACCCAGAGCGGTCTGACCTCCGCCCTCGGCTACCGGGGTGACCTCTAGGCCCCCAGAAGGTCCCGCCTCATAGGAGTGCCTGTTTGCCTGGAGTCGGGGGCCACCGACACTCTAACAACATGATTTATGATGGGCTGTGCCACAAGTCAGAGCAGTTCTGACCTCTGGAGAAGCGGAGAACAGAGGTGTTCATCGAAACTACGGGAGGAGCGAGGGACTGAAGGCCAGCCCCGTGGGCAGTGTGTCATCGGCTGGACACCGAAGGCTGGCTGAGCATCCCACGCTGGGAACACTTGAGTCCTGTCACACGATGCCGCAGGAAGAAGGCAAGAGCATCCAGGACTCCGCAGGGGAAGGAGGATGACCGGAAGCTCCACGTCTAGAGCCCTCCCAGCCCCAGACTTGGCCCGTGCATCTCTCCCTTTGGCTGGTTGACCTCTACACTTCTTCACTTCTTGTATAAAATGGTAATGGTAAGTACAGTGCTTTTCTGAGTTCTGTGAATCATTTGAGCAAATTACAGAACCGGAGGAAGTCTTTGGGGTCCCCCGAATTTGCAGCTAGCTGGTCAGAGGGAGGGTCGCCCTGGGGACTCCCAAGCTTGTGGCTGGGGTCAGCAGTCTTGAGGGCAACTGTGCCCCTAACCTGGGGTCCAGCCCACGCACTGCGGCAGGATACCCGGCGTTCTCTCCTCGGAGATGTGCCAGAGCACATGACCGCGACCACGGTGGCACAGGGTATGAGACTGCCGCAGTCTGCGTCTCTCCCCCCAGACGGGGGACTCCCTGCAGGCAGAGCCCAGGTCCTGACTCTGTTTCCCCCAGCACCTAACCAGGCGTCCTGCACAGCAGGCACCAATCAATCTCAGTGCATTACGCCGGCGGGCCGTGCACAATCTGGCTGTCAAGGAAGAAACACAAAATCAGCCCTGAGAGCTTCGGAAATCCTCTAACACGACGGTGACAAAACTAATCTTACATCTTGCTACATCCATAATGCAGATGCTCAAGACCAATTAGTCAGCGAAAAATGAAATATTCATAAATGAACTCGGAATAATTTAAAAGTAGAGAAAACGAGTTGCTGCTGTCAACTACAAACATTTTACAGAACTGCTGAGAACTCTGGAACTGGGAAAGGGAAACCTTGCAACCTCTCAGTCAAAATCCTGGGATGGGCTTGCCTTCCATTCCCCTTCCCCCTCCATGCGGTTCTTGTTTTGGTCTGTCTGGGACCTCTGATTTGTCTGCAAGACATCTGCCCACTAAACTCCGTAGATCCCTACACGTGGCTCCCAGACCACAGCCTCCTGCTCCCGTCCTCCTCTTGCCTCACTACCTCGCTCTAGAACATTCCATCGCTCACAACACTCAGACCTGGCCTTCTAGGTCCTTCCTCACATGGCCGACATGCACACGCACGCACAGCTGTGCTCTCTCTCAAGTGCTCGGCAATGTCCCAGACCTCCCTGAATTTGCACAGATAATCCCAGTCTTTTTCTGTACCTGTACTGCTCCCCTATCTGTGCCCACCGGCTGCACCCCAGTCAGACCCTAGGCCCCAATTCGAACCCTCACATCCTTCTCCACGAAGCCATCTCAGCTGGTCTCGTGTTGACAGTGTGACGGACACGTGCCGTGTACGCCGCTGACACAGCCTTCGGCCTGCGTATTTCCCTCTCTCCCCACCTGAGCCCAAGGATCACAGAGGTAGAGATGAAGGGGACACTTAATTAGTAAATACACATTGCTTGATGGCAGGAAAAGAAGCCACTTCCCACGTCCACAGTTTCCAAAAGGAAGAAAGATGAGAGCCACCACAACCTTTCAACCCTGCCCCGACACCACAGTTTGGGGACAACTTCCTCACAGTCAGAGAACCGTCCTTGCAGATCCAAGGCCAAAACTGGCAAGGGACAAAAAGAATCAGCCAAAGGTTTTTTAATTCAATCAAAAGACGACGTGAACACCATGAAAAAAATAGGTCCACGTTACTAAAAATCTAATAATGTAAGCCCTTTATTTGTACATCACTCAAGTGCACAAGGCCCGTTCCCAGCTCTTATCTCATTTTATCCCCATAAAAACCTTCAGAGATGGATGCAGCAAATGTAATTTCCTCAATAAGAAAAGAAATAAGGGACTCAGGGGTTCAAGGGGCTTGGCATGTTTTCCAGAAGCTGCTAAGCTCCCAGACCCAGGATCCAGGCTCCCTCTCCCCACCCAGCTCTTTCTGCTGGGTCATGTGGCCCTCAGGTCGGCTCTGGACCCGTGGAAAGAGCCAGTACTGCACTGCAGGGAACCCCAGCTGCGTGCCAGGCCGCCCCGAGTTAAATCCCCCCGTGGGGCCGACTCTAGTATGAAAAATAAACACAAAACTGTCTCCGTTTTATAGTCCCCTATAAATAAAAGCCATCCATTAAAATGCTGAGCATAGTACTTAGAAGGTGATCAATAAATGGCAACTGCGTATTATTACAGCCATACTCATTAAAACTCTCACTCGGACTATTTCCCTGAAGCAACTATTACCTTCCCGCCCCATCCGCTGCCAGATCACGTGATGCCTGAACGCACACCTGCTCTTGCTCCTTCCAGCCCCCGTCCCTTGATGTCTTCATTTTGAAGTCACTCCCACGGCAAGAAAGCCAACACGGAATTAGGGGCGCCCGCATTTCATGATGCTGGAGGCCAGGGATAAAGCCCTCACTCGGCAGCTCAATCCGGTCTCGCCAACTCGAGAATTCAGGCAAATCCCGAAACGCTAACACGGTGGGCCTGACAGTCAATCTCCCTGACATTTACTCCCAACAAGCCCCGGAAGCAGCGGGAAGACAATGAATTATTTATCAGACGTGAGGGGGAGCGAGCCTTGGGGGTGTATGGGGAATGCAGCACCCTCTCCACGGGACAGACGGCAGCTGGCCTGTGACACGGGGCCCCAGGGAGGCCGAGGGCACCCACGCTGCTCCCCGCGGAGCCCCAGCAACAACGTGGACACATCCTGCCAACGGCAACAGCGAGGAAGTGGTGAGCATGTTCGGCGCAGGCGCCCTGCAAAGCGTTTCACGGCACCTCCCCGTGACACCTCTGTGGAAGCACCGTATTACCCCATCACGCGGAAGACGACGCTGAGGTCTGAGAAGAAGAATCAAGTGGCCCCAAGACACAGAAAACATAAGTGGCAGAGCCAGGCTTTGAACCCACTGTCTGCCTCAGAGTCCGTGAACTTCACATTTATGTCAGTTCAGTTCATTTCAGAGCACAGAAATAATACTATTTGACCTCTCCTCTACACTCTGCAGGAAAATGACAACAGTGTCACGGAGCTACAAGCCTCAGTGCGATCCGACTCCTGAACCAGACAAGAGACGGAGGAAACGGGGGAGTGGGGGGCTCTGAAGTGCAGCGTGCGTGGACCACGTACTAAGGCATCATGTATTAACATGCATTTATCTCATAACCTTTTCCAAAAAAAAAAAGGCCAGCATCTTATGTCCTTCTGACAGATGACAGAAGCCACTTGCCCAAGCCCCAAGCAGGCCCTCCATGGGTGTGGTGCTGGCGGAGCCCTGCATGAGGCGCCATGGGGGGCCGGAACTGGGGCCGCACTCCACGAGCCGAGCTGAGCACTGGGCCGCCGGCTGCGTCCACGCTGACCACGTCTTCTACTTGTTCACCCAGAAAGCAAGGCTGCTACTACCTCACCAGCCCAGAGTGGGGTGCCTCTTTGTAACCCTCACAAAAGCACCTGTGTGTCAGCCCCAGGACTGGAACCTGGTCTACCTGAGTCCAGGATGGGGGCTCTTTACCCCCACGCTGCTACGTGAGTAGATGAGAGGGCTCAGGTTTCGGTGGTTTCTGGAACAGAGGACGGCAATGCCTGTGCACACTCAGAATGACCCTATTCATGGAAGCTCTCTAGGAGAGACAACACAGAGATTCAAACTGAGACGCCAACTTCCACCCGCAGACTAGACTCTGTGACCCAACCCCCGCCCCCCGCCCCGCTCCGGCGGCCCATCCTTGATCCCGGAGAAGTGCTTTCCCCGCTGCCCTGCATAACCGCTTCTTTGCCTACCTGCCACCCCCAGCGTGAGCGCGGAGGCGGGCCCAGCAGGAAGAGCGCCCTGCGCACCCTGCACCCTCAGCAGCGAGCAGAGCGCCCAAGCATCTGACAGGTGCGTGATGACTGAATAAAGAAGTGGGGTGCGAGGGAAGGCAGAGAAAACAGGAGAAGAGCTCCAACGGAAGGTCTGAAAGGGGAAGAAGACCGAACAGCCCAAACGAGGCTCTCCGGGGACCCTCGTGAGTTCCAGCCCCAGCAGGTCCCCCTGTCCCAGCCGCCATCGGGATGAACAAATGTGTGCACGCAAGCTCACCCACCACTCACCCCCAAACACACACCCACACACATTCTCAGACACAACCACACACTCACACACACACACATTCTCTCCGCAAGGCAATTTTTTCTTGGACCGCAGCCAGAGATCTGATGGGGAAGAGAGGAGAAAATGAAAGGTTCTTAGGCAGACCACTTCCTACATGAGCAAAAAAGATTAAAAGGCTATAAAATAAACCAAAGGATTTAGGAACTTTCATGTTATAAAGGGAGAGCAAAATAATAAATCAATTACTACTCAGTTAAAGGTTTAATTAAACCATTTCAAGTATCTCTCAACTTAAAATGAATTGTGAAGGTTAAACCTGAATAGAAATCATTAGAGAGAATGTAAGCTTCTGGAAGCCTCGAATTTTACGGACTCGCAAAGAGAAAAAGGAGGACTTGGGAGTTCCTAATGAAAGACTTTTGAAGAAATGCTCTCGTATTAAGAGTCTGAGTTTAATTAAAGTCTTAAATACTTTTAAAAATTAAACTGTGCAGGCAACTAATCTTCCAGTATACGCACATACAGAAAAAAGAAAGGAAATGTGTTCAAGAAAAATTAAATCAAAAGTAAATTAGTTAATAAAGGAAAATAATTTTTAAAGTAGCTTCGTAGTAAGAATCTGATTACACCCAGAGCAGTACAAGAGCAGCAAATGCCGTCAGAGCAGCAGGGCCCAAATCCCACTCTCCCACCTACTAACTAGGTAACCGTGAGTGGGTGGTTGTAAGGCCTCCAGTCTCTGAGCCACAAATTCCTCAATTATAAAATCTGGGCATCAGTACGGAAACAGAAGACACAGAGCTATAAACCAGCAAAACCTAACACTTACCTATACGAATGTGCCACCAGCAGCAGCAGACTATAAATTCTTCTCAATTGTACATGGAACATTCTCTAAGATAAACCATGTTAGGCGATAAATCAAGTTTCAATAAATGTGTAAGGGCTCAAATACATACAAAGTATGTGGGCTGAAGTTAGAAATAAACAACTCATACAAGTGAATGACCAAAAAAAAAAACCCCAAAAACAAAAAACAAACAAAAACAAAAACAAAAACACCAACCCAATTAAGAAATGGGCAGAGGACCTGAACAGACATTTTCCTTAAGAACACAAGGAGATGGCCAACAGACACATGAAAAGATGCTCAACATCACTCATCATCAGGGAAATGCAAACCAAAACTACAGTGAGATACCACCTCACACCTGTCAGAATGGCTTATTAAAAAGATAGGAAATACCAAGTGTTGGCAAGGATGCGGAAAAACAGGAACCCTCTTACACTGTTGGCAAGAATGCAAACTGGTACAGCCACTCTGGAAAACAGTATGGAGTCTTCTCAAAAAATTAAAAACAGAACTGCCCTACAATCCAGAAATTCTACTTCTCAGTATTGAAGAAAATGAAAACACTAATTCGAAAAAATACATGCACATCCTCATTCACTGCAGCATTATTTACAATACCCAGGATACGGAAGCAGCCTAAGTGTCCACCGATAGATGAATGGGGGAAAAAAGATGTGTTATGAATGTACACACACAAACACACACACGCACACACACACACACGCACACACACACACACACACACACACTGGAATATCTCTTAGCCATAAAAAATAATGAAATCTTGCCCGTTTGCTACAACACAGATAAACCCAGGGAGTATTATACTAAGTAAAATAATAAGTCTGAAAGAGAAAGATGAATACCATATGATTTCACTTACATACGGAATCTAAAAAACAAAACAAAACAGAAGCAGATTCACTGTTACAGAGGACAAACTGGTGATTGCCAGAGAGAGCAGGATGGGGGATGAGTGAAATACATGAAGGGGATTAAGAGGTACAAACTTCCAGTTAGAAAATAACTAAGTCATGGGGATGAAAAGTACAGCATAGAAGGGGCACCTGGGTGGCTCAGTCGGTTAAGCATCTGCCTTAAGCTCGGGTCGTGATCCCAGGATTCTAGGACGAGCCCCGCATGGGGGCTCCCTGCTAAGTGGGAAATCTGCTTCTCCCTCTCCCTC
Organism: Ailurus styani; assembly: GCA_002007465.1. Classification (NCBI taxonomy): domain Eukaryota; kingdom Metazoa; phylum Chordata; class Mammalia; order Carnivora; family Ailuridae; genus Ailurus; species Ailurus styani. Next base: position 2,359,708 of record LNAC01000270.1, on the reverse strand, counting down.
TGACCCTCGCCGCTGCTCCTGCTCTCACCCGTGCTCTCTCTAACGAATTAAATTTTTAAAATCTTTAAAAAAAAAAGTACAGCATAGGGAAGATAATCGATAATATTATAATAACTTCAGTGACAAATGGTGACGAGGGCCATCGTGGTGATCATCTCCTAATGTATAAGAATATCAAATCACTATCTTATACACCCTGCCACTAATGTAACGTGTATTCCAATTAAAAGTTAATTTTAAAAAAGAAAGAACAGAAATTTATGAAACTCAAAAATACATGGAAATTAAATGGTGCTCCTGAATAACGAATAGGTCAAAGAGGACATAAACAGGGAAATCAGGAAATAACGCTGAGATGATCAAGAGGAAAACACGACATACAAACAGAGGTGGGTTGCTGTGAGAACAGGTTCAAAAGGCTGTAAATGTGAATGCCTGCGTGAGACACAGAAAGATCTCCCACCAGTAACCTGCTCCTCCAACCCAAGAAACCAGAGAAAACAGAAGCAAACCAAATGCACAGCAAGCAGAAGGACAAAAAGTAAAAATTAAACAGAAAAACAAAAGGTAAAAATCAAAAAACTAAAAAAAAAAATTTTAAAAACTGACAAACTTTTAGCTAAACTCACCAAGGATAAAGAGGTAATACTCAAACAGCTAAAATCAAGAATGAAAGATGAAAATTACCACTCATCTTAAAAAAAATTTTTTTTAATTCCCAGGGATACTGTGAACAAGTAATTATATACCAACAAATCAGAGAACTTTGATGAAATGGAAAATTTCCTAGGATACATACCACTGAAAGGAATTCAAGAAGCAACAGAAAATATTCATACACCTGTCGCAAGCAAAGACACTGAATCGGTAATCCAGAAACTTCCCACCCAAAGCCCAGAACTGAAGGGCTTCACCAGTGAATTCTATCAAACTAACACCAACACTTCAAAAATCTTCCAAAAAACAGAGGAGGAAGGGACACTTTCCAACTCATTCTGTGACGCCACTATTATCCTGATTCCAAAACCGAAGACATCAGAGAAATGACCCTACATAAGATCTCTGAATACAAACCCTAATCTCTTCATCAACGTCCTAGCAAACCAGCTCCACCAGCACATGAAAAAGGATTATGCAATATGACCGACTGGAATGTATCCCAGGAACGTAACAGTGGTTCGGGGTATGAAAATCCAACCACATAAATCACCGTATTCCTGGAATGAAGGGGAGAAAGAACACATGTCATCCCCACTGAGTGATGGACCATGGCTGTAGGCAGGTTCAGGGGGAGACAGGCCTGGTGGGCTGGATGTCAGGAAAATGAAGAGGAGGATGGATCTCAGGGCAGAGGGGACCCCAGGGTGCCCTCCTGAGCAGACACCCGTACCTTTCACGAACATCGGTGGCAAGGGTGGAAGTCGGCATTCGCGTATCAGCAACCACTGACACACAGAATGCCAGGAAACTTATCTGCTCTCTTATCACTTGCTCATTATTTATAAATGAAATGAAAAAATTCAAATTATTTTATCTTATTCACATGTCATTTTAATTGGAAGAAAAATCTTAATAAGCAAAGCTGAATAAAAACAGTACTAAAGCTTTGCAACCATCTTTCTCAAAGTTCTTGGCCCATTAATCCATGTGACTTCTCTCTGCCACATGAATTTTACAAAAGAGATTATCCATTCTTCTGAGTTTATAGAAGCTCAACCCCAGAGGCAACATTCAAAGTTCCTGACTAAAGCTCTGGTTCCAACTGTCCATTAAGCAGCACTCTTTGGAAAGCCAGTGCATCTTAACCACTCAGCAGGACCGTGGCCATGGGGAATGTGGACGTCATCAGGGGTCTTCAGTGAGGTCTGGACAGACGGGCCTTACTCACCCTCAGACTGGGTGGCAGAGGGAGGGGTGGCTGAACTGTGAGGGCCCTGGCATTAGGCAGATTCTTTTTTTTTCCAGCTTTACTAAGGCATGGTCAACAAACCAAAATTGTATCTATTTAGGTTATACGATATGCTTATTTAAGGTGTATGACAAAAATGACTGAATATACATATACACTGTGAAGTGCTCACCACAATCAGCAAGAGCAACCATTTTTTTCTTTTGGTGAGAACACTTATAATCTACTCAGTCAGCAACTTCAAGTGTATAATACAGTACTGTTATAGTCCCCGACCTGTGCATTGGATCCCAGAACTTATTCAGCTCAAAGTTTGTAACCTCTTGACTATCATCTCCCCACTCCCCTGACTCCCTGGCAACCACTATTCTACTCTTTGATCCTATGTATTCAGCTATTTAAGATTCTACATATATGTGAGATCACACAGTATTTGTCTTTCTGTGTCTAGCTTGTTTCAGTTAGGATAATGTCTTCCAGATTCAACCATGCTGCAAATGGCAGGCTTTCCTCCTTTGTTATGGCTGAATAATATTTATGTGTGTGTGTGCACACACACGTGTGTGTGTGTGTATGTGTGTGTGAGAGAGAGACAGAGAGAGACAGAGAAAGAGAGAGACGTTCTGTATCTACTCATCTGCTGACACTTTGGTTATCTATTGTGAATGAAGCCGCAATGAACATGGGGTGCAGATATCTCTCTGTGATATTGATTTCATTTCCTTTAGATATATTTCCACAAGTGAGATTGCTGGATCATGTGGTAATTCTATCTTTACTTTCTTGAGGAACCTCCATCCTGTTTTCCATAGTGGTCGCACCAGTCTGCATTCCCGCCAACAGGATACCACAGAGACACCATGTCTACATGGTGTCGCCAACACCTGTTACCTTGTCCTCCTGAGGACAGCCATTCCCACAGGTGTGAGCTGAGAGCTCACTGCAGTTTGGACGTGCGTGTCCCTGATGGTTAGAGACCCTGGGCATCTTTTCATACACCTGTTGGTCATCTGTATGCCTTCTTCGGGAACATGTCTGTTCAGGTCTTTTGCCTGTTTTGTTTTGTTTTGTTTTTTAAGATTTTATTTATGGGCGCCTGGGTGGCGCAGTGGGTTAAAGCCTCTGCCTTCGGCTCAGGTCATGATCTCAGGGTCCTGGGATCGAGGCCCGCATCGGGCTCCCTGCTCAGTGGGGAGCCTGCTTCCTCCTCTCTCTCTGCTTGCCTCTCTGCCTACTTGTGATCTTTCTCTCTCTGTCAAATAAATAAATAAAATATGTTTTTTATTTAAAGATTTTATTTATTTATTTGACACAGAAAAAAAGATCACAAGTAGGCAGAGAGGCAAGCAGAGAGAGAGGAGGAAGCAGGCTCCCCACTGAGCAGGGAGCCCGATGCGGGCCTCGATCCCAGGACCCTGAGATCATGACCTGAGCCGAAGGCAGAGGCTTTAACCCACTGCGCCACCCAGGAGCCCTTTTTACCTGTTTTTAATCAGACTACTGGGTAGATTCTTAATGCCAAATGGACCTCTCTCCCCCTTCCTCTCCCCAAAGCAAAGACACTCAAATGTGCACCATCGGTTGAGATGTGATTATGTGTCACTTCCCCCCTCAGACCTGCTTTCTCAAAGCGGGGAGAGGACAGATCCATCCACGAGGCCCGTGACAGGGCTGAAACGCTGCAGGCCCCGCACAGCCAGCTGCAGGTGAGGAAGACACGAAGACTCCTGCTGCTCCTCATTCGCCACCACTGGTTTCTCAGGGGCTGCGTTTCCTCGGTTTCATCTCATGCCACTAACGGTAACCAGCAGAACTTCGCCTAACTTCTCAACAACTTAATCCTCTGTCAGGTGTGTTTCTCTGAGCTCCCTGGGAATGGCCAGAGGGACTCATTAACCAAAACATTTTTTGTCTGGAGCCACTCCTTGTTAACGATGTCGGACAGATGATCAATAAGCCAGCCTATTTAGAAATGCCAGTCTGAATACTCCCAGGAAAGAGCCCTCGGTTATCAGTGTGGCTAATGAGTCCTGTCATGGAACAAACCACCCTTCTGCACAGGGGACTGGCGGTTGTCCCTCGTCATAGGAGAACAGTTTTGTGGGGGCTTTTTTTTAACTGCTGTTTGCAGCTACGCCTCCTCCACTCCATGTTTTCTTTATCTGCGGGGACCTCATTACAGCGCGATGGCTTCTCTAGGCCAGCCGCCTGCCGCATCGGGGGCTGTTCGGCAGGAGATGGCTGGACGCTGCAGACAAGATGGATCTCACTCCGCACGCAGCCCGCGAGCCCGAAGGATTCTGTGCGAGTCAAAGCTTCGCCGCTGGACTCCTTGCTCCGGCTTCCACGCTCATTCAGGAAGGCGGTGTTTCAGGTTGTGTATCCTCACACATTAATCACATATGTTAGAATAGTCTCCCTTTATTGTCTTCCGTGTCGGTGTCATCCGGTGCCACAGGCACGTCCCCTGGTTTAATCCCCAGCGCCCACCTGTGACAGGCGCGTTTATCTTCATTTGTCAGGTAAGCACGGGGAGGCTCAGAGAAGTCACGTCATGTGCTTGAGGGAGCGCAGCGTGCAGGTCCTAGAGCTGGGTTAAACCCGCATTCGTCTGATGACAAGCTCATGCTTTCTACACTGTGGGAGACTACCCCTCTTCTCATGCGCCCCTTCCTTCCTTCCTTCCTTCCTCCTTCCACGGCCAGGCGCTGCAGAAGAACCCACAGAGGTCGGGTATGGTGAATTCAAAAACACACTCTCACGTGAGCGGATCTATAACTGGACAAGTATTAACTGTGGGAAATGTAAAACATTCTGGGTTTCCGAGCCCACCAGGCAGACACCTAGCATCAAAGCACATGTAAGCAAATCACCACCATCACCACCAACAGGCACGACCGTGCCCGTGGCCCCCTCACCCGGAACCCCAGCCCCTTACCATCTCCGCTTCTGCTCGGGTTGGTGGGCTCAGGAGTACTCAGGGGTCTGAGGGGAATGATGATTTCATCAACATTAACCCCTTCTTCCGTGTGCTTCTCAGAAACGTGGGACAGCAGCTCTGACTGGCTGGGTGAGAAAAGGTTACAACATTTGCACATGAAGATGGCCGTGTTTTCTGTAAGGAAAAAAAAGAAAAGCAAACTATGTTATTTCATCTTAACAAAAACAACTGCTTCCAATCACCAAAGACAAATACTGAAGGCTGCCCTTCTGAGGCATGGCCAGCCTCCAACAGGCTGTGCCTCTCTTGTGGACACCGCCGGGCCAGGAAACTCACTTCTAACTTCAAGTGGCCCCAGTTGCCAGAAAATTCATTCTTCAGAACTTCAAAAACTATCCTTCTGGATGGTCTCTAATATGGGCAAACACTGCCCGCACCCCCACCTTTACCCAAATCTACCCAACAGCCCAGATTCCAGCATTGACAGGGCAAGGTAAAAAAAAAATAAAATAAGTAGGAAACTGCAAAACCAAAATCCAACCTTCAAATGAATGAACCTCGGCTGACAGCAATTAAGTGCTCTAGCTAGGCTCTCTCAAATTAGGAACAAGGGAAAATTGATCAAAACAGCATTTCTCAAGAGCCAAGACACCTTTCGCTGGCTGGCATAGGGACTAAAAACAAGAAGAATGGGAATCTCTTGATTTTTTTTAAGCCACTTAATTCCTATTTGAAAGCATTACCACTATTCACAAATATTTACTAATAGTCCATTACTTTCATCCCATTAAACGAGGCAGGAAGACATAATGGGAACAGGCTCCTTTCCGAGTCTCAGATAATTGCAGGTACATAGAGGAATATTAAATTTAGGATCAAAAAACTAATTAAAAGCTAGATCTTTTTTTAACAGCGCAAAGAAGAACTGGTATGATGGAAAGGACAGTGGCTTTGAGGCCGGACGAACGCAGATCACGTCCCCAACCCTGCCCCTAGATGCTCTACAGCAGGGTGATCCTTGAGAAGTAGTCATGCCCTCGGTGGCTGGCAGGCACGAGGAGAGGCAGCTAAGCTGCCCACTCGGCAGTGGGGACGCTGTGAAGCACAGCCCTGACTCAGACCAGCTCCCCAGCTCACCCACCTCACCCACCTCACCCACAGGCTGGACAGGGGAAACCTACACCCACACTGCCTGCTTCCCTCACCCTCACCGGCCTCATGGGGACTCTTAACGCCACCTGGCAATTATACAAGGTCTCCAGGCCACCTGCTCTCTGTGGCAGCCAGACAGATACACAGCAATCCTGGATGATTTGCAGGCCACCTGCTCTCTGTTGATGGTGGACAAGTGTTTCGTACCGCTGCACTCCCACCTTCCATCCTCACACGGGGCTGCTGACCTTGCTTCCCATGCCACCCGAAGCCAAGAGAAGACAGCCTCCACAGTCTCCCCCCGACACCTGCCCACCCACCTGCATCCTCCCTCACCACCCTGCCTTGCTCCTGTTGCTATGAGGGTCGGCACCTTCAGTAGCATAGGTGTGTGTGTTGGGGGGGGGGGGGTCCATGGGGGCAGGCCACCCCAGTGCAGGCAACATTTTTATCGCTGACACTGTTTAGTACCAGTGGCTCAGGGAGATGAAAAAACGAAAAAGCAGGCCAACGTTTAAATTTTGTTACCCCTTAAAAATAAAATAAAATAAAATAAAATAAAATAAATTTTGTTACTGCTTTAAAATTCTCTAAAGAGAATGCACCCCTCGTGCCTGCACCTGGGAGGACCGCACCCACATACCACCCTGGAAGGCCACTGGGTACGTGTGGCCTGCGTGCACTGAACCCCAACCGCTCCCCACCAGTGACAGTGTTCCGGAAACTTCTGCTTCTTTCTCCAGACCACCGATTCGTCCCCTCTGCCACTGGCTGCATGCTCATTTTTCCTGTCCTGAAACAAAACAACAATCTTTCTTGATCTCCACTCCCCTGCTCTCCCCCACCTCACTGTTCTCCTCTTTGCTGCAAGACTCCCCGAGCAGAGAGAAAAGCAGTGGGCCACCCTGATGTGGCCCCAGTGAGGACAGAACCCTGCAAGGCGCTGAGGCTGCAGGAACAAGTCTCCCTCTGGATCCAAAAGAAGGCCTCCACCGTGAACAAGCAGGTAGAGTAATGACCTAAGAGAATTCTTCCCTACCAAACAACACAGGAAATAGAACTTTAACAAAGCAGAACATTGCTTCATCAATGAAAATCTCCCATGAATACTGTCAATCGATATTTTATTTTTTTCCAAGAAATGCTTTATTCCTAAGGAACCCAAAAGGCTTCCGGTTCAAAGAAGAAGCGATGACAGTAACACTTCTTTTCTTTATAGGACGCCATGCTGTTTTCAACGTGCTCCTGCTGACCCTACAACCACCCCATGATTTAGGCAAAACAGGGTCTGTAAAGCCCTATCCACGGGCAAGGAAACCGAGCCTAAGGGAGGAGAGCGGCCGGCCCGCGCCACAGCCGGCAGGAAGCAGGGAGCAGACTCTTGGCCACCCGCTTCTGGCAGGAGCCGTGTGTGGCTTCACACCTTGCGTGGAGCTCCTTCCAGCTGGGCTAAGATGCTCACCGTGGTGGCCCATGCATCTGAGATGACAATCCCCCCAAGAGCACAGTCCCTGCACCAGCCATCCATTTCCTTCGCGCTCGTTCCCGCGCGTCCTGAGCAGCGGCCAAGGGCAGCCACGGGCGGCCCCGCGGCCCGGAAACAGCTCAGGCATGCGGCCCCGGCTGCGCGGGCAACAGAGACACAGCACACCCTGGGCGCATCGAACGGTTACTTTTATTTTTTAAGGTTTTATTTATTTATTTGACATAGAGAGAGAGATCACAAGTAGGCAGAGAGGCAGGCAGAGAGAGGAGGAAGCAGGCTCCCCACTGAGCAGGGAGCCCGATGCAGGGCTCGATCCCAGGACCCTGAGATCATGACCTGAGCTGAAGGCAGAGGCTTTAACCCACTGAGCCACCCAGGCGCCCATCGAACGGTTTCTACGAAGCTACTTCCCGACAGACCTCTACATGGTACTGACTTCGGTGATGCCCTCGGGAGAAAGGGAACCCGGTGACATTGAACAGAGCAGAACTTTCGGGGACCGCAGAGTCGTGGGGAGGGGGCTCAGTGACAGGCACAGCAGGCCCCATCTGGAGACCAGATAAATGAGACAACGTCTGCAACTACGTGTGACAAAGTGTGCGAGGCCACCACGAGCCAGGCAGCCGTGGGCTGGCTCTCCCACACCCCTGAAGACCCAGGTGGCACCTGGCCGTAGCCCGCGTGCTTCCCATGCCCGCAGCTCATCCGGCAGGCAGGTGGAGACTGGGCCCGGAGCTCCCAGGGGTGGGTGGATAGATAAGGACACAGGACCCAGGAGGACCGTCACTTCATTGAGAGTGCGGGCGGCCGTGAGCCCGTGGGACCCTGGAGGCTGAGAGGCGGGCCTCCCCTGGGGCCACGGAAGCACAGAGTCAAGGTGGAACGCAGCCTCACTGGACCCAGGCCCCCGTGTCCGCGGTGCCACGTGGCCCTACCCAGGTCAGCACTGGTAAGAGGCTCAGCCACGTAACCGCCAACAAGACCACACGACTACCCTCCCTGAGCTGCGCCAGCGTGTGGGCTCTGCTTTGCCACCAACCGTGCAATCTTGGTTTTGTTTTTTTTCCCAGATTTTACTTTTAAGTAATCTCTACACACAACGTGGGGCTCAAACTTACAACCCTGAGACCAAGAGTCACAGCGCTCTGCCGACTGAGCCAGCCAGTGGCCCTGACGCAATCTCGCATGTTTAAGTGTAGCTGGTTCTGGAAGCCCAGACAGAATAACAGTGTCCCCTCTTGGACATGATCTGTGACTGTCCCCCAGACCTCCGACTAGGAGGGAAACCGTGCACTCTTTGGAGATGTTCATGAAGCACGGTATAAACAGCAAAATGCCAAAACAGGCCAAGAAAGTGTTGGATCGGGCTGCCTCCCCCAAATATTAAGAATTGTTATTCCACCAAAATAACAACAAAGGAGCTCTTTTCATTTTTTATAGGGGACTAATATGGAAAAATGTATCTTATACCCTGAAATATAATCATAATTATGTTGTCAGCTAATTCTGATAAAGATGCTATAATTTGGATGCATTTTTAGGTCCAATTACTGTGCACTCATCCTCAACAAAAGGATTCAAAGAGAAAACCACATGTTCAATACAAGGAAAATCACAAAAGTTTGGAGTTTGAGTGTCCCATTTCTATGAAATATTTGCCAGTTTTCCACCAGTTACTCTGTACTATTAAAAAGGAGAATCTTAAAATAACTGCATAAACAAGTCCTCATTTCTGAACTCTGATTTGCAAATACTCCTGGCCAGGAAGAGCCACATCCTTCCCATGACCTCTGACTTCCACCTGCTGACCACTGCCCTGCCTGGAGACCCAGGGATGAGGGAGCCTCTGACCCCACTCCCTGAAGAAGGTCATGAAGGGGCTCATAGGTCCGGGGAGGTTCGTTAGGCCCCTTTGCTGCTGGGGAGGGTCACTGGGGGCGAACAAGTCCCAGCCCCTCCTCTGGCCACAGGCAGCACACGTGTCAGCTGAAGCTGGCCTGCTCCTGAGGGACCCCGCCCCAAAACAATCCCAGACCCTTGAGGAAACCAGCAAGGAGGGTCGGCTCAGCCTTGAACAGAGGCCACGTGCTCCAGCCAGCTCACAGGGGGGCCCGACCCCAGCACACAATCAAGAGCAGCCTTTCTCTTCTGTGGTTTTTTCTAAGTCTACCTCCTCTGGGAGGTCAAGGTGGGATGACCAGAGCAAGATAGGATTCAGGCATTCCGGGTCTCCTGGTCCTATAACAAAGCTGCTTCTTATGACTGTTATTATTTATGACGGAAGTTACAGTATAAATACCCACACATTGTAAAACAGCTCAATAATACAAAACCCCACAGAACAGAGATGGCCCCCTTATCATCCCCTTTAGAACAAGGGCAACACTGAGAAGTTTGGTGTGTGTCCCTCCAGACCTTTTGCTGTGCCTCCCAGGGAGACAGGGAGACTGAGAAACCCCCTGTGCGCCCATCTTGACCCTCCCCTCGGGGGCCCCTAGTGCCCTGGTCCCTCCACGCTCCCTCCATGCTCCCTCCACACTCCCTCCACCTCTCTCCACCTCCCCTGGGGTCCTGCTCCCAGCACTGAGCTCAGCACAGGAGCTTCCCTATGACAGCCGAAGCCCATGGACCATGCTGCATCCCCCCCAACCCTGCCGGCGAAGGCTGAGCTGGAAGCCAGGACTTCCACCGGACCCCGCAGATGACGAAGCACCCTTCCCACTCCCCGCCGGGCCGGATTCAGGACTTTCTGTACCTCCTTACCACAGTGACGGAGGCACTCCTGCCCCTCCTAGCCAGGGCTGGCATCACAGGGACCCCTTGGGGAGCCTGAACCCCCATCCTGCCCAGCAGTGCTGGGCGCACCTTCTCCCAGGCGTCCACAGAGGCTGCGAAGGGAGCGTGCATTTCTACCCTCCCTGGCAGTGATGAGGCCGTACCCCACTTCTCCACAAGGGCAGTGTCGGACGGGTCTGCTGAAACAGAAAATTTAAATAAGATCCAAACTCTCATAACATAACACCACAAATGCCCAGGGTTCAATCCAAAATCATTCCTTATAATTTTTCAAGACTCAGGAAAATCTCAAGTTGAATGGCAAGAAACATGCAAGACACCCACACAAGATGATACAGATATCAGAATTATCTGACAAGGATTTTAAGGCAGCCATCGCAGAAATAATTTAATAAGCAAGTATGAACACACTTGTAACAAATGCAAGGGCAGAATGCCTTCAACAAAGGAACAGAAAATATAAAGGAAAAAAATGGAAATTTGAGAAACGAGAAATGCAATCACAAAAACGCATGGGCTCAAAACAGAATGGAAAAGACAGAGGAAAGAATCAGTGACCTTGAGGACAGAACAAGAAAAAGCATACAATCTGAACAGCAGGGAAAACAGACAGAAAAAACTGAACAGAGTCTCGGGGACATGTGGAACTAAAACAAAAGATCGAATGTTAGCGAGAGTCACCAGTGTCCCTGGACAGGAGAAAGACAGCAGGCCTGGAAAAGGATTCGAAGAAATAATGGCTGAAAATTTCCCAAATCTGGCCCAAGACACACACTCACACATTCTAGAAGGTCAGCAAACTCCTAACAGGCTGAACCCAAAGATATCTGTGCCAAGGCCCATTATCATCAAATACCTGAAAACTAGAGCCAAGAGAGAACCGGAAAACAAGCTCCTGGGTGAGAAACCACTCGAGCGACAGCGGATTTCCCCTCAGACATGATGGAGGCCACAAGGAAGTGGCATTTTGTTCGAGAGCAGCAAGGACACAACTGTCCCTCTGGATGTCTCCATGGAGCACAAAGAGCCTTCAGAAATAAAGGGAGGAACCGAGACATTCCCAGAGGGTGGAAAACCAAAAAAAATTGTTGCGCAGAAGACTTAACCTCAAAGAACAGCTAAAGGAAGTTCTCTAAATAGAAAGGAAATGACAACAATGAACCTTGGGACATCAAAAAGGGGGAAAGTACAAAGGAAAATGTAAAACTATGGGTGAATACATCAGATTTTCTTTTGCCTTTTAGTTTTCTAAATTATTTTTGACAGTTGAAGCAAAAAGAGTTAAGTCTGTCTGATGTGGTTCTCAATGTCCACAGAAGGACTGTTTACAACAATTGTGTTATAAAAGGAGGCTCAAGGGGGTGCAAAGGGTAACATTTTTACACCTCACTCAAAGCGGCAAACGTCCACAAACGGTTCCGCGTCTTGACCACGGGGGTGGCTACCTGCATCCACACGCATGATAAAAATGGACCAGAACTAGGCACGCGTGTTGTCCATGCATCGATCTCTTGCTTTGGATGCTGCACAACAGTCACGTGAGATGTAACCACTGGGTTGGGACGATGAAAACGTTCCGGAGATGTGCAGTGCTGACGGCTGCCCAACACAGTAAAGGTGCTTAATGCCACTAAAAATGATCAAAATGGTAAGTTTCATGTCACGTGTATTTTATTAAAAAAAAAAAATGTAGCCACTGGAGTAAGTCAGGTAAAGGGTACATGAGACCTCTCTGTACTGTCTTTGAAACTTCCTGTGAGTTCTTTCAAAATACAAAATTAAGGGGCGCCTGGGTGGCTCAGTTGGTTAAGTGACTGCCTTCAGCTCAGGTCATGATCCCGGAGTCCCGGGATCAAGTCTCCCCCCATCGGGCTCCCAGCTCCATGCGGAGTCTGCTTCTCCCTCTAACCTCCCATCTCATGCACGCACGCACTCTCTCTCTCAAATAAATAAATAAAATCTTTTTAAAAAAATACAAAATTAAAAAAAAAATAAAATAAACTGTGGCATATAAAACCTACCAATGGCTACAAGTGTGGATCCTCTGGAAAGGACACTGAATTTGAGAAGCGCGTATCCTGCGTGGTGAATGCACGACCCCGGCCAATCCCAAACGCCCTACTGGGTACAGAGGAACACAGGGCTCGGAGGGTGAATGTGGCGGCTCTGCAGATAGTGAGGGGTCAGTCCCGGTCCCCACGCCCACCGCTGAGGGACAGTGGGGGGACGAGGGCTCTGAAAGGCTGCACCCCAGGTCTCTGTCAAGCACCTCCCACACCACGTGTGCTCATCCCCTGCAGAGCCTGCCTGGCCCAACAGCATCCACCTCCCCTTAGTGACGCTGCTGCTGGGGACACAGCAGGCACTCAATAAATGTTAGATGAACTGAGGGCTACAAACACGCATAAACGTTTATCAATACCCGCAAGAACACAAAATGCTACAGTACTAGACTACTGGATTACTCTATTTAAAAGCTTTAGTTTAAAAAAATCCTCCTTCCTCTCCTTGATTAGTATAAGTCATCCTCCCTGCTCTGTAACTATCTTTTACTTGGATTGATTAACTTTATAGAGAGTCCAACAGCCAAAGCTCAGATCCCATGAACTTATCTATCTCGTGAAAAGACTAGGGTGGCAAATTCTTTCAGAATTTTTGTTTGCTTGTTTTTCACTTGCCCTTAAGTTATTAAATTCATAAGGGCTGGCAGCCTCCCAATGGGAGTGGAAGTATTTAACAACCTAAAGCCAGATTGCTGTCACATTCAATGTAATGGAAAAAGTCTCATTGTGCAGCTTAGTACAACTTGAACTACCTATTTCTTTCATCTTCAGGAAGAGGGGCTTGGGTTGGGAAAAACAATTGTTTTCCACTGAGCTGATTTTACAGAGCTTTCAGCCAGCTGTGAATATGCCATATACACCATCATCATCATCATCATCATCATCATCATCATCATCATCATCACAGTTCCTGAGAACCCGCTGTAACCAAAACACAGGGAATTCTAAGGGGAAGAAGTGGAAGAGCAGGAAGCTTCGATCAATTACACCCTCACCAGGAGCAGGCTCCATGCCAGGCTCACGCCGGGCACACTGGATCTTCACAACAATCTAAGAAAGGTTTTATTATTGTATTTCCTCAAATCTAAGACAACAGCTATTTTAAGAGGCACGAATATTTTACATACCATTCAAAAAGATAAAAATGCTGCCAACTAAGCTAAGACACACTGGTTTCTTATCACACAGATTGTAGGACACCTGATTCTAGAGACACTAGGTGTGAGTCTCTGAATCAGTGAGAGGGGGTGACACTTCCAGCTTCCCACAGAAGCACAGCTTGGTCCCAGGGCTGGGGAAGGTGAGCAGGAACCAAGGACTCCCTGACTCCCGACACCCCGCTCTTGTCCCAGAAGGCCCCACTTCCCCTCCCAGCATCCCCAACACACACTGGGGCTGGGGACTCCACTTGCAGGCTTACTTCCATGACAGTCCTTGAAACCCTGCTTTCCAGAAAGAAAAGGCAGACGTTTCCTGAGTACCAGGCACTTTCACACTCCATCATGTTTAATCCTGACAAGAGGGCTGATGCTAACGTGAAAGACACCTCCTCGAGAAAGGGAAACGCACCCCTTCCTCAAGACACTAGCTCCCCCTGTCAGAAACTGGTCACAATATCCTGATTTTCTTGGAATAAGACACTTTATTACCATCTGCAGAAAACTGTCATAAAGAATATACAAATCTTGAAGTGAATGAGTCCCCTTAGATGTGTTGCCCTGCTGCAGTGTACAACCTGCACAGCTGTACAGAGTGGCCTTGCCACATCAGTCAGCCAGGAAGATATTAATTTTACTATCCCATGATACAGATGAGGGTGCTGTAACTTGTACAGGACAATCAAATTCAGGTCTGCATGATTCCAAAGCTACTTGGTCAGTCTCAAGAAACTTACAAAATGGGAAGGAACACAGGCTGTGCATACGTGTGTGGTCATGTGTGTACACAAGAACATACTAAGCACATGCCACTGGAGAGCACGTGAAGAACGCAGAAATCCCATGGCTGAAGCAACTGGGGAAGACTGCTCAGGAGAGGGAAGTGGACCTGGCCCAGGAGATGGTGGGACTGCTGGAGGCCAAAGGGAGCTTCCACAAAAAAGGAGCCGAGGTCGGCCAGCCAGTGGGGGCAGAACCCAACCCTTGAAAAACCTTGAGAGTAACGAGGGGGAGAACAAATTCAAGACAAGGAAGCACCCAGGGACGCCTCCAGGAGGTGGCAGCCACCTCTGGTCCTCAGAAAACCCACCACAGACGCCTGCCACACAAACCAAGTCTGTGGGTTAGATGGGTCCTGAGGGCTATCGAGCTGGAACTCTGGGGAAAAGGTTTTCCATCTGGGTGACTAGGGCCTGCTGTCAGCCTGCAGGGGAAAGCCAGGGAGCCGGGTCTGAGGACAGAGTACAGGCTCCAGACCCTTTTCCTCACCATCTGGCCCCAACACCCAGCAACAGGGACTAGCTCTGGGCAGGCAGATCATGAAGGCCCGGTCTTTCTGCTTCACAGACTCGGAGTTCTTCAGATCTTCCACAGTCGTCATTACATGTGTAATTCAAAAGGAAGGAGCTTTTTAAACCCCTCTTAAATTGATATTAGAAATAAAGGGAGAGTAAGTGACAAAATAAGGTCTCCCCTTGGGGAAGGAAGACAATGACCCCAGGCAGCTAGGGCCAAACACTGGCTGGAAGGAGAAGGGAGGCCACAGCTGCGGACACTGAGAGGGAGACACAAAGCCTGGTCACAAGACAAACGTTCCCCGTGTCTGAAGATGTTCTGGTGTTTCTCTTGGAGGCGGCGTTCAGACATGACTGGGCAGACGAGGGTGGCGGGGACATTATGCCTTATGCATCTCTGCTGTTCTCTAACGATACGTTAAATTGACAAACGCAAGTGCGTCGTGTTCAGGGGCACCTGGGTGGATCAGTCGGAGCAGCTTTCAACTCCTGCTTTCCTTCGGCTCGGGTCACGATCTCAGGGTCGTGGGATCCAGCCCCGCAACGGGCTCTGTGCTCAGTGCTGAGTCTGCTTGAGGTTCTCTCTCTCCCTCTGACCCCTCCCCACCCTGGCTCATGTGTGCGCTTTCTCTCTCTCAAGTAAATCAATCGAAAAAATCTTCAAAAAAAAAAAAAAGAGCATAGTATTCATATGACCAAAAAAGAAAAAAGAAGGAGGGGGGAAAAGAGGAAGCTGGTTTAACTAGTAGAGCAAGATAGACCTAGATTTGGAAAGGACAAGAAGGCATCCTTGACACAAAGGAGTTATGCCCACAATGACACGCCTGATGGGTAAGGAGAGCCAAGGCCAGAGGGCCAGATTCCAGAACTACCAATGGGGGGGCCAGGTGCGCAGAAGGCCCGGGATCAGGGGAGGCCGGACAGCACAAGGCCCCTGAGCTCCCAGAGCTGGATGCTCTGGGACAGTTCCCACGCGTCAGCCACAGGAAGGGGAGGCCTCAAGTGACGGCCTGGCCTTCCGTGCCCTCCCCCGCCCTCCCCCGCCCTCCCCGCAGCAGGACAGTATTATCCTGCCTCCTTCCCTCACACAGACCTTCATGTCTGTGATGGCACTTGATCCTCCCCGTTGACCTGGGAAGGAGCTAAGTGTCACCCCAACCACCACCACCACCATCGTCCTCCGTCATCATCCCCAGTTCATGGAGGAGAAAGCTAGAGCTCAGAGAAGTGAGCCGCCTGCCAAGGAGACCCGCCAGCTAAATCACAAAGTCAAAACCTGACCAAGACCTCCCAATGGGCCACCTGCCTGGTGGCCAACACTGTGCTGGGACAGATGTGTTTATTTCCTGTGACACGACATCGAGTCACTGCGAGCAACACAAGCCCGGGTCCCCAGCCCACAGCCCGCATCATGGTTAGAGAGACCCTTCTAAGGATTGATTACCACTAAGAAGAGGAGTTACACCAAAAGGGGGACTGTGCTCCCCGTGTGTGTTATAATTTACTACTGCAATCCACTCCAGGGAGCAATACGCTGGGAAATGAGAGCGCCAGATAGGGGCGCCACCCCCTCCCCAGGAAGATACAGGTAATAAGCATGCCCGCTGCACGGCCTGGCAACAGGTCTAGAACAAGGGAACAGAGGACAAAGAGTTTTTTGTTGTTTTTTTTTTTTTAGAAAAAAATAAAAAATAAAAACAAAAGGAAAACAAAAACATGGGTTGTTACCAACACACGGGGAAATGAGCGGGCGCCATACACGTGCTAGCAGCACCCTCTGGTGGTCGATCCGGGCACTGCAGCCTCCATTCGTGGGGCAGAGAAGTGGGCCACAATGAAGATGTGGCCAACATTTACTGATCCCTAATTCTGGCAGGCACCACAGTTTGCCTGTCACCCACTTAACCTTCATACTAATCCAGTGGGGGAGGGGCTGACATCCCCACTTTATTTTTTTTTTAAGATTTTATTTATTTGATAGGGAAAGAGAGCACAAGAGTGAAAGAGCAGGGGGGAGGGAAAGGCAGACCCCTGATGCGGAACTCGATCCCAGGACCCTGGGATCATGACCTGAGCCGAAGGCAGACACTTAGCCGACTGAGCCACCCAGGCGCCCCTCTGCTATCCCCACTTTAGATGAGGAAGCTGAGCCCAGGGAGGAAACTGCCAGGTCATGCACACACCCCGACACGACCCAGGCCCAGTGCCCATCCTGAATGAGTCACCACGTGATATTTTTGAGTGGGGAGTGGATCCGTCCTGGCAGCCCAGTCCTGGCCAACCCAGCAGGTGAATCAGACCCAACACCAACCGTGGACTCTCTGTCCTCGTCACAAACAGCCACTGCCTGGCCAGTTCTCAATCTGCATAAAAGTTACTCTCAAGCCTTAGGGTGCTCTCCCATTTACAGCCATATTTCTGTGTAAAAGAAATGCTGTGAGCCAAAGAAGCCTGACTCACAGGACAGGCGTGCATCCATTCTTACAAAAGCAACACGATTCCTCTTGCGCCATTTGAGTCGGGATGGGGTCACCTACCCTTGGGCAGGGTTCTGGGTCGAGGCCTTCCCGGGTATGGTGGGGCTCTGTGTGGAACCGCAGGGAATTCGGTCTGTGAACATTCGTGGTGCTGTTTGTCTATTCTGTAAACACTTCTCCACATGTATGCTATACATCAACTTAAAAATGGAAACAGCACATTTTAAAGGACAAAATATAAGAAAGAAAGTAGATTCTGATTTGCGAGTGAAATCTCTTATTTAAAACGACACATGAGGTGAGAGGGCAGTCATGAAGCTCAGACCTCAGACCCTCCGCCCAAGCAGCCGTGTGTCCCTGGCACCTGCAGGTGCTGGTCTCGGAAGCGTCTGTGTCCTCGCTGCTGTGGGGGGGACGGCACAGGCCCAGCTCAGGGACCAACACCTCTAAGACCAATGGTAGGAAGTGCACCAGCCTGAGGCAGGGCCTGCGTACACCAACCCCTCCTGGCTCCCACCTCCCAAAGGACAGATTCTGTGGAAGTTTCTGAATCTCTACAGGCCCAGAACAGAAGTGGCCCTCAAATGGTTTAATGGGAAACGTGGTCTTGAAGCCTCATCCAGAGATTAATGTGTAGAGAGACAGACAGAGCCACCTGGGCCGGAGCAAGGGAGCGGAGACAGCCCCGCCCAACAGCCACCTCCACTACTGGCCCTGACAGGCACCTGCCCTCCTGCCTCCCCGCCACACCCACAAATCACCTCCCAGGTGCCCTCCCAGCTCTGAGGATGGGTGGGCTAAAGCTCCAATAGGTGCGCGCCCTAATCTGTGGTATTATTACCATGCAACTCATAAAATGCTGATGAACACCAGCTTCTGTAACTCACCAAGTTAAGATTTTTATTAAGTGGGAGGAAGAAATCCCTTGGGTGA
>LNAC01000270.1:2224476-2328789 GCA_002007465.1 Ailurus styani | reverse complement strand
GAGTGTACATACCTCAATATCATCAAAGCCATCTACGAAAAACCCACAGCGAATATCATTCTCAATGGAGAAAAACTGAGAGTTTTTCCCCTAAAGTCAGGAACACCACAGGGCTGTTCCTATCACCACTGCTATTCAACATAGTACTAGAAGCCCTGGCCTCAGCAATCAGACAACAAAAAGAAATAAAAGGCATCCAAATCGGCAAGGAAGAAATCAAACTCTCACTCTTTGCAGATGATATGATACTTTACGTGGAAAACCCAAAGAACTCCACTCCAAAACTGCTAGAACTCATACAGGAACTCAGTAAAGTGTCAGGATATAAAAATCAATGCAAAGAGATCAGTTGCATTTCTATATACCAACAACAAAACAGAAGAAAGAGAAATTAAAGAGTCAATCCCATTTACAATTGCACCCAAAACCATAAGATACCTAGGAATAAACCTAACCAAAGAGGCAAAGAATCTGTATTCAGAAAACTATAAAGTACTCATGAAAGAAATTGAGGAAGACACAAAGAAGTGGAAAAACATTCCATGCTCATGGATGGGTAGAATAAATATTGTGAAAATGTCTATGCTACCTAGAGCAATCTACACATTTAATGCAATCCCCATCAAAATACCAGCAATTTATTTCAAAGAAATGGAACAAATAATCCTAAAATTTATATGGAACCAGAAAAGACCCCGAATAGCCAAAGGAATGTTGAAAAAAAAAAGCAAAGTTGGCGGCATCACAATTCCAGATTTCAAGCTCTATTACAAAGCCGTCATCATCAAGACAGTATGGTACTGGCACAAAAACAGACACATAGACCAGTGGAACAGAATAGAGAACCCAAAAATGGACCCTCAACTCTATGGTCAACTAATCTTCGACAAAGCAGGAAAGAATGTCCAGTGGGAAAAAGACAGTCTCTTCAACAAATGGTGTTGGGAAAACTGGTCAGCCACATGCAGAAAAATGAAACTGGATCATTTCCTGACACCACACACAAAAATAGACTCAAAATGGATAAAAGACCTCAATGTGAGAAAGGAATCCATCAAAATCCTCGAGGAGAACACAGGCAGCAACCTCTTCGACCTCAACCGCAGCAACTTCTTCCTAGGAACCTCACCAAAGGCAAGGGAAGCAAGGGCAAAAATGAACTATTGGGACTTCATCAAGATTAAAAGCTTTTGCACAGCAAAGGAAACAGTCAACAAAACCAAAAGACAACTGACAGAATGGGAGAAGATATTTGCAAATGACATATCAGATAAAGGGCTAGTATCCAAAATCTATAAAGAGCTTCTCAAACTCAACACCCATAAAACAAATAACCCAGTCAAGAAATGGGCAGAAGACATGAACAGACATTTCTCCAAAGAAGACATCCAAATGGCCAACAGACACATGAGAAAGTGCTCAACATCACTCGGCATCAGAGAAATACAAATTAAAACCACAGCGAGATACCACCTTACACCAGTCAGAATGGCTAAAATCAACAAGTCAGGAAATGACAGATGTTGGCGAGGTTGCGGAGAAAGGGGAACCCTCCTACACTGTTGGTGGGAATGCAAACTGGTGCAGCCACTCTGGAAAACAGTATGGAGATTCCTCAAAAAGTTGAAAATGGAGCTACCCTACGACCCAGCAATCGCACTACTGGGTATTTATCCTAAAGACACAAAGGTAGTGTTCCTCAGGGGCACGTGCACCCGAATGTTTATAGCAGCAATGTCCACAATAGCCAAACTATGGAAAGAACCTAGATGTCCATCAACAGATGAATGGATAAAGAAGATGTGGTATATATATACAATGGAATACTATGCAGCCATCAAAAGAAACGAAATCATGCCATTGGCAACGACGTGGATGGAACTAAAGGGTATTATGCTGAGCGAAATAAGTCAATCAGAGAAAGACAATTATCATATGATCTCTCTGATATGAGGAACTTGGGGGCAGGGCAGGGGGTCATGGGGGGTAGGGAGGGAAAAATAATGAAACAAGATGGGATCGGGAAGGAGACAAACCATAAGAAACTCTTAATCTCACAAAACAAACTGAGGGTTACTGGGGGGTGGGAGGGTAGGGATAGGGTGGATGGGTTAGGGACATTGGGGAGGGTTTGTGCTATGGTGAGTGCTGTGAAAGGTGTAAGCCTGATGATTCACAGACCTGTACCCCTGGGGCAAATAATAATAGAAAAAAATTTTTAAATAATAATAATTGTAATAGCAATAGCAAAGGATGCCTTGTTCCCACCATGCACCTCACAGCCAAGAATTCGACTCTCTCCTTCCCTTGAGTCGCTCTGGCCAGGACCCCCAAAGATCAATGGAACTATCATGTCCAGTCCAGGACTCTTCTCCCACCCAACAGGATGGGCCTCCTGGGGGCCACCAGGGGTCAAGGGCACAGTGCCCTCCTGGCTACCCATTTACCCTTAGCCAGTCCCCGAAAGCCAGCCAGGAAGCAGTCCCCAATTCCATCAGTGTTCCCCCCTACCTCATGTCCTCCATCCCTTGTGTCCAGTTCCTGCCACGAAAGCCCGACTCCCCACCCATGCCCCTCACATGGGCACTTCTCACGTGGCCTCTGACTAGAGAGCAAGACTCAGGAAAAATCAAAGGAAAATTACAGCAAAGAATGTTTTCCCTGATAACTTTCTTCTACAAACTAAGAAGAGGAGAAAGAGGCAGAGGAGGGGAGAGACAGACACGAGGAAAGCAGAGTCAGAACCCAGCATTCAGGGCACTCTGGCGACCAGGACCCCACAATCTCCCCTCAAGTCCGGGGTCCTCACAGGGCTCCCCACCCCAGCCCCATAAGACGGAGAGGGAAGTGAGGACAAAAGCTGGGTCTGCCCGCGTGCCCGGCAGCTCCACTCCAGGCCCAACGGCAAACTCTGACCGGCAGCAGGTCAGGTTAAAAGCCCAACTATGGACGCTTCTAGACTCTGCCAGAGAAGCAGGAAGAACCAGAGTAGGAGGCAGCCGTTCCCCTCCCAGGGAGCGAGGCAGTGCACCCCTCTCACGGGGCCGGGACTGCAGGGGCAGGAGCTCTCGGCCAAGGTCAGGTGCAGGTCCTGCCACCGCAGGGCCCAGGGCACGGTCGAGCGGCAAGCAGAGGCCCCGGGCCAGCTGGCATCCGAGGGTGGAGGCCAGCAGCACGGCCCAGTGGTCTCCAGCAGGGCCTCCAGGGATCCCTCCCGGGCCACCCGATGTCCCTGTGCTCAGCCGGGCCTGCTCCTGCGCCGGGAGCCCTCAGGGCCCCCTGGAAGGCACCCACCTGAGCAGCGGCCTCAGAGTCCAGCCCTCACGGGAGTCCACCCACCAGAGAACAAACTCCTGACAGAGGCCGAGCTCCCACGAAACAGAAATGCAAACAGGCTCCAAGGAGCCCCGACGCCTGTCCCGTGGTGGGGCCGAAATTCCAAGCTAGGCCTCTGACAGGCCACGGCCGCTGCCATCCTCCAGCTCCTCCATCTCCAGGGACCCCCCACCCCGCCCCGTGGCTGGGCAGCAGCATGGGGGGCCCCAGACTCAGGCAGCGGACAGGCTGTCCGGACGGAGCCCTCAGGACCGGCCCTGGACACGGAAGGCACGAGGCTGTGGACGGTCGGTGAGGGGCTGGGGGCGCGGAGGCGGCTCACCCTGCCGGCCTCCTTCGAGCCTCCCTCCCTACCTTACCCCGGCCTGCCCTCTGCCCTCCCGCCGCCCTGGTCAGGGCTCGGGTGCCCCCTTGGGTGCTGGGAAGGCCCTCCCCCGACCCCAGGCGGCAGCGACCTTGACGCCGTCCGCCCCCACCCCCCAGCACTCCACGAGCGGACGCACCAGCGTGTGGTGGTGCAACCATCCCCGCGATCGACACACACGACCGAGCTCCCCCAGGACCCTGCAGTCCACACCGCCCCTCGCGGCTCCTGGGAACCGCGGACTGATTTCTGGCCCCGTCGCTCTGCCTCTTGCAGAATTTCTGAAAACCGGAAACCAGTCTTTTGTTTTCAATCGTAGTACAATAAGGAATCTATCAACTTGACCATTTGTAAGTATACAGTTTGGTGGCGTTAAACACGTTGCCGCTGCTGCGCAGTCGGCCCTGCCATCTGCCTCCAGAACCTTCTGTCTTCCCCAGCTGGACCCCCATTCCCACGAAAGAATCTCTCGCCTGTCGGACCTCCTCCGAGCCCACGGCAAACACTCCCTACGGTCTCCGGGCATCTGGCCGCTCCACGTGCCCCGCCTAAGTGCGATCCCACTCTGGGGGTCTATCCTCCTGGGCCTGCCTTATTTCGCTTCGCACACGGGGCTCAAGGTTCATCCAAGTCACAGCAGCGCGAGAAGGTGCCTCCTCTGGACGGTGTGTACCAACGCGCGTCTCGTTCAGCCGTTCGCCTGTCAACGGGCATCCCGATGCCACCACAGATACCGCTGCCAGGAACACGCCGCCCAAATCCCTCGGAGCCCTTAGCTCGAGTCCCCTGGGCCGGTACACGGAAACAGAGCTGCTGGGTCACACAGTAACTCTTTTTCATCTTCTGAGGACCCTCCCCAGTCTCCACAATGACTGCCGCTTACGTGGCCCCCAAGGGCGCACAGGGGTTCCAGCTTCTCCACGTGCTTGCAGCGGGTCGTCCTCGGTGCCTGCTTCTTTGCCTTAACGCGCTTTGGTTTGGCTTTCGTTTTTTAAGATTTTATTTTTAAGTAACCTCTATGGCCAACACGGGGCTTGAACCTACAAACCCCAAGGTCAAGAGCCGCACGCTCTACTGACTGAGCCAGCCGGGCGCCCCTCACGTAACATGCTTTTCAGATAAATCCGTGCTGTTGCCACATCGGCAGATGACAGGCCACGTTTCATCGCGCGGCTGGACCATGACATGTTTAGCGATTCCTTGGCTGATGAGCATCGGGTGGCTCCAGCGTGGGGCTTCCACGAATGCAGCGGTTACCAACATGTGCACACATGTCTTCACGTAGACACACATTTCATTTATCTTGGGTAATTACGTAGGAGTGGGGCTGCTGGGTCAGACGGTAAGGGTGTGTCTGACATAAGAAACCTCCAAAAGATGTGCAAGAGCGGCTGCACCGTCCTGCCTCCCCGCCCCACAGCCCGCGCCCCCACTCTGGGGCTCCACATGTAATGCCATCCTGTCGTGGTTTGAAGTTACATCTCCCCCGTGATGATGACGCTGAGCATCCTTTCCCATGCGTCACCCGCTGGTATCAGCTCCTCTGTAAAACCTCTCTCAAACTTTTCGCTCATCCTTTAATTGACTTCGTCTTCTCCATGGCTAGCTTCTAACTCCCTGCGAAAGGGACTCTCGGGGCCCCCGCGAGGCCCAGCTTCTGAGGCCACCATTCCTGGGGTATGTGTGAGCAGTCGAAGGCTCAGGCCTCAGCCAGGGCATTGCGCACACAGCAGGACCAGACCCGTGTCAGCAGCAGCAGGAAGACGCTGCTTTTATCTCTGGTGACCAGGTCTCCCCCAGCTGCCAAGCCTAACAGACCCCAGACCTTCACCTACAGCCTTGCCAAGGCCCAGGTTCTGGAACCAGGCAAGGTCCTAAGAGAGGGCCCAGAAGGAGCCTGTCCAAGGGCTCACAGGCCCAACATGTGCCAGGCTGCTGGTGCCAACACTGAGTGACCACAGAGCTCCCTGTCACCACGCCTGACCTTCCGCTTCTTTGCAAAGCAGAGATGATCTGGCCACTGCACAGGGCTTTTGTGCGGAATAAACTAACAAACAGATGTGAAGCACCTGACTGAGCAGGTCTGCACACACAACGGTTATTAGAACCAGACTCTAGCTGACTCCCCCAGCAACTGCATGCTTCTGTAGAGGGTCAGGCTACTGGTTCACGTTTTATTGTGTATTGTTACAAAATCCCTCTCATTACGCATTTAATTCTCAAAGACATTACTGAAATGTACATGATGGTCAGGGGAAGCAGGTGAAGCTTGAGAGCCAGAAAGAAGGAAAAGACGGATGGTGGAAGAAAGGGAGGGAGCCTGCCATGCGCCAGGTGTGTTCCCAAACCTCCTCTCCTGGATCCTCACAACAGGAGCCGTATCTGTATACAAGGCGACAGGGGCGCCCTGACTCGTCAAGGTCCCACAGCCCTGAGACTGCAGGACCAGGACTTCCACCCGCTCCTTCCATTCTAGGGCCCCCACTCCCTGCATTACCTGAGTCTGGCTCCCCGCCTATGGCCCAGGGGGAGGGATGTCGGGGCAGGGCTCCTTCCTGCTCAGGACAGAGTCCTGGAGCCCCCAGAGGCTTCCAATCACAGGGCCCCACGGAGGGCTGCACGGGACAGTCAGCCCCAGGGGACTCCTCCAAGTGTAGGGGGCAGGGTCTCAGGCCCCAGGAAGGGTCTTCTGAGGTGCTTCTGGCAACCTGGCCAGACTGCCCGAGCTCAGAAACGAAAACAGGGAAGGGCACCGGGGCGGGGGGGGGGGGGGGGGGGGGGGGGCTCAGCCGGTTAAGGGTCTCCCTTCGCTCAGGTCAGGATCCTCGGGTCCTGGGATCAAACCCCAAGTCATTCTCCCTACTCAGTGGGGACTCTGCTTCTCCCTCTCCCTCTGCCCGTCTCCTTTCCCCTGCCCCTCCCCCCCACCAGCTTGTGCTCATGCTGTCTCTCTCTGAAATAGATAAATAAAATCTTAAAGAAATAAAATAAAAACAGGGAGAATTCAAAGGCCTTTTCTCTGCCACCACAGGAAAGAACTGAAAATTACAGACCAGAGCTGCACATACGAAACCTAGTAAGTTTCAGGTCCCTGTGCCTGTTGGGTTCTTCAATCCTCTTTCCCTAAAAGCCAACACAGATGGAAGGCTTCTTGGTCTCTAAGTAAAACCCACTCAGTCACCAGTTCCATGGGTTTCCCCGCTCAACTATTTCTCTGAACCTGCCCTCACCTCTATTCCCACGGCCACCACCTCGGGATGAGTGCCATCAACCCTGGTCTTCACTATGATGGCACCTAATGAGGGGTCTTACTCTGGCCTGCATGTTTGCCCCCTAAAAAATGTCCTCCTGTGTATTCGTTATAACTTCAAAAATTGCTATACAGCTAGTTATTCAGACAGTGTGGTACTGATGAAGGATAAATGGAGAAGAGAGCATAAGGGTTGGACCCACACATAATTTTCAACAAATGGTCCAAGGTAATTCAATGGAGAAAGGAAAGTCCCTTCCAACAAATGAATCGGGAAACACTGGACATGGGGAGCGGGGGGCAGGGAGGGGGTGGAGCTCCCTACTTACACCATACACAGACTAATCTGAGGTAGACGGCAGACCTAAACCTAAAAACAATTAGTATAAAGCTTTAAAAATAAATAAACACACACACCTAGGAGAATATCATAGTGACCATAAAATAGGAGAACATTTCTTAGGATACAAAAAGCACTACCTATAAAAACAAAAATAATGGTAAATCAGAATTTTTTAAAATGACAAACTTCTGAACAAAAGATAAGAAAAGCTAATAAGCAAGCAGAGACTGGGAGAAAATATTCACAACATATACCTATGACAAAGGACTCATATTTAAACTATATATATAGAACTCCTACAAGCCAACAATTAAAAAAAAAAAGCAATCCAATGTTTAAAGGAGGCAAAAAAAATTTAGACATTTCTCCAAAGATGATATACAAATGGCCAAAAAAGTCTAAGAACAAGTACTCAGGATCGCTGATCGCCAAAGAAATGCAAATTAAATGAGATGCTACTGCATTCCCTCTAAACAGATCAAAGGAAGAACAGTGACAAGGCCAGGTGGGCGAGCATGTGCAACAAGTAGAATTCTCCTGTGCTGCTGAGAGGTGCAAAACAGTACAACTATCCCAGCAGGCTATTTGGAAGTTTCTTAAAAAGTTGGGGTGCCTGCGTAGCTCAGTCACTTGAGCGTCTGGCTCTTGATTTCGGCTCAGGTCATGATTTCAGCATGGTGAGATGGAACCCCTCCTCACGCTTAGAGGGAAGCCTGCTTATGATTCTTTCTCCCTCTCCCTCTGGCCCTCCCACATCCCCTCCCAGGTTCACGCAAATGTGCGCGGGCTCACTCTTTAAAAAAAAAAAAAAGTTAAATATACCTCTGCCCTTCTACCCAGCCATTCCACTACCCAAAAGCAATGCAGATATAAGTCTACAAAAAACCCTGAACACGAATGGTCATGGCAGCTCTCTTCACAATAACCAAACACTGGAAATAAGCTCAGATGTTTATCATGTAAACATCCATACAATGGAATGCTATTAGAAAATAAAAGAAACACAACCCCAGATCTCAGAACCTCTACCCAGAGTGAAAGAAAGCAGAAACCAAAGAATTCTATGATGTTCTACAAAAAGCAGTATCTATGGTGACGTTACTCAGACCCGGGGTTCTTGGGGTGAGGGGCAGGAATTGGGTGGGAAGCAGCAAGAGAGAACTTTCCGGAGTGAGGACAAAGTTCTACATTGGTGGGGTGTGGTAATACGCGTAGTCGAACTGTACATTGACGGTCTGGGCATTCACTATATTATCACACCTCAAAGAAACTGTCTTCAGGCAGTTGCTGAGGCACACTGGCAGGTCCTATTAGTCTCCCATTGTTCAAAGCTTCATGAGAAAGTCCCAGCAGCTGTCTGCTATTCGAAAGACCATCCCCACAGACCTCTAGCACCCCCACCCCTGCCTCCAGCCCCAGTGCTCACCCAAGTACACAAAACACACCTGTGGGTGGCTCACACCTGGGCCTGGGTACCACGGACTCCTCTGCAGTGTACCTCTGCTCACTCTGCAAGTTCCAGTTCAGGTACCTCCTCCTTCAGGAAGCCCTCCCAGAATCCCCTGGCCGGAATTCTCAGGGCTCACGTCCATCAGAGCACCTGGCACTTTCTCCGAAGGGCACGGGTTTGCCACGGCTAGGCTGGTGCCAGAGCCTCAGGAGGAAACAGTGTGTCAGATGTGACCTTACATTCCCAGATCCTCGCACAAAGTTGGGCCCAAACATCTGGGTGAACCTGGGAATCAGCCTGACAGGAAGAAAAAAAAAAAAAAGGAAGGACTGGAGGAAAAGAAAAGGTCCTGAGGGGCAGAGAAGTGGTGGCGGCCCCTGAAGAAAAGATCTGGCGGCAGAAAGGCGAAGAGAAGATCTGACACACCGAGGGAAGCCAGGAAGGGCCCCACGAGGAGCCCCGGGGCTGACTTACAGGGTCCTCCAGGATGCCAGGACGTCCAAGACCCCCGGTTCCAGGCTGCTGCTCCCAGAGCCTCCTGCTCCTCGGTTCCAGGTGCCACGGCTGAGCGGCCCCACAGCCCCCCGGGGCGCCAGCAAAGCCAGGAACTGCTCTGAGGCCCGGGCTCCTCCCTGCCCATCCTGTGTCAGCCCAGACCCAGTTTGGGGCACAAAGGCGCCGGCTTCCAGACGCCAACACTTTGCAGCTCCATTTGTTACATGATTTAAAAGAACAAAGAAAAGTCTGTTACCAGATTTTAAATCCTTTTTCTATTAATATGCCAAGCATAATCTTTTTATAAGCAAACTCGATTATCTATATATTTTCCGTTCCTTGACAAAAAGAGAGGCAACTTCAAATCGGTAATAAATGTTTAATACGTCTATTTGCTCCTCTCCCAGATTCCTTTTTTTTTTCTTTAAAAAATTAATCAAAGTCTACCCCACCTTTCCAACCACAAATGTTTTCAAGCAGCAAGTAGACGACAATGTGCTAGGCTTTACGATGGAGAGACCAGGTCTGGGTTGGGAAGAGGGAAATACCAGCACCGCTGGGCCCTGAGTAGGGAACGGGATTATGCGTCTCCTTCTGCAGATGGAGGGAAGGCACAGGGGCTCCCAGAGTTGCTCGATTTCCCTGAGGTCAGGAATCTGGCGATTGGCAGATCTCGGGGCTGAGCACATGTTCTCTCCACCCTCCCAATCATTCCAGCCCTTAAAGTGGACACCTGCCCTTGAGAAATTTCAAAGACGGTGAAATTTTAACAGGATAAACAGCTGAGAACAAAGAGAAAACTTCACTCTAGGCTAAGTGCCTTCTAAATAATTAAATCAACCCAGCTTGATGGGGAGGTTTTCCGAGGCAGCGTGCATGAAACTATCTATAAAAGGAAATGCAATTAAGGAGAGTTTTTTCAATATACCTAATTCTTGACTGCCCTTGCTCTAGGCAGAAACTTAATTCTACTTAAGGACAGTTCTCTTTGAGAAGTTATGTAAATGATAAGGCAAGGGGAGAAAAGGGACTGGAACCATTTTACCAGGTAAATGAGAAAGGCTGAGAAGGGAGCCCTGTGGTAACGGATCTCGGATTTACTGTGATGACCACCTCAGCGAGCTAACCCCCTAAAACCGGACCCCTACAGACCCCCCGCCGCCCCACCCCGCCATCACGTATTACACTGCTTCCCCCAAATCTACCTACCAAGCAAAACAGGAAACTCTTCTCAGAAATTAGCTGATGACAAGCTGACAATAATACATTTCAAAATCTGATGTCTCGTTAATTCCAGCTGGAAACTGAAGCTACAACAAATGCCCAGGCGGCTTCTCTAAACCTGTTACCTCCCAAAGAGAGGCGGGCAGTCTGTTCCGTGTATCCGCAGGAGCAGAATCACTTGGGAGGGGAAGGCAGCCAATCGGGCAGGTCATCATCTCAAGAAAGCCTGCGGGCGCAGTTCAGGGGTCCTGACCCATCGCGGTGGCTCTGGGTCCGCTCCCCCGCGCACTCCACACTCGCCAGGATCCACACAACAGCGGGATGAGGGCTCCTCACCACTGCCTGGCACGGAGGGGGGTGGGGCGTGCAGGGCTCTGGCCGTCGAGCGAGGGGCATCCACGGCCAGCACACAGCTCTGGGTGTCTTCTCCAGCCTTCGGCGGGGGACACTCACTACAACCGCTTCAGTAGGAAATGCTAGGCTCAGCAGATGCAGCTGAAAGGGACAGTTGTGGAGAGTAAGCCCCCTGCCCCTAAGTCTGCCGTCTCTGAAAGGTCACTGGGCTCCGCGAGGAACCCAGACTGGAAGAGGCAAGGAGATGGGTTAGTGCATTCATTCCTCCATTCCCCAAGGGCATACTGAGCACCTACTGGGGGCCGAACACTCACAGGGGGATGAAGTACAGCCAGGCACGCGGGGGTCTGGATGTCACCCCAAACCGGAGGAAGTGGGTTCTTGAAGCCTCGGCTCTGTCGTTTTAAAACTGTATGAAGCTGACCTCTCTGAACCTTTGTCCCTCATCAGTAAATGACACAGATCAGCACTGCTGGGAGAACTGAGCGGCAAACAGCCTGAGGTCAGTGACAGACTGTGGACGATGTTGTTAACCACCCCAAGCTCAAGGTTAAGGGTCTTGGACCAGGTGTTAAGTGGAAAGTCCAACACCTACTGGGGCAGTCTGCAGAGAGGCGGGTTCGGCGGCGAAACCCCAGACGGCTGCCTGGAGGAGGTGGCATTTGAGTTTAACTTTAAAGGGTGAGGAACAGGGCGACAGGCAGAGAATAAACGACAGGCCATCACAGCATGTTACACAGTCACCAGCAGCAACAACGTTGTTCCCTGGAGTTTATGGCTCCCTCGACAGGGCACAAGCCGTCCTTCAGCAGCTCAGTCAAACCCTGTTCCCACATGGATCTAAAGGAGCTACCCATTTCACAGAGGAGGAAACCGAGGCCAGGCAAGGAGGCGGCCCCACGCAGGCACCGCAGGCCAGAGTTGGCAGGCCGGGATTCGAACCTCCCGCCGGCCAGGACGCCTGCGCTAAGTCGCAGGCGCGCGGCCGGCCCTACCCGTCGCCTTGGAAACGGCCTCGCGCGCGCGCGCGCAGTTCCCCCTCGCTCACTCTGGAGCTAGTAGCATTCTCGTGACTTTTTTTAAATAAAACCCCGAGGCGGCGGGATACCGCCAACGACTGAACGTGCCGTCGAAGGACGCCGCTACGTCCGCTCTCCGCCCGGGGCCGCGGATCCCTCCGCCGCCCGGCGGCCCGCGCGCTTCTCCTCGACTCCAAACTCAAAACGGGTTCCCGCGCGCCGCGCCGCACCCCACCCCCACCTCATCCCCACCCCAACCCCCAGCCCGACTCACCTGCCGCCCGCGTCTCCATGGCAACGCCCCCACCGCGGAGGAAAAAAAAGCCTCGGGCTCTTCCGGGCCCCCTCCCGCGCCGACCGCGAAGGCGAGGCGCCCGCTGACGCTTCGCTTTTTATTTTTATTTTTTTAAGAAAAGAGCCGCCGAGGTTATGGCGAATCTGCGGCATCCAACATGGCGGATGGAGTCTTCGCCCTCCTCTTCACGGGGCGCTGACGCCGGCGTAGCGGACGTCAGCCTCGGGTGACCCTCCCCCAGCGCCGAGCGCGTCTAGGCTGGGCGGCCTAGTGCGCATGCTCCGGCCCGGCGGCCGCGCTTTGCATCCCGCTCCGCTGGTTCCACCGCTCCGCTTTTTGAGCCACTCCCGGGAAGGCGCTAACGAGAGGCCTGGAATTCGGATCGCAGGATTGGGAGTCTTCCCGTTTCTGCCGGGAGTCGGCAGATCAACCCGCCTGAGCATCTTTGGACTCACGGCTTAGACGTGCAGGGAGAATTCTGGGTTCCTGTCCCAGTTCTGCCCTTTACTAACTAATCTGGGGCAGCGATTTAACTTTCCTTGGGCTCGGTTTACTCATTTGTCAGTCGGGGTGGTTACGGCCTGCCTCCCTCTCTAGGGCTGCAGTGTTTCCCCGGAGCGGGATGCTCTGGATCGAGTCCGGGTCGTTCAGCCCGAAGTCAGCAGCCTGGAGCCACCCGGAGAAAGCGAGCGCCCTCCGCCCTGACCGTCCTGCAGAAAGTCTCCGGTGCGCGTGGGCTCGCGCATTTTCCCGAGTTCGGCGCACAGCCTTCTGCAGGGAGCCTGTCTGCTTGAGGCGTAACGACCTTGTTACCAGTTTTTGATGGGAAGGGGATCCGCTCTGCCCCTTCCTTTGGATCTCAGCTCGAGTGTCATCTCCAAGGGGGCCTCCCGCAGCGCCCCATCCAGGGTAACCCTCCTAAGGCCCTTCCTGTTAACTGCACAGTATCTGTTAGCGCCTGACATGAGTTTATCTCCATCTCATCTGGGTCACCCCTATGGCCCCGGAAACTAGAAATGAGCCTGACAGTTATTTATTGAATAAATGAATGAGTTTTGTGGATTTTTGAGGCTATCTTTTGTATATAACAAATGATAGTGTTTTTCATTGATGGTAGTAATACAGTTTTTAAACGCAACTGCTTTACATTTTTAAGAATTAGCCAACTTTCAAGAAAAGAGTACACAGGCAGAGACAAGGCGAAAAAATGTAAAAGGGAACCTCAGGTGGGAAGTCTGGGAAGCACTGATTTGTTTTTATGGTTCCCCTGAAAAGCTTATCTTTGCCTGTTGCAAGCCTCTTTTTTTCTGGAACAACCTCCACTCTGCTGCGGCTCAACTTGAGATAATCTCCGAGGGACGGCCCTGACGCTCATGCCCAGGTGTTCCCTTGGCTCTGGCTCTTAATTTACCTTGCCCCCATTTCCCAGATGATTGCGTTTATGTGTTTGCACAGCCCTCCGCCCATGAGCTAGACCAGGAGCACAGAAGCCTCACTGGTCTTGTGAGCAGTAGTAGTACTGTATGAACCCGTTCGTTCCCATTGTCACCTGTGTTTCCCGTAGTAAAATGCCCAAGGACCTTGAGCTTTAGGACGGCATCCCGAAATTCTCAGGAGCCTTGTGTCTTGCTCCTGAGTCCTGTTCTTGGGAGATAAAGAGTCATTATAAGACCCCAAATTTGGGCAGTCCACTAGATATTATGTTCAGAGATATCCCCTTCCTCCATTGCTTCATTTCATCAGCATGACAACTAGGAGGTTAGATTGGACAGATAAGATTGTTGTTCTTTTCTAGATGAGAAAGGAATGTTCAGAGAGGTTATGTGGCTTTTTGAGATCACACAGCAAGCCAGTGAAGCCCCAGGTGTGGAAAGGGTCTCTCCACGCCCAGTGTTCTTCCCATCTTACCCCATCACCGTCAGAGACTTGTCCACATGACCCACGGTGCCTCCCACAGAGCCAAGTCCAAGGTAATGATAGGGTTCCTGCCACACACCCACCACACCCTACATCACAAACAGATGGCTAGGTGGAGCCCATCACAGATTTCATTTGGAACTGAAACGCCCAAAAAGCTGCATTGATGAGCTTTTCCTTTTAGAACTATAAATATTTACAATAATCACTATTTTGCTGTGAATCGACTTCTATCAGGAAATTAGAGTTGTTCTGGTTGCTGACAATATTGGTTTTGTGCTGGGTTGCTTTCTTGCAGCAGCGATAAATGTTAGCTATTGATTAGCAGATGGATTGCTCCTGGATGTTGTGACCAAAATGAATTTTGGAAATGAAGCAATTTAAAATTTGCCTCAGCATGTTAACAAAGTCAAATTAAAAAAAAAAAAGGCAATTGTGGATTAGGGGTGATGGTCATGAGTTAATTATTTGGACAGCTACCATTTTCTCTATTATTCCCATGGCATTTTCTTCCTCCTCTATCCAAAGAAGGTTCACTGAACACTTATCATTACTGAAAACTGGCCTGGACACAGGCGTATGGAAACAACAGAGAGTCCCTTTCTATGATTTGCAGATTTACAGATGGAGAGACAGAGTCCACTCCTGGCTCATCCATCACCCTGCTGAGTGATTTACACATTTTCAATCAGCAAACATCTGTATTCTTTTCATTTGCCTGTAGTATCTCAAAATGCCTTCAAATAATGAAGAAACACCAGTAGAATTAAATATAAATTGCTCAAAATTATATAATTAATGGCATCCTACTTCCACAGTGGTTCCCAGAAGAGATCAAGCTTCCCAGCTGGCCCTTTTGTGACAATCAGCCCCTCGAGGCTAGCACGGGAAAGAATTTGTGTTGATAGGTTTATCAACATGAAATGGCTTCTAGTTATATAATAAATATTCTATGTAATTGAATATATTTGTGTCAATAATTTGATAATTATATCTCATAGCTGCATAACAAATAGGCATTTACACAAAAAGAACATATACATGATTTTATAAGACACTTCCTTGAAAGCAGGTTTTGATAAAGGATATTCATGGGTGACCTCAAAATAATGGGCCTGGAGGCACAGAGCAATGATAAAATCAGAGGTGGGGATAATCACAGTTTGAAGTGTTAAAAACCTACAGAGGCACACCAGAGAGAAAAATCCATTTAAAATCGTATAAAAGAAAAGGGGTTAGTAATATTAGAGCGACATGAGCAGTCTCGCTGTGAACAAAATTAGGACCTCAGGAGCAACATCTTTTCTGAGTTCTGTCTTTACTGTGGCCATCGAGGGCCATCAGGTCTGCATATACCCTCAGCCCCCAAATATCGATCTCAATAGTGTTTTTCATTAGCAGTAGCCAGGGCTCCTTCAAAAAGTAGCTGAGTCTGTGTTCGGGAGTGGAGGAAAATTGAAACAGCCCGAAACATCTTAGTATTGCCAGAAAAGCACGACACTGCAAAAGTGCTGGGCTGCTGCTGGAAGGCAGCCGTCAGCCCAGAACAGGGGGTCCCTCCCCCCAGGCTGTGATAGCTTGCACTTCACGAAGAATAG
This sequence comes from Ailurus styani, assembly GCA_002007465.1. Classification (NCBI taxonomy): domain Eukaryota; kingdom Metazoa; phylum Chordata; class Mammalia; order Carnivora; family Ailuridae; genus Ailurus; species Ailurus styani. The sequence continues at coordinate 2,313,144 of LNAC01000270.1, read as the reverse complement.
CGAGGTCTCCGCTTATTGATCTCCCAGAACAAGTCGAGTCTACAAAAGGCATGAGCATTTCACCATAAAAGAGGAAAAGTTACTACATGCTATTACAAAGCATGTTGTAATTCAGAGAAAGGGTAAAGGAGTATTTTAGTCAGTGAGTAAATTAGGCGAACATGGGGATCTCTTCCTCCTTGAAGTTCTCTGCAAATGTACGAGTTGAGAAGAGTGGGTAAGTGTTCTATGAGTAAGTCAACATTTTCCAGAAAGAGTAGAAACCGTACCCAAACCAGGGAGGGCTGGTCCAGACCAGCGGTCTCATTCTCATAAATAACCAGGTAGAAAGAGGGTTCAGAAGTGGTGTTGCAAGTTAATAGATTAGCCAAATGTCCTGGGGGGATTGCTGACAGTTTCAACCACTACCCGGCACTGCCAGTTACAATGAAGTGCTAATGATGCGTGATGAAGTTCCTTGTAAACAGGCGGGACGTGAAGTATCTGAGATCTACTGTACATGGAGGCTTACCCTACAAGAACTTGTTTGTAAGTCCTGCTGACAGGGCAGTTGAACCCATTCTGACAGAGGGTGCCCCACACAGCAAATGCCTGCTGCCAGTTGAGTCACCTTGAAAGCTTCTGTGCTCCAACTAAGAATCCAAGAGTCACCGACCCCGAAGCTCTGATTTCAGTGTACCTGGGGAGGAGATAATCTCTCACTTTTGGGTCTGATACTGCAATCCTGGAAAAGTACAAAAATGAGTTTTATAGCGAGAACGAAGAAATTGATCAAATCGATAGCTACGGTTTTTACGAATAGGCTCTGGGTGCAATAAAAAGTTTGGGGTTTGGGGGTGTTTGAAGCATTCAAGAGATTCTACATTAGATGTACAGGTATACTGGAACAGGGTGATTTGACTAAGTGTATCAATGGTGAAGAATTTGTAAGGTTTTAACAGTGGTGTTTGAATAGTTTACCAAAACAGTTAATGGATTCATAAGTATCATAAACATTCGTGAAACCAACTACAAGCAGTAGTAACTAGGCTGTGTGAAAGAAGGGGCGTGTGTGTCCTCGGATCCCAGCAACAAGAAGGAACAACAGGAGCGTTGCCAGAGCCTAGCAGAGTGCCAGGCTCATCCCTCGAGCCCATTAAACAGCTACGCAGTGAAGGGAGTGGGGTAGGGGAGGGTTGGACCCAGGAGGTGAGGAAAAGGAGCACTGATTTTAAAAATTAGTAAAACAGTGTATGGAGCATGCTACCATTTGGGGAACACGATTATACATGCGTAGGGCGTCTGCAAATACAGAAAAGGACCTGGAGGCAGAAGATAGCTTTGTGAGGGTGCCTGCGCCGAGGGATCTGAGCTCACAAGGAGCCAGAGTTCCCACTGAATGGTCCTCTGAAACAGTTGAATGTTCCCCATGTGCATAGAATGCCTGTCCAGAGAACAAAAGAAGGGAGGGAGGGAGGGAGGGGATTGGAAGGCCCAGCTCAAGTTCTATGAGGTCCTAGTTCTATGGCACAGAAGCTCTGGAACTTTGGACAAGTCGCTGTGCCTTCCTTCTCGGGGCAGCGAGGTGTTGATCCCACATGGTGGGGGGGGGGTCTGTGAGAGAGGAATGGGGCAGCAGCTCAGAAGCTCCGTGGACGCTGGTGGCTGTGCTGGGTCACGTCGCTTCGGTCCACATGGGGACAAAGACAGCCAGGAGAGGGCAGGAGAGCACACAGTGTCAGGTGGGGGTGTTGCCACCAAGCCACTGGGGGACTCGGAGTCTGGATTTCAGGCCCCTCGTCCATTAAGTGGCGGTGGTGCTAGAACGGGGAGTAACAAGATGGCTTTTCAGGCCCACGTCAACAGCAACGATGACAGAGTGTAATATTGTTTTGAAACTTCTCATAACTGACGCACGAAAAAGCCCCCAGAGGAGTTCGCAATAGGAACCATCACTTCCAGCAGCAAATGTGCAGGAATTCTTCCCAGGGGAGCTGGTGATGTTTGCGGGGTCTGGTCTCGAGGGCAGAGGAGAGGAGCAATGTGTAGAAAGGAGCAGCTGGGGCCAAGCAGACAGACCCTGGAGCCACATAGTAGGCCGGGTTTTTAGTTGTCCTGGTAAAGGCCAGCAGAAAGGAAAGGTGTCCGTGGGAAGTCATGCAACAGTGGCCCCCAGTGAGCCATGCCTCCCTGACATCCCATGCGTGTGTAACCCTCTCCCCCACTGACTTTGGCATTGACCTTGTGAGTTGCTTTGACCAAGGGGACAGACGCAGAGGCTTGACCAGCACTTTCACACTGGGTACTACCCTGTTGGGATGCTCCCCTTGGAAGCTGGCCACCACGCTGTGGGGAAGCTCAATCTAGAATATCCAACGATGAGGCCACAGGATGAAGGAATCCAACGGATAAGAGATTGTCCTGGTCATTCAGGTTCCAGCGACTCCCCAGCCAATGCAGCCATGAGGGACATCGGCTACTCCATGGGGCACCGGAGAACCACTGACCGGGCCTGGTCAACCCATAACATCGTGAGAAATTGGAGGGTTTGTTGGCAGCAATAGGGGACGGACATGAGACATCACCCAACATCACCTTGCAAGAAGCTCGAACTTCAGTGTCAAGGGTTTAAGATCTCCTGCATCAATTTGGAGGAAGGTAGAGTCTTTAAAGCTTGCTCCCCAGAAGCAAAAGGGGAATGAGAGAAACAGACCTCTGGACGGACTCGAAGCTGTTTCAACCACAGGACACTTACTGAAGAAGAAAGAAGAAACTTGGCCCAGGCCTTTAGGGTGATTGCAATTTGGACCAAAGAAGACAGGGCAGCAGGCGGCTCTGAAAGCAACGGCAGGAGCAGACAGCACCAAGAAGGACAAGAAGGACAAGCGGGGAGGGACGGACCACAAGAGGGGCGTCACGCCGGGAAGAGTGGAGGTGGCGGGAAGCAGGCATTCCCGAGGAAGCCCAGAGTCAAACATTCCACGCTGCTCTTAGTTCCGCCGGTCTGTGCAACTCTCGGACCACATCCATCATTTGAGGCTGTTAACCTTAAAAGTAAAACATTTTACCGGCAAAGATGAGTTTACTCAAGATGAGCAGAGAACTGCAATTCGGGATGAGCAAGCTGGGCCAAAACAGAGGCAAGTCCCACAAGCAGAGGAGAGGAATGTTACCGTCTGGAGAAGAAGGGGGAAGTCGGAAGGGGTTGTGTTGAAGGAAAGGCCGCTGGAGAAAGGCAGGAGGAGTCCGGGGCCGATGAGGAGTCCCCAAGGCCGCACTGCAGGAGTGGCCCAGCTATCGGGGAGACAGCACGCATCTCTCCCCTTAGCCCCGTCATTGATACTCCTTCCTGTAACTGACGTTGAATGTGGCAGGCTCCCTGCTCCAGCCCCCCGGTCCTCTTTCACACAAGGCCCAGAAAATACGATCACCGGGCAGAGCAGCTGTGGAGGTCGATCTTCTTGCTGCTGACAAAACATGGGGAAATGAAACCAAATAAATGATTGTGACTACAGGGGCCCAATCCTCTAGAGTTTTCCACACCCTTCACGTTCATCATTTCACACAGCCTTCCCTGCCCTCCTATAGGACAGGGAGACAGCAGTGAACAGCCAGGTTAAGGACTTACCCAAGGTCACCTCGGGACTGGGCCTTTCTACGTGGCCCCTCTGTCACCGCCTTCCACTTCTGAGGACTTGCCCAGGAATAAGAGCCCCGTAGCGTATGGTGGGGAGAGGTCATCTTTCCTGTGAGTCCCCAAGGAGTGTACAGAGAGGCAGGCAGGGCAGGACGAGCAGCCCTGGGGTGTGTGCTTAGCCGGAAGAGTGGTGTGAGCAGCAGTGGGGGAGAAAGCCTCATTAGGAAAAGGTCATGGCCCGAGCTGCCTGGCCCAGATCTTTGCTGTGAGATGCCACATGCCACTCGCTCTGCCGGCCTTTGATCGACCGCAGGGCATTCCATGTGGCCCCTCGGTTTCCCCGAGCATCCACCGGGCCTGCCACTGAGCGTCACGGCCCCACCGGAAGTGGCTGGCTGCTTTTCTACTGATGGCGGACTCCAGGTCAAGGGCCAACAGGTGCCTGTCAGCCTTCTGCCTCGCCTCAGTCACTGATGCTGGAGAGAGAGGACGCAGGAGGCTCCCATTTTAATAAACTTCTCTAAAATTCCCATAGGTACCTTTTCAGCCCAAACCCAAAGCTCACAGGCTGGTGGACGAGGAGTCCTCAGAACAAGTTTGCAGTACAAGTCACGGCTTCCTGTCAAACTGGACACACTTCACTTCACCTAATGTGTCACCATTTCTTAAAGATGCCGAGCCTTTGCACAACCCTCAGCCGTTGTATATGTCTGGAATATTTCCCCCACATTTCTCCACTTGTTGGACTCCTTTACATCCTTCAAAACCCTAACCAAATGCCCCCTGCTCCGTGAAGCCATCCTCCCTCCCCAGGCAGAGCCAGTGACTCTCACAGTCCTTTTCCATGACTCCTACGTGCTGTGCCGTACTGGTGAATGCACCTGTCTTCCCCGTTGAACAGGGAAGCAACAGGTCTTGACTCACCTCTGTCCACCTGCACCCCAGGAGATGATCTGAGCCCACGTGGCTAACTCAGTTGGTAGCAAACTGACAATGTAGCATAAGGAGGTTTGCTGAGTAACACTTGCGAGGAATTCATTAAGAAAAAAAGGTCAGGGGCGCCTGGGTGGCTCAGTGGGTTAAAGCCTCTGCCTTCGGCTCGGGTCATGATCTCAGGGTCCTGGGATCGAAGCCCATATCAGGCTCCCTGCTCAGCGGGGAGCTTGCTTCCCCCTCTCTCTCTGCCTGCCTCTCTGCCTACTTGTGATCTCTCCCTCTCTCTCTCTCTCTCTCTCTCTCTCTGTCAAATAAATAAATAAAATCTTTTTAAAAAAGAAAGAAAGAAAGAAAGAAAAAACAGTCAGGTCATTCATTTATTCCTAAAGCACTGACGGGGTGTATACCACGTGCCAAAATTGTTCTCTAAAGACCACAAATGTGGTCACAGCATCAGTCCTCCAGAATTTCATAACCCAATAGAGGGAATGACGTTTTAGAAGAAGAGAGTAGTAGGTGCACTGTGCAGAAGAGAGAAAGGCTTGGGACTAATAGCCAGGAGGACACAGCCCAGCCTGAAGGGTCAGAGAAGACCCCTGGAAGGCATAACTGAAGGGGAGTTGGGACGTTCAGTGGGGAGACTTCTCCAAGCAGAAAGAACAGCCACCTGGGGCCAAAGCGCAGCAGGGAAGAAACAGTAAGCTGGACCCGGCATGCCTGGTGCTGTTGGGAGGCATGAAGAGAAGGAAATAGAGGGCACCCTATGACACGCAGAGGTAATCCCCCTGAGTCTGGGGTTGTCCCTCCAGAGCCGCAGGCAGAGGTGAAAGAGGCACACCTGGCACACCTGGCCATCCCCCTTGTGACCAGCAGCTTACATTGTGGAGACAGGTGTCTGAAGCCTGAGACGGAGCCCAGCTGGCCCCACAGGCGAACAGGAGAAGGGCATGATGTCAGCTCGCCCCCTCTGGATGACCGACACGAGCTGCGAGCCACCTCTCACCTTACAGATGAGGAAGCCTCCAGGGAAGGGACTAGTTTAAGATGGCACGGCGACAGAAGCAAGAATCGGGCGCCTGGGGACATGGAGCTGCAAGGACCCACTCCCTAACCATAAGGGGCTTACAACTTCTCATGGGCTCAAGGGTGCGCCCCCAAAATCCATACATTGTCGCCCTAACCCTCAAGTACCTCAGGATGTGACTCTATTTGGAGACAGGTCCTTTAGGAGCTAATTCAGATGAAATGACGTCATGTGGGTGGGTCTTAATCCGAAATGACCGAGTCTTTGAAAGGAGACCAAGACCCAGACACCCACAGAGGGGAGACCAGGTGAAGCCACAGGGAAGAGAGAGAAGACACCGTCTTCGAGCCACGGAGAGCGGTCCCAGAAGGAAACCAGTCGCACCAACACCTTGATCTTGGACTTCCACCTCCAGAACGGAGAAGAGGTCAGTTCCTGTCGTTTCGGCCGCCCAGTCTGCGGTACTTTGCTATGGCAGCCCCAGAAGACCGGGACACCACCCCACCAGGCATGAACACTGCTTGTTAGCTCCTAGAGGATTCTGACTGAGCTCAATGGTGTTCTGCAGGCAAGGTTGCAGACGCCCGCCTCCCCTACCCTGCAGAGCCCCTTCACCGTACTGGGGGGACCGTGGGTCACGGGAACCTCTGGGATGCTCACCTCCCCGACCTCATGCACAAGGAACAGCTCAACAAATGCATATTTCACCCTGAAATAGTGGATGGACGACAAAACTCCTCATCGGAGCACATTCATAGAGCTCCTGTGGTAACTGGTTTAGAGAGAGATGCAGACAGAGAACCGGGAACCTTGAAAGAAAAGTGGCCCTGAGCATCTCCAGTATTGCCAATTGTTCCAAAACAAACTCTGACATAAGAGAGGCGGTCGCTTAGCTTTTCCAACACGCGGCGTCAAGCCGGCCAAGAAGATGTGCCGTGCGGCTGCTCCCCAACTCATTTACAACCTGACTTTGTTCACTTCCATTCCTGGGAGTCAGGGAGTCACATCAGCTGGACATCACTTGGTGTAGAATCTTATGTCACTTTCCATGCATAGGCTCAGGATGCATCTTCGTAGGTGCTCCCGGAGAAGGACAAGGGAGGAAAACTTTGGGCTGAGCTCTCGTTCACCATCTTTGACCCCCCTCCCCCCAGCCCGCTAGGAGAGACGACAGCTGCTTTCCAGATTCGTGGGTGTGCATCTTGCCAGGCAGGGGACATGCGGTGAGCTCCAAGCCTAGTCACGGCATGGCAGAAGGCAGGACAACAGAACGAGGGGGACTCAAGGTGCCACTTGTCCGGAGGTACAGCGTGGGCACTGGCCAATCAGAGGGAAAGCCCCTGCTGTGCCAGGACTCAAGGGCTGAAGTCCCGGGTGATCTTGGCGGGCTGGGCTGACAGGGGTGTGGGGCCACAGCACAGAGCTCCAGGGGACCTTAGGTCCTAAACCACTAAGTACGGAAATGCATCGTGCCTTTAAGAACCGCTGTGACCGCCAGTGCGTGGGGCTGGAAGGGCAGCCCTGCTGGTAGGTTGAGCACCTTAGTCCCGATTCAACTGGGACTTTCCTGGTTTTCGCCCAGCCTGGGTCCTGGCCTGTGTGCCACCGTGAGTTACCTGGAAACCTCGGAGGAGAGCTGTCTCTGCCAAGGGTTGGCTCCGGGTCCTTCCCCTGCTGAGAGCGCCCCGGCTGGAGGGGGTCAGAGCAGAGTCGGATCAGCTGGGCCTCTGATGGGGTTCACCCCCCACACGCCCCGTGAACAGCCTCCTCCTTTAGCCGGCTGAAGTCTGCAGGGTTCCAGTGTCCCCCGAGATCCTGGGCAGCAGGACCTGCTCCCCTCTCCACTAGCACTGCTCTCAAACACTGTTCCAAAGGCGGTCCCCAAGTCCCTCCAGGTAGCGCCATGCTCCCCTGCTTGCGGAAACTGTCACCTATCTGTCCCACACGGCTGCTGAGCTACTTCTTTCTCACCCCTCAGGGCCCCTGCTTGGAAGCCCCCTGCTCAGAGAAGGGGTCAAGCTCAAGGGCCAAGCGAAGAGCAGATGTTCTACAAATGCTGATAGAAGCACAAGACTAGGCAGGAGACAAAGAGCACGGTGCTAGCAGAATGGAACCCTTCCTGATATGACGAATGGCTGTCATCCCGGCCTTGCCTCTCTTCTCTGTAAGCGGGAAAACCCTGCCTTCAACTCTCCACCGTGAGCCTAGGCAGGTGGGGAAAGGAGCAGAGATGAAGCGCTCGGTAATTACCATATGGCTGTCAATTGTCCATTAATTCTCTCCACACTCTTTCCCTTTAGGACCCGGGGCGTGCCAGGCGCTGCAGAGGTACCAGGGGCACAGTGATGCATGAGACAGACGAGAATCCTTCTCCCCTGTGTTTGGAGTGGGTCCCACTGAACAAGCAGATCATTTCAGTTAGGGAGTGACATAAAGAAAATAAAATAAGGGGTAATGTTTTTGAAAATGTGTGTGTGTGTGTGTGCGCACACGCGCGTGCGTGTGTTTGGGGAGGGGGATGACTGGGCTGTTTGGGGTGAATGGTCAGGAAAGTTCTCCCCAAGGAGGTGACAGTTCACCTGACACCTGAATGATGAGAAGGAACCAGCCTGGTGGATACCGGAGGGAAAAATGATCCGGGCAGAGGGGGATAGCCAATGCAAAGGTCCTGAGGTCAGAAGAAAGCTGGTGTGTTTAAGCAGCAGAAAGAAAGGCAAGGGGGCAGGTTTTCCCTGAGGCAGAGGAAAGGGCCCTGTTGCTCCTCTGTACCCTGCGTCTTCCCACTGGCTTCCTCTTCCTCTCTGATCATCATAAGACCCTTCCTCCCCTCTTCTCAGTGATGTCTTCCTTTGGGTTTCCTACAGACTCTGAGAATTAAAAGCAAATGAAAACATACTGCCAACAAAAATGTTTTTAAAAGTGCCACTCATTTTAGAATTTCTAAAAACACAGGTCAAGCCAGTCCCATGACTTCCAAATGAATGGGGTTTTTTTTTTTGAGAAGAAGCATGACCAGAAACTGAAGCTATCTATGTCAGGGGTCAGCAATCTTTCTGCAAAGAGCCAGATAGTTACTATTCTGGGCTTTGCAGGCTGTGGGGTATGTGCCACAGCCACAGGCCGTATCTAAAGGAATGAGCAGGACCACATTCCAGAAAAATTCTATTGACAAAAACAGGCAACAGGGGGATTTGGCTCCTGACCCCTGATCTACTTCATGATGATAAATATCATTAATCAAAACACATTGTTGTTTTATCTCTAACCGTGGGCCAGGCAATCAGGATACTATCCGGGTGCTCCTGTCTCCTGGTACGAAGCAGACATGCCATACCAGGTATAGCCATGAGGAATGAACCCAGAGCACCTGACATGTACCCCGTCTGTGTCTACAATTCTATAAAATCTGATATCCCTGTATTAACATTTTTTTAACTTACAAAATATTTTCCTAAAGCCAAGCCTAAGCTAGTTTGGCCTTTCGCAACTTCCTGGTTCTCTTCGGTAGATCTGGGCAGCCTTCCAAACTGCAGGTAGGAAGGCCAAAGGGCCGCCAGGTGGCATGCCCCGTGAACGCAAGTCTCAAATGAAATTGTGCAAAGCATTTATAAGCACGGTGCAAACCTTTATAAGAAAGCAGACACAGAAGCAGGCAGGCAAACTCTTCATGCAAGTCTGTGAGGTCCCACTCCATGTCCTTTAGACTCTGCAAGCAGACACGAATAAAGGAGCAACGAGGTTGAGCTAACACTTCCCATGGACTGGAAGCAAACCCCCCTGCCCTAAGGCGGAAGAGATTCTCATCCAGGGCAGCGCCGTGGAGAGGGCGTGGATGCTGGTCTCACTGGGCTTCTACTCCCCGTCCGTGCCCAGCAGGTACGCCTGCACGGGACACCTACCCGAACCGAGATCCAGAATCCCTCTTACCAGTGACAAAGGAGCCAATGATCTAATTCAAGTTTCCCATCACTTAAAGCAGCACTCCTGGCATCTGCATCCTAAGCAAGTCCTTCCAATGTTAAAGTTCCAGTCTACCTTAAGATCTACCTGCCACACACACTTATTACAGAGTTTATACTGAAATATTTTTAAGTAAATTATATACATCACATACTTCTCTTTTATTGAATTTGTGATTCTTAAAAATTCATCCCATTTTTTCAGTTACTGATATTGGATTTTATTAAATGGAAGGTAAAATAAAATATATGACTTTTATTTTCAATTTTGAAATTGTGGAATCCATAATTTTTATACGTGAATAGTCGTATTTAAAAGTTTAAGATAATCCTTAAAATTCATCGTAGGAGAATTGTATTATGAGAAAAGAAAACACATTCCTCCCATGTAAGAGCTCCGCTTCAGCTAATACCTTTGTAAGGAACGATGACCTATAATTTACAGACAGTCACAAACACGAATGCAAGAGATGAACTGACCTCCAGCAGTCTTTCTATCACAGCGAAATCAGGACATGAGCTTACTTGAATGTAGGGCATGTGAAAAAGGAGAAATAGAAGAGAGAACGCTTGTCATGTTTCTAAGCTTGTTTGCACGAAAATGCAATGTACATTGAACAGTTTGGGGGATCAGGTCCCATACCGGTGAGCAGATGATTGTTTTTACCAAATGAAATGGTCAAGACCATACACTGATTTATGGAACTGGATGTGTGTATAAGACTCCGGAAGAGATGCCAAAAGGCAATGGACCCAGTTAGTCTTTGCTGCACACAAACAGCCAACACTCCTTGACTTCAAGTAACAGCCATTTGTTATGCAAGCCCCATGCGGGAGGTGGGGGTGGGAAGCTGGGGGAGAGGGGTAGACTGGAGGGGACACTTTGCTCCTGCAAGGGCAGGGTGGACGGGGACCCCACTCTGGGCTGAGCCTGGCTGCAACACTTGAGGCGGGGCAGCTGCTTCATGTGGCTTTCTTCGGCCCACAGGAACCGTGAGTTAGCCTAGGTACGTCCCTGTCTCACGGATGCAGAAGCTGAAAAGGGCAAATAGAAACATAAGTGCTTTTTCCAGTTTGTCCTTCCATCTCATTGACCAGAGCAAGTCACAAGGCCAAATTCGTCAGAATCCACAGGTAGGGAAACATACTCTGCTTTTTGGTGAGAGAAGATAAAGTCACAGGACAAGGGGTGAAGGAGTGGGACCAATGACGTAACCTACTGCTCACACCGTCATGAACAGAGTAAAGCACTAAGTATGCCACGAGTTTGCTTCCTGAATCACTGACCAAGCCCATGCTTGACTGGGAAGAAAAGAGAGAAGATTCTCCCACTCCAGGTTTGCTATAAAAAGGCAATACCTTTTGATGGATTTGAGTTCATGTTGGATGCCCCCACTTGTTGGCTCTGAGACCCTGGGCAAGTTGCCTTCATCCCCTAGTGTGTCTCTTCCCTTGGTGATGGCGTCCTGTTCTTCTCAGGGAACTTCCTTCCTCTTGGAGTGATTTTTGTAAATATCACGATTATCGGGGCGCCGGTTAAGCGTCTAGCTTTGGCTCAGGTCATGATCCCAGAGTCGCAGGATTGAGCCCCACATCGGGTTCCCTGGTCAGCGGGAGTCTGCTTCTCCCTCTGACCCTCCTCCCTCTGGTGCTCTCTCTCATTCTCTCTCTCTCTAATAAATAAAATCTTTAAAAATAGATAGCATGATTATCGACATTATAATGGGCATTTATAACCTCTGTGACCCCAGGGCACTCATTTTGGGCCCCTCGGTAAAACTGGAGGAAAGTTAGAGTCGATAGCTCACCGTTTCAAAACCACAGTTAGCCGAGCCGCCACGCCTCCGATTCTGACCTGCAAGTGAAGGTCTTCCTTGCAAACATGAAACCCTTTTGATGAGGCTTAGAGTGGCATCGTAATGAAGTGTGCCCCTCTAAGGCTAGACAGCCTGAGTCTGCTGATCCTGGCCCCACTCTCACAAGCAGGTGCCCCGGGCAAGTCCTGAGACCTCCTGTGTCTCAGTTTCCCCATTTCCCACCCCCCCCAAGGGTGGGCTTCTCTGCTGCACTGGCTTCTCATGAGGCTTAAATAAACACACGATACTAGGCTTTCTTCTAATATATTCAAAACAGTGCTCCCATTAGGCTCTGGGAGACTTGGCACCTCGCAAACTTAATTTGGATTTTTACATTCCCCACCCTGCCTTCACATCGTGACAGCGTTTGGGTCAGTTAACTTAGGCTGGTCTCTGCACAGTGGACATTTTAGAGGGACTGGCTATCCAGATCCGCTGACCTGTCCTTCAGTCCTTACACTCCACGGACACTTAATGTCAGAGCGAAAGCAGAACAAGAAGTGTGGCCTGGGAGTTATGTGCGGCAAACGAAGTAAATTCTGAGAATGTCGAGGGGCAAATCTGCACTCACCCAGCTCCTCTCGGAGCGATGCCCTGGCCACGCTCCCTCAGCGACTGGGCACAGGGGGAAGCTCCTTTCCCTTCCCCCAGCCATCCTCCAGCCTCGGGTGATGTTCATCAGTGTCGACATTTCCCATGACTCTTGTCTTTTTCAAATGCATTTGGCACAGTTACAACCTCCCGTGGATGCTGCGGGGTCCCCCGGGCACACAATCCACTTTCCCCTCCTGCTTCCTACCAGAGCTGTTTGTTGCAGGACAGACCCAGATCACTTTAGCCATCGGAAACTCCTGCACCACCCAGGGCATCTCTGGCACTCAGTAACTGTTTGTTGGAAGAAGCAGAATTTAAAGGAATAAATGTCTCCATTCTTTACTGGGAGCAGATAAATGTTTACAGAAACATTTGGGGGAACAGAGCCCTGATTTGAGATATATGTGGGCATCTCTGCTGGAGTTCCCAAGATGACATTTAAAACAGAATACTGAAGTTAAAATGACTTTAAAGATCTTTTATTCCACGCCCGTCGTTTTCCAGATGGGGAAACTGAAGCCCAGAGAAGCTAAGCATGTCCATCAGGCAAGCAGGATGATGAGGGCATAAAGATCCATACTTCCTAGCAACTTTTTTTAAAAAAAAGATTTTATTTATTTGACACTGAGAGAGAGCACAAGTAGGGAGAGCGGCAGGCAGAGGGAGAGGAAGAATCAGGCTCCCTCCCTACCAAGGAGCCCAATGTGGGGCTCGATCCCAGAACCCTGGGATCATGACCTCAGCCAAAGGCAGTTGCTTAACCCACTGAGCCACCCAGGTGCCCCTTTCCTAGAGACTTTAAAGAAGCTGGAAATAGTTTTCTTTTTCTAAATGAGATAGTATTAAGTGAGACACATGAGCGTTGCTTTTTAAACATCTGAAGGGTGACTAAATGAAGAAGAGCTTTTTAAGAGAACAAAAGTGTCCAAAGACGAAAGGAGTCCCCCTAGAGGCAGTGAGTGCTGGGTCACTGAGGGGGGGGGTGTCCAAGCACAAACTGAGAAAGAACTTACAGGGAGGAGAGAAGCATCAACACAGGGGCAGGGAAAATGGCTAAATGATAAAAACAGAAAAACAGAACAAAACAAAACAAAAAAACAGTGTTGAGAAGATCGGGAGCAACTGGAACTCTTGGACGCTGCCTATGGGAGAGGTAATGGTACAGCCACATTGGAAAACCAGTTGGCAGATTCCAATAAGGTTAAACTTACATCTACCCCAAGATCTAACAAATTCGCTCCTAGAAATAGACTTCACAGAGATGCACACGCTTCACCAAAAGACATACATGACATGTTCTTGGCAGATTATTCATAAAAACACCTACTTCTTCTCTTGGTCTTGAACGCATAGCATGTTCAGTTTTCAATAATTCATCAAGGAACAGAGTTTCCGAGTGTATATAAAATTTTTTTCAATTAAAAAAAGTTTCGCAATGGGCACCTGGGTGGCTCAGTGGGTTAAAGCCTCTGCTTTCGGCTCAGGTCATGGTCTCAGCGTCCTGGGATCGAGGCCCGCATCGGGCTCTCTGCTCAGCAGGGAGCCTGCTTCCTCCTCTCCCTGTCTCTCTGCCTGCCTCTCTGCCTACTTGTAATCTCTCTCTCTGTGTCAAATAAATAAATAAAATCTTTAAAAAAAAAAAAGTTTCGCAATGAAAAGTTTACACATAAACAGGAGCAAGACAGCTGTTGGCTCGTGAGTCTCTGATTTAGAACTAGCCCTTGGTTACAAAGTTAGATAACAGAACTGGGGTTGAAACCCAGCTCCCCAGCTCCCAGTAAGGAAAAGGAATTGATACTTACGCTTTCTGTGTGCAAGACACATATAACAGCCAATCCTCAGAATAACTCTCAGGGAAGGAATTATTGTGTTCATTTCTGCAGCTGAGCAAACCGGGGCCCACAGAGGGAGTGAATTTAACTAGGATCATACAGCTAGCTAGTCAGCGGTAACAAAAGTGTCATCTGGGCCAGGCCTGTCTGATTCTGACCCCATGTTCTTAAGCTGTTCCATAGCTTTAAGTGCAAACATGGTTCTTCTTACACAAGCATCGCACGAGTGTAAAAATAAACGATAAGCCCCCTGCTAAGAAATATTATCCAGTTACCACTGGCTTCGGCTGCCGGCAGCCAAGGCTGCTAAATCTTATTAGGGGATGGCTATGCTGGCTGCTTCTGGGCGTGGGCACAGCCAGGGAGACGCAGACCTGGCCTCCTAGGGCCTTCTCACCCAAGCAAGTGGGAGGGGAGTGCGGTGAGGGGGGAGAACAGAGTGAGAGGATGGTGAGAGGCTGGGTGAGGCCAGCACCCAGAAGATGGGTCACAAGCCTGGTGAGTTGGAACCCGGGAGCCATGTCCCCAGAGGGAGGCACCCGCCTCTCCCGTCTGGTTCTTCTAAGATGCTCCTGTCCCTCGCCTCCGCCCCCGCCTCCAGTACCGGTTGTAAAAGGCAGGAGGCAGACATTTCCTTCTCCGACAAAGAGAATGAGGCGGGTGAAGGTCTGCCTTTCAGTCCAGTGTGACAATTCCGGTTCATTCTCAAGACTTGGAAAATTGGGGAGAGCCTGGGTGGCTCAGCTGGTGAAGCATCTTTCTTCGGCTCAGGTCACAATCCCGGGGTCCTGGGATCGAGCCCCATGTCAGGCTCCCTGATCCGCAGTGTCTGCTTCTCCTTCTGCCTCTGCCCCTCCCCTCGTTCCTTCTCTTGCTCGCTCATTCTCTCTCTCAAATAAATAAATAAATAAATAAATAAATAAATAAATAAAGTCTTGAAAAAAAGTTGAAAATTGGGAGTTACACGAAGGAAACTTACATGCTTATTGCTAAGTGAAAGAAGCCAGTCTGAGAAGGCTCCATCGTGTGTGGTTCCCACTACCTGCTCCTCTGCAGAAGAACAGAGGCAGCAAAACATTCGTGGTGGCCAGCGGGGGCTGGAGGGCCGTGAAGAGGGGTGGCCAGGCAGGGCGCAGAGGAGCCCCAGGGCCATGCCAGGACTCAGGAGGATGCTGTATCGGTGAACACACGCCCTGATACATTTGCCCAAACCCACAGAATGTGCAACACCAAAACTGAATGTAAACTATGGATTTTGGTTAATAACAATGTATGGATATTGGCACATGGGTTGTAACACCTGTAACAGGCTGATGTAGGCACATGAATAAAGGGGGAAACTATGGGGTGGCCCCTGGGAGTGTATGGAAACTCCCTATGCTTTCTGCTCCATTTTTCTATAACCTAAAACTGTGCTAAGAAATTAAGTCCATTTTTTTAAAGATTTTATTTATTTATTTGACACAGAGAGAGAGATCACGAGTAGGCAGAGAGGCAGGCAGAGAGAGAGAGGGAAGCAGGCTCCTCGCTGAGCAGGGAGCCCGATGTGGGGCTCGATCCCAGGACCCTGAGATCCTGACCTGAGCCGAAGGCAGAGGCTTTAACCCACTGAGCCACCCAGGCGCCCCAGTTAAGTCCATTATTATTATTATTATCATTATTTTAGAAATGAATTAGGTAAATTTATGGAAAAGTCTGGATTTCTGGCTTCATTGGAAAAATCTGGGAACACGGATCCAGCTTTCCTGGGTCTGGCAGTCTAGCAACTATCGCTCCTATGGAAGAAGTATGGCTTTTTTTTCCTGGGGCTGCCTCTATTAGATCACCCCAATTTTGCCACAGCCAAAATGAGCCAGTGTCACCTTTACATGTTGCCCGTCTGGGCTCTGGGGTCTTCGGAGTTCGGGATCCTTGGGGTAAGGTCAGCAATTTCATGTAATGGTTTTCCAACTCGGTTCCTCCGGGGCCCTCCTCCTGGGGGTGTTGGGGCCGGGGAGGAGCTCTGGGCTCCTGACTGCTCCTTCCCCTTATCAGCTGGACCTACTGGACTCACTGTATAAGGCAAACTCCAGTACAGCTGAACTAAAAAGAGAATAAAAGCCTAACACACGGAAGGTCTGTAAGATGCATTTGGAAGGGCGCCTGGGTGGCTCAGTGGGTTAAAGCCTCTGCCTTCAGCTCAGGTCCTGATCTCAGGGTCCTGTGATCGAGGCCCGCATCGGGCTCTCTGCTCTGCAGGGAGCCTGCTTCCTCCTCTCTCTCTGCCTGCCTCTCTGCCTACTTGTGATCTCTCTCTGTGTCAAATAAATAAAATAAAATCTTTAAAAAAGAAAAAAGATGCATTTGGAAAACGAGCCCCGTGCACCAAACCCTTAAACTTTCGAGATGCTCAGTCCTGTTAGACAGCGTGGGCGGCAGATGGAGCCCCGTGGGCCCCTTGCCGCTGTGGGAAGCCGTGTGGGGACTCTGCCCTGAAGCTGCTGCCAGGGCTCAGGCTCCAGGCTCTGGGCCTCAGGGGCACCTTCTCCACCCCGCTTTGGGCTGCTTCCACGTCACACAGCTCCCACCACTTCGGGCTGCTCCGAGAGTCTTGTGATTAGTCTTTATTTTCGAGTAAGAAGCTGTCACGTAATCGGTGCCTCTCCAGAGAGTCTGTCTCCTACACGTGTCCTACATCGGCCCCTCTCTTTCGGTAGGTGGGCCACGTGTCAGCCACCAGCAGCATCCCAGAGACATTTAGAAGCCATCGGTACGTGCCAGACACTGTGCAGGAAGCGGGTCGCTGTCCCCGGGAAGCTGGTCCTCTTGGTGGAGAAGAAGACTGCGTGGCAGAGAGCTGGAGACAGCGTGGCAGGCACAGTGAGAGGGGGCCGCGGGGCCGGAAGGGTGCAGGAGGGGCAGCTCACCCAGAAGTAGGGCAACAGCTCAGGGTTAAACGGGGCTGACTCTTGAGGAGCAAGGGGGCATGTGGCCCTTGAGGCAGGACCCGCTGGCAGAGGGCATGGCGTGGGCCCAGGTGGGAAGGACCACGGCACGCTGGACAGAGGCTGCCGCCTGGACAGAGACCGTTTCCAACGGAGGAGGAGGGAGGCCCTACAGCCGCTTAGTCTGAGGGCTTCAGGGGTGGAGGCGGGAAGAAACCTAAGCCTCTTATCAGATCAGCACAGCCTGCGCTGCCTCCACTTGTCTCTGCTCCGTCCTTTTCAGCTTTGTCCGCAGCTCCCAGTCCGGTCCCGTGAGCCACACCTGTTTGTCCCCTGCTGGAGTGCGCGGGTCGGAGCGAAGTCACACGGGTACAATGTCTGCCTGTCACCTGTCCCTCCTCTATGATTTATGAGGGTTGGCGGTCCGACCTGTGCCCTGCACACATCAACTTCATCCTCATCTTCCAGGGGCAGGGCTGGGAAGGCTTTAGAGCAGGAGTCGTTTCCAGATCCCTGGCTTGGGGGTTAGAGGAACATGGCAAAATTACACACAGCATTTTGTCAGCATGGGCATTTCTCCTGGGGAAAGGTTCCCAAGCTTTCATCAGAACAGGTAAGGTTAAGGCCCAGCACATTCTAGAAGGAACCTGAGGTCTCAGGAAGCCCTACAAGCAGGCTGAGGAGGAGGGATCAGGGCTCTGCTGACCTCAGAACTGAGGTTCATTAGGTTGTGGGTGGACAGTGAAGGGCATGGCCAGGGGACCCGTTATTAAAATGGGAACATCGTAAGAAGGGAGAGAAGGGAGGCAGGGTGAGAAGGATTTCAAGTGACCACCTTCCAGCAAGCTACTGCCGGGGCCTTGCTGGCGTCTTCTTCCCACTGCTGACGGGTCCTTTCCTTGTGAGTTATAAACCAACCATTGTAATCACTGTCCGTGTGCAAAAGTAGGCAGCTTCACGTAGCAGACGTTTGGGGGACCACAAACACACATTTCAGGGTGCGCCCGCGTGCTCTGTTTCTCTGAGAGCCCAGTTTCAACAGAGTCCCCCTCTGCTGGACCAACTTGGCTGCGTGTGGGATTAAGTGATTATCTGAAAATGCTCACTTTCCCCTAAAACCCTCCACCGTGAGCCGTTCTGTCCTCACTGGCCTCGAGCCTGAGGTTTCCTGTAAGATTTCATTTGAAGAAAAGGGTTTGCTGTTAGAACTTTTTTTTTTAATCTAATAACATAGTTCCATTGTACTTTGCATAATTATTCTGTCATGCAGATGAGTGCAGCAGGTCGGGAAAGCACTGGTACTGGTAATAAGCAGGTCAGAGCAGCAGCTTCTTAGGCCAAAGAGGGACACGCTTCAGACTTAAGCTGGGGCTCTGCGCTCAGTCAGTGGGGAGAAGCAAAGGTCCAGAGACACAGAAAGCTGCTGGAGGCCCCCCTCCGCAGGCCCAGTGGTTTTGCAACCTGTAAATACCTATTAGATCACTCTCGCCTTTTCATCACCTCACCTTGCGGTCGGTCAAAGGTATAGAGTCTCTGCAGACTGGGAGTCAAGGCGCGGTAGGTGCGTGGGCCTGGGCGCGCCTTCCAGTCGGCATAGCAAGCCCGAGGAACAGAGAAGAACACTGCAGGCAGCTGTCCTCAGATGGGGAGAAACAGGATTTGGAATTGGGAGGTCTGAGCCTGCCACTCGTTAGCTAGGTCCCCTGGAGCAGGTCACGGCCCCTCTGCAAGCCTTGGTTTCTAGATCTATGACATGAGGCTAAGAGCAATCCCATGCAAGGGCTGTTAGGAGGGTCAGAGTCGTGCATCCTTCACTCCTGGGTGCCTGGACTGCGGCCTACAGTGAGGTACGGAGATCACGGGGACAGCCCCTGCCCTCAGGGGGCTCCCGGTCTAGGAAATAAGCAATTATGAAACAGCGCGATGGGCAGCGAGCACAGGCAGGCGCGGCCTCACGGGGCTGCAGACTCCCTGCCAATGTGGCACGTCCTTGGCCTTGTCTCGCTGTTCCCACAGGGCTGCCCTCCCTGGCCTGGGGGCAGCCTGTGAATGATGGTGACGTGTTCACACAGAGCTTCCTCCTGTCCAGGCTGGGGACTCCCAGCCGGGCATCCTGCCTATTTCTCAGAATTCCCTGCGGGGCAAGGCCAGTTGCCCATGGGTGACTTGCATAGGCTCCCCTCCCCACCGCCCCCTGGCCATTGACTCCTTCTCTTCCTTATTTCACTTCTCCACTCCCTTATCCACACTTCCTGGGATTATTCCCCAATAAACTCCTAGACCTCAAATCCTGGCGTGGACACCTGCTTCTAGGAAAACCTGCTGTAAGACAGAAGGCCCCCAAGCCCCCCAAGGGAGAGCCCAGAGAACTGAGCTCAGAGTCCCTGAAGGCACACACCCTTGGCCAACCCTAAGTCCTGTGTGTGCATGTGTGAGGAGTCACGGTCAGTGTCATTACCATCGGGGGAAACGGACCACAGCGCCTTCCTTAAACCAAAGCCCATCCAGGAGCCATTTGTTCCTGGTCTAGAGACCGAAAGGACAGTAAGCATGAGTCTACCACAGATCAGAAATCAAACCAAAGCAGCAAACCTTTTCTTGAGATAGTCTGAAGTATATGTTTCGAACACCTCGTTCTCTTCTTACTCACATCTTTCCTGTTTGCTGTGTCCCCGGTGTTTTCCAGGGCAGGTCAACCTAGAGAAAACGCAAAGTGCAAGGGCCCCTTGCATGGCATCAGCCTCAGGCCTCTGGGACCGTGGGCTGCCCGGGCGCCTGGAAGGACCTCCGCCAGCTCCCAGCTTTGCCAGGACACCTGCCCCTCAGGAGGGCTGGGGAGCCCCCTCCACCCAGCCGACTCCTCCCCCTCGGCACAGCCGACTGACAGCTCCAGGAAGCCAATCCGTAAAATGGTGTCTAGAAGACTGAGCACCAAATAACATCAGATGAAAGGAGCACGGGTATATTATCTATCAGAGCCAACGTGTCTGCAAAATTTTGAGCATATTTCTAGGAATAGGCTGGAACGTGATTCAACTTGATGTGCAACCTCTCTCCTCACCCCCATTCCCTCCACCCCTCTAAGACAGCCAACGTAGCCCAGTGCCTGACACATAGTAGGTGTTCAAGAAAAGTTTTAAGTGCATACGTGAAAAATATATTATGATTTATGTTTGAACCCAGAGCCTCTCCACCTGTATTGACGCCTTCTCATCAGAATTCAAACCCCAGCTCCCACCTCCCCCAAAATTACACCCCCCCACTTGTCTTCCTCCTCCTCCTCTTGCGCCTATACCTCATAGACAAAGTTCTTGAAAGAAGGACCCACTCTCCTTACTTAGGACTGCATTTACCACTCAAATCACCCGTTTCTGGCTCCCATCCCCAATCTGCCTCTGGAGCTGCTCTGACCAACGTCTCCAACATCCTTCTTGTCCAGAGATCGCATCAACCCATCCCAGATCCGTATCGTACTTGCTTTCTCTACCACGTTCAGTCCTTACTGACACTCCCTGTCTCCTCCGCTGTTCCGCTCCGCTCTCATGACGTCCCCTCAGTGGGCTTTGCCAGGCTCCCCTTTTCTGGCTGTTTCTTCAATGTAGGTTTTCCAGGATTCTTTCCCACGTCTTCTGTTCTCAGTGTACACACTCTTCCTGGGTGACGGAAACATTTATCACAGATTTGATTACCACCTATATGCCGATGGCTCCTACCAGCCATATCCCAGTCTGGAATGCTGTTTTTGACTCTAGACCCAGAAACTTCCAGGGTATATGGGTCTAGAGCTAAGAGCCTGCTTCACCTCCTCGACCTCCGCACGATGGTGATGCTAACAGAATCCACTTAACCTGCTTCTGCTCTGTAGTACCCGAGGAGGTAGGCCAGCCAAAGCTCAGCCTCTCCTCTCCAGGCAAGGAGGGACGTTGGGGATTTAACTGCAATGTGACAGAAAATGAAGGCTACCAAGAGACCTTGACAAAGGGGCACCTGGGTGGCTCAGTGGGTTAAGTGGCTGCCTTTGGCTCAGGTCATGATCTCAGGGTCCTGGGATCGAGTCTCGCATTGGACTCCCTGCTCAGCAGAGAGCCTGCTTCTCTCTCTCCCTCTGCCTGCCGCTCTGCTTACTTGTGCTCTCTCTCTATCTCTGTCAAATAATAAATAAATAAAATATTTAAAAAAAGAGAGAGAGAGAGAGAAAGAGATTGACAGGGATGGGCCAAAAGGGTTCCTTGTCCCTGTTCTAGTTTTCTGTGGCCGCAGAACATATGACCACGAACTTGGTGACTTTGGCTAACACGAATTTGTTATCTTGTACTTTTTGTGGATCAGAAGTCTGGGCGTGGGTTACCCGGGTCCTCTGTTGGGTCTCACCAGGCTGAAGTCAAAGTGCCAGGTGGGCAGGGCTCCCACCTGAGGCTCCAGGTGATTCTGGTGGTTGGCAGAATTCTCTTCCTTGTGAGCTGGGGACTTACAGTCCTGTTCAACTGCGTGGATATCAAGATCCTCTCAATCCTGAACTTGTGTTGCTGAACTTTTTTAACCTACTGGTTTTCAGTCCTCCTGTGGTACACGTTTAAATCCTTTCACAAGTGAGTTGGCAACATAACGTGTGAGCTCTTTTTCCAGTTCTAGGTCATCTGTAGAGTTGAGAAGCACATTTTCTTCCTCTTCACCCAGATATTAATCAAGTGTTTAAGGGACAGGCTGAAGAATTGAGGTCTTTGAAGTTGGCATGACAATTTCAGGAACCTGACAGTTTTTAAAAATGTACTCACTTAATGGAACTGGCACCCATGCCCCGTGAACATTGAGCCACGGGATGTCTGTGACACCCTCTCCTTCCGGAACCTAGTCATTTTCTTAAAAATGGAAATGAGATTAATGAGAAATAATCTCTCCTTAAAAAAACCATGCTGATTCTTAGTCATTACAGAGGATCACAAACTGTCTGCTAAATTCTTAGCCTAGTGTTTTTCGGGGATTGATGCTATTATAATTGTTCCTGGAATATCACCTTCTTCCCCTTCCTGAAGATCTTTAGAGTGTTTGGGAACCTCATTTAAACATCCTTTCTGGAGTGTTCTTTATGTAAATAATTGACATGTGTGAATATTCTCCCTAACGGATTTTTTAAAAAAAAAAAAAAAAAGTCACTTTCCCAAAACGGCAAATCAGTGAGGTCCTAACTATGTTCCCAGCCACTATTATTTATAACTCACATGCCTCCAGAAGATAGCTAAATATACCAAGCTTGTGAAATACACTCTGGAACTGGAAACTGTGAGGAAAAAAGGCAGGTAAATCGTGACCTCGGGGTCAGCAGTGATGGAAATGAGGCCACTTGTTTTTCTTTGTTCTTATTTTGAGGCAATCTTCTCCTCACTTTTTCTGAAGCCCAGGATATCAGGGTCCTACTTCCATTTTTATTCTGATGAATGCATCATCATTATAGTAAAATCTGAGTAGCCCAAAGGAGATGTAAATGAATTGGAAGGCTCTCTGGTCTCTGGTGCTGGGTGAAAGCCCTTTGGGCTTTGGTCTTGACAAAGTTCAGCATTAAGGAAATGTAAATTACAGGGATCAAAGCTTATTTCTGATAATAACTGTGCATAGCATGTGTAGACAGATCTGTCCATTTCATTACAATTTCAAATAGTCATTGCATCTTAGAATTAGCTGGGGTTCAGGGTAGTGGTTTTTTGTTTTTGTTTTTGTTTTTAAACCCACATGTCCAGGGCATGAACCAGGCGTGGGCACAGCCCAAAAGCCAAACTGGGATAAACAAGGAGTTGCTTTGTCCTTGGCTGATATGAGACCAGGCACTATCAACCAGGTGCCACTCTACCCAGGTCAGGGACTTTGGGTAGTTTTTTTAAGAGAGTTTTTTTTAAATTTAGAATATAAGGCTTTTTAAAAAATAGAATGCATTTTTAAATTTAAAATACAAGCTTTTTTTGAAAAATATGAAGCATTTTTAAAATTTAAAATATAAAACTTTTTTTAAAATAGAAAGCATTTTTAAATTTAAAATATATTTTGTAGACAAGTTTAACAAAGGCTATAAAGTGAACACCCACTCAATGCCCTGGGCCACGAAATAGACTGCTAACAGGCCCTCAGAAGCCCCCTCAATATTCTTTACCAGGGGAAGTCCCTCCCTGCTCTCAAGAGTGACCCCTTTACTTGTATAGCTTTTCTTGGGTTTGTTGCCCCTGGCTGCATCCCAACTTCTACCTGTTTCTAAACTCTTTGAAAATGGAACTCCATTGTATTATTCACCGTGGCTTGCTTTTTTCTTGCTCAACACTGCAAGACTCATCACGTTGCATACATCCTAAAATATTCCTTTTCTTGCTGTCTGTGCACTACACGGTGAACATTCAGTTTTCCTCTGGTTCTTGGTAATTATGAAAAACACTGCTAAGGACATTCTTTTCTACTTATCTGACTGCACATAATGATGCACATCTGGAGGGAACGTGGAATATTCCACTTTCCTAGATGATGCAACATCGTTTTCCGAAGCAGGTGTACTGATGGCGCATTCCAGTCATCAGGAGTAGAAGTTTCTGAAGTTTCTGAATCTCCACATCATAGCCAACACTTAGTATGGTTAGCCTTTTTCATTTTACCAATCACATTGGTGTTAGTTTCATCTCATTGTGATTTTAATCTGTATTCCCCTGGTTAACAATCAGGTTGAGCACTTTTCATGTTTACTGACCATTTGGATATCTATCCCTCTGAGGTCCACGTTCACAGCTTCATGCATTTTTCTCCCTATCAGGTTGTCTGCCTTTTCTCAATTATTTTTTTAGGTTCTTTATATATTCTGGGTACTAACCCCCTTTAAAAAAATGCCATTTATGGTATGAGTATCTTCTCCCATTCGGTGGTTTGCCTTTTAATTCTTTTTTATTTTTTGATGAATGGGACTTAAATTTTTTAGTACAACTCAATTTATCTTTTTTCCTTTATGTTTACTGTTTTTTCTATCTTATTGAAGATATTTACTCCAAAGTTATTAAGATGTTTTCTTAGGGGCGCCTGGCTGCTTCAGTCTATGGAGCACGCGACTCTTGATCTCGGGGTTGCGAGTTCAAGTCCCACGTTGGGTGTAGAGATGACTAAAAATAAAATCTTGAAAAATATATATATATTTTCCTATGGTATCTTCTGAAAGCTCTGTATTTGGCCTTTCATGTTAGTTCTTTAAGCCACCTGGAACTGATTTTACATACAGTGTGAGAAAGGGGTATCATCTCAGTTTTTTCCAATATGGAAATCTTACCATCACCATCCACCTCAAATGCTGTCCTTTCCCTAGTGCTGTCTCTGCCGCGAGCAAGTCCATGCATGTGAGGTCTGTCTTTAAGTTCTTTGTCCTCTTTCACTGGCTGATTTTTTATCTTTGCATAAATGCCATATCACCTTGTTCACCAAAACACTGTGATGTCTTGATATCTGATAAAAAAAAATCCTCTTACATTTTTCTTTTTCTTCAAACAGCAGCTTGTCAAATTGTACAAAATAAACATACTGAGATTTTGATTAGGATTGCACTGAGCCTATAGCTCAGTTTGGGAGGAACTGACATTTTGAAAATATTGATTTTTCCAATCCAAGAACATGGCACAGCGGCCCTTCCAATATTCTTCAGTATTCCTCAGGAAGCTTTGAAGTTTTATTTTGGACTATCCATGCACAGCTTTCCTAGACTGATGCTTAAGGAATTGATGCTTTTAATATCATACTGTAATTTATGTCTTTCAAAATTCTATTTTTAATTATTTTGTGCTAGCATAGAAAAATATAATTTTAATGTATTTTTTATTGCAGTCATAGTTTAAAACTCAAGGATTTTTTTTAACGATTTTATTTATTTATTTGATAGAAGGAGAGAGAGAGAGAGATCACAAGCAGGGCAAATGCAGGCAGAGGCAGAGGGAGAAACAAGGCTCCTCACTGAGTGGGGAACCCAACGTGGGGATCGATCCCAGGACTCTGGGATCATGACCTGAGCAGAAGACAGGCACTTAACCGACTGAACCACCCAGGTGCCCTAAGATGCTAGGATTTTTTTGTATACATAATAGCATCTGAGAAAAAGGACATTTTTTTTTCTCTTCCAATCTATGTGCTTTTTATGTCTTTGTCTTCCTATTGCCCTGGCTAGAACCTTCAGTACAAGGTTGATTGCAAGTGCCGACTGCTCCTTCTTTCAAAGGAGCCTTTTACTGTTTCACCATTTAGCATAAGGTTTGCTGTCGATTTTGTGTTGATTTATTTTCTCCAATGATGCCTGGAAAACCTAAAATCTTTAGAAGAGGCCTGTGCATAATTTGGAGCTCCTATCTGGAAACAACTAATGTGGCCGTTAGTCCCATCAGCTCACTCTGACTCCTTCTAGAGTACACTGCCCTCATTCAGAGCCTGTACTTATGAAGGTCTTCTAAGGGGGGACTCCTGCTTCCCATCTGGTGCCCCCCATGTGGTGGTGAGAGCGCACTCCAACATGTTAATCAGATCATGTGACTCCTCTCTAGAATAGAAACCTGCCAAATCCCAGCCTCATTGATCGAATGTCAAACTCCTGAATCTGACTGAGAAGGCCCTGCATGCTCTGATTCCTACCACCTCTGGAGTCCTTCCATCCAGCGACTTCCCGTCCACAGCACCCTCCCCCTTGAGTCATCTCGAACCACTTAGAGTCTCCCAAGTGTCCCTGTTGACCTTTATTTCCGACAAAATAGGCATATTTATAGGGCTGTCATGAGAAGTCCATAAAATCAGATGCAGAGCTAGAATGAAATCCAGATGACCTATTTATTATCTATTAATGTTATAAATGTTACGATTGATGGATCCTGAGTGTATCAGTCGGCTTGGGCTGTTAAAACAAAATACTATTACCCGGGTGGCTTAAACACAGAATTGTTTTTCTCATGGTTCTAGAGGCTGAGATGTCTACGATCAAAGTACTGGCCAATTCAGTTCCTGGAGAGGGCCTTCTTCCTGACTCGCAAATGGCATCTTGCTGTGTCCTCACAGGTCATGGAAAGACAGAGGGAGGGGGAGAGAGAGAAGGAGGGAGGGAGGGAGGGAGGGAAACAGGAAGGGAGGGAGAGAGGGAAAGGGAGAGGAAGGCAGAGAGAAAGCTCTCTTCCTGTAAGGACACTAATCCCATCATAAGGACCCCGCCCTCATGACCTCATCAAAAAGTAATCGCATCCCAATGGCCCCACCTCCATCACACTGGGGGTAGGGGTTTCAGATAGGAATCTAGGGGGACACAATTCAGCCCACAGCACTGAGCAAACCAGGTAATGATTTATTGTGGCTATCCAGCCATTTGTCCAGCATTCTGCTGCCATTTAGCACCGCGAGAGCAGGTGTTTCATGTTCAAATCAAGATATCCTACACATAAAATACTAACATCTACACTTTGGTGAGGGAGATGGACAGTTGGGGAGAGTTGAGAAATGATGGGAGAGACGGACGGTTCATGGAAGGGTCCTGTATTACAAAAACGTATGGATTTTATCCTCTGAATGAGTAGGATCATGAGAAAACAGATTCAGTGAGACATTCACACGCAGTTGGCTGTTAGCTTTAAGAGCTGTAAAAATGTTCGTCCTAATGATCCCATTTGGGGAATTTATCCTAAGAAGATAATCCAAAAAATAGAGAGAGGTATGTGCACAAAGATATTTATTCCATTATTTGCAATAATAAAACCTGGGAGAAGCCCACAGAGGAATACTTAAGTAGTTATTAAATAAATGCTTGTTGAATGAACCAACAAATACTTCCCGAACATAAAGCAGCAATTAAAACAGTGAAGTCCAGATTAATAGCATGGAAAAATCACTGAGGTAGGCAAAAGAAACAAAATATAAAATTATAACTACACAACACTGCAACTCTATAAACACAGTGACAAAAGATGGATCCAACCAGAAGCAAATGCAGATAAAAATGACAACAGACCACTTGTTAGGTAGGCACAATTATGTGGCACTGACATACCATGTTTACAAAAGACACTGCCATTTTACAAACAAAAAACAACCAGTAAAAGGTAATCTGGCTTGCTGCCCTCACAGGCTCACAAAGTACCTTCTGTTTGCAGCTAGCCTGAAAAAAACATTTGGCTTTCAGTGACAGTGAATGGATGAAATATTTGGGGTCAATATGGAAAGAAGTAATTGTCTTACAGGGCAGCCCGGGACAATGGTAACTGAGGGGAGCAGGGTGAAGGAGGGAGAGGGTTTGGTGTGTCTGATGAGCTCCACGCTTGGGGCCAAAGCACCCATCGCCTCCAACGCAGGATAAGAGGGCCTTTATGTTAAGAAGCCAAAGGGAACTTGAACAGTACGATGATGGCTGAGCAGACCTGTGCTATGCTCACCTGAAACAAATACTGGGAAGAAAGAGAACTAGGTACTTGGCAATAGTTACGCCATTACTGACTAGATTTTTCCATTACAGTTCACCCGGTAATAGGTCTCCTCAAGGTGGAGTTGTCAAAGCTCAGAGTGAGACGAGGAGACAAGGGTTCAAGGGGGTGAGGTGATTCAGCTGGGGTGTATGGGCGGTGTTCAGCACTGCAAGAGAAACTCGGGCTTCGGAGTCATGTGGACCGAGTCTCCACCTCCAGAACTACCACTTTCTAGCCATGTCTCAATCATGCACTCCCTCAAACAACAATTCCAAGGGCATGTGCCCTTGAGCAAGTCACCCAATCTTGGCCAGCACCCATCATCTTACCTCACCTCTACAATGAGGTGAAGGCCTCTGAGGGGTCATGTGTGGGTTTTGCTGCTTAGCGCACCATTCTTCATAATGGTACCTTCCTGGAGAACCGTCTGTCCCTGGCAGTCAGTCCATGCTCTGTGTGTAGGCCCCGGGTCCTTGAGCACATCACGTTCTCCCGCACCTGAGTTCTGGGTCAGGGAGGTAGTATGACCCATGAGAGGTGCCGAGGGGTGAGGTTTGGGCAGGAATGGAGGACAAAGGGAAGCAGGTCCTCTTCTCCAGTGGATCTGAAGCTGAGAAGGAAAGGCTGGAGCTGCCGCCGTCTTGGCCGACACACACACAAGAGCAAAGCCTGTCAGTGGGAGGGCCAGCTGTGAGATGAAAAACAGAGAAACTGGGCCTTGGAGACACCACTGAAGCCCCGGGATCAAGTTGTTCTTGAAGCCAGCCCTTTCTTTTGGTTGTTGAGCCAAGACATTCCTTGTGATTGTGTTTTTGTTGGTTTGTTTGGCTTAAGTTAGACTGAATTCTACTTCCCTTAAGATGGTTTGACTTGGGTTTTCTTTCACCTGCTACCCAGAGTGTCCTAATAGAACCACCTCTCTCATGGAAAGAGAAGGTGGACAGAAGGCCGAGAGCACAGCACCTGGTCCTGAGGAGCTGGTTTAACAAATGTTGGATTCACTGTCCTCTCTTTCTCCCTCACAGACATTCCACCTCTTTCTTCTTCCCTCTTTCCTTTCCTCACCAAGTTTCCTCCTTCCTTGAGGGCCCTATCCTTACAAGTCCTCTTCAGCTTGAAGCACAGGGACTAGGAATTCTCCCCTCCTCCTTGTAAAGCTCTGGCATAAGCCTCAAGGAGCTCTCCTCCACAACTCACCATCCCTCTTGTGCACTTGTTTGAAGTCAGACCACACACACAGGGACCCCTCGTGGATGTACAGTTTTATCATGGGCTCTCACAGCCAGGTGTTCATGTGGTTCAAGTTTAGCCGTATGGCAGGGCAAGGTGTTCTTACCATCGTACCCATTTCTCAAAGAGGAATCACACGTTCATAAAGGGGAAATAAGTTCAACAGAGTTAAGTACAGGAAGCAGGACACCAACACAGGTCCCGTTGTGAAACCCACGGTCCTCCCATTTTCTTCTTTATTATTTTTTTAAATTTTTTATTTTTTTAAGGATTTTATTTATTTATTTGACAGAGAGGTAGAGAGTACAAGTAGGCAGAGCAGCAGGCAGAGGGAGAGGGAGAAGCAGGCTCTCTGCAGTGCAGGGAGCCGGATGTGGGACTTGATCCCAGGACCCTGGGATCATGACCTGAGCCAAAGGCAGCAGCTTAACCGACTGAGCCACCCAGGCGCCCCCATTTTCTTCTTTAAAGTAACATGTTCATGTGCGTGGATCCTGTGGTGCCTCACCCGGAGCCCCTGCTCAGGGTCTCTGCACTGGATGCTGGACACACTGGTGTTGACCTTGACAGCCATGTCTCTGGCTGGACATGGCAGGGACTGCCCCCCCCCTCAAGGTTATATCCCATGGCCACAGACTGGCCTCTTGGCTTCCATTCAGAACAAATGGAAGGCCACTGCAGCCCCAGAGCTCCCTGCAGAATCTTGCTATCTACCAGGTTTGAGAGGGTCATTGTAAGGGGATAGTCGCTGCGCAAGTTCAAGGTGGGCCGCAGAAGCCAGCTGACCTGAAGGTGCTTAAAGCATCTGTGGCAGGAAGGGGTGTGGTGGGAATGGCTTGGGGTTGGCCGAGGCTTCAGTCACAGCCCCATCAGAGGGCAACTTCTCCCTCCGCCACTCCTGCCATCCCTATGTCCCTGCAGCGATCTCCTGAACACGTGCCCCAGCCAACTTCTGACATGCAACTCCCCGTCTCTGAGTCTGGGTCCCAGATCTCCGTCTAAGGCGGTCGGTGCTGGAGGTGGTCCTAGGAAGCAGACTCCAACATCGGGTGTTGGAGTTGGAGCACTCACCAGCCGACTGGCGATGAGGACCCCTTCACGGGAGGTGGGGGGAGTCCTCACAGCTCCTGGCACGCGCTGGTGTGATTGTGCAAGCTCCCACTGGCGGTGACCTGGGATGGGATACCACGGTCCTGCTGGAACACGCTTCTAGAGAAGCAGCCAGAGAACGGGAACTGGAATAGACAGTGGGGTTGGTGGCTGCTGCGGCGGAGCATCACTGATCTGAGGAACAGAAAACAGGCTCTGGATGAACACGGGGCGGGGTTCTGTTCTGAGGGGGTGACGTGTCACAGACACGCCAGGGGGCTGGAGCCGCAGCGGCAGGGGCTGCTTCCTGATTTTACGGGTTTCCCTCTTGACTAGGACCGAAGTCCTGAGCTTCTGGAGCCTGTGGCCCCCCTGACAGCTCCAGGGAGCACTTTGGGCTTTGGGTTATTGTCCCTAGAGGCTCAGCCAGATCTGTTTTCTCAGCTCTTCCAAAGTTCCTGCAACCAAATGCTGGGCGATTGTGACCTGAGTCTGATTCCAAAATCCGTGTTCTGTCCTTGACGGGAGGACTGAGGTCCCGTTACCTAAAATGAGCTGAATCGAGGGAAGATGGAGCAGTTGGAGGGAGCTGGAGGGAGAAAGGAGTTCAGCGGGAGGTACAGGGAGCCAATGGGCTCGCTCTGCGGAAATCTGAGGGGAGGGGCTTGTTCTTACTACAGAGCCTGGGACCAGAAACGTAGATTCTGAATTCTGTCCTAGAGGTGATGATTTCCCTAAGTAAATGCATTCTTGTCACTCTCTATATCCTTACTATGCCTTATTATATTTTTATATTGTAAAAAAATAAATATTGTATATTTGTATTACTCACTGACTGATTGATTGACATGTTTATTTCTCTAGCTACTTGAATTAAGTTTACCAGGAGTGCCTGGATTTTTATATACTCACTGTTATATCCTTGGGGCTAGACCAGTGACTGGCACACAGAAGTTGCCTCTACAATTCTCTGTTGAACGAGTGCATAAACGTATGAATGGATGATCTTTGCAACGACTGAGGAAAGATGAGGTTGGCAATGTCCACCAGCTTTTCTCGGCTTTATAGCTAGTTCATGGCCCTAAAGGTTTCTACGCTTGCTTATTCTGTTAAACCACACCTGATCTAAGAACTAGGAAAGAGCTCTCCCTGTCCCGGCTCAGTGGAAAATTTTCTGTGTGCTTGGGCAAATTAAGAACTTTGCATTTTCTAGACCTTGTTATTTCTAATCATGTGAATAAATGCAAGAGGTTTTTTCCTTCGAAGTCCAAGGTTCTTACCAGCTTTATCTTTATTTACATGTAAAATAATCCACACTTGTTAATCGTAATTTTACATGTGCTTCTGGCCTCAGAACAAAGAATGCAGGAGACAGTAATGGAGAGGGGAATGCTCAGCTCAGAGGTCTCACTCCCCAGCAAAGTGCAGGGCAGGGTCCCAGCTGACTCCTGAATTTGCTAGGCAGCTGCTGTCCTCCTCTTCTTCGTCCTCTTCGCAGGACTCTCCTCTTGGGTAAAACACGTGACTTCTCTGAACTTCCAATCTTTTTTTTTTTCGGTGAAGATTGAGTGCGATACTATACATAAGACAGAGTTGAAATTGCTTGTTTCTCTGAAGTTGTTGTAATGAATACTACCAACATCAAATGGTCACGATGTTTTTTTGTTGTTGCTTTTTTGGCTTTTTTTGCCATGATGGTTTTAAGCTTTGATGACTGCTAGATGTAGCTCCTTACTACAAATATTGCTTAACTACTAAAATACCCCCCCCACACAGGATCCGTGTTTTTTTTTTTTCTGGGAAAATAAATTATTTAAACATGCAACCTTGCGCAGTTCATTAAAGACAATAGGCAATAGAATATACCCTTGAAATACAGCTCATAAAACCAGCAGAGCTTTTGTTGGCCAGGGATGAGAAAAGAGACCAAATGGTAAGTACCGTGTTAGATGCTTACAGATACCCTATTCCATTCAGTGCTCAATAAATATTGTTGACACAAGGAACCCTTCCCCTCCACGGGCAGCCATTCAAACATACCTTTTAATGTGTATGCTCTTGAAAAAAAAGTCTACTGTTCTGTATGCACTGAAATGAACAGCATTATGCTTGAAATCTCTTTCTGCTATTACTTCTTATCACTAAGCGTCATGCTTCTAAAATTCATCCAGGTTCCAGGCTAGACATTTAGCTGCTGTTTCAAACACTGTACGGGAGTATCCATCCACATTTTACTTCTCCTCCGCTGATGCACCTTGTCGGAGGGATCCGGGAACCCTCGGGCACGCCCGGCGGGGAGGTAAGTTGATAGGGTACACTTCTGGAGAACCAGTGTGGGAGTATACTCGGTCACATTCCAGTCCTACATCATGTGATGTGAGTGCCTATCATGGAGCAATCTGCTCATTGCTGTGTTGTTGGCCAAATCCCAGAGTTGGAGACGGCCAGTTGTGTGCTGGATACCGGTACGTACAGCTCATGACGGCCAGGTGTTACATTTCAGGAATGTGGTGAGCTGGTTTCCACATTCAGCCATTATTAAAATCAAGTTATATTATCTTAATATGTCCTATGTAAAGACATTTGTATCAAAAACAAAAGTAATAGATGCACATCAATTATAGATATTAATAAATTATATATAAAGATATTTGTATTGAAAACAAAAGTAATAGAACTTAAAGCTCAGCACTTCCTAATTATTTCACTGTTTTTTTTTTAAAAGGTTTTATTTATTTATGACAGAGAGAGAGAGCAAGAGAGAGAACACAAGCACGGGGGACCTGGAGAGGAAGAAGCCTGCTCCCTGCTCAGCAGGGAGCCCGATATGGGGCTTGATCCCAGGACGCTGGGATCATGACCTGAGCCGAAGGCAGACGCTTAACGACTGAGCCACCCAGGTGCCCCATTTCACTAAGTTTTACTATTAGGCAGGCCCCGGAAGTCACCGACATCTCTGACTCCTGCCTGGTGGGAATGCTCTATGATGGTGCGCTCCTTCTGTTCATTTCCCCACCTCGAAATAGGCCACGGTGGGAAGAATCACACCATCGACATCAGCAAACACTGCAAACGAGGGCAGTTGTTGGTTTTGTTTTGTTTTTTTCCTCTGAGAGCCAGTTGTTAAACACTGACCTGTTGGAGGCTGGTATTAACTTTCTTTTACAAATGAGGAAAATGAAGCTCAGGCAGGTGATAAAACTTGCCCCGAATCATACAATGTTCAAGTAGCAGAAACTGGGTTTGGACCCGGGTCTGTCTCAGACCTTGTATTCGGTTGGAAGTTAGGAGTGAGTTGGATCACATAGCCTATCTAATTCTCCTTCCCCTACCTACACCAGTGCACTCGTGCTTCCTGTTAAAAAACAACAAAAACAAGAAAACAAAGTTGGCTGCCAGCATCTGGGTACAGTGTGAAAGCGGGACCGGCACAGTTTTCAGAAACAGCTGCTTACCGAATGAGCTTCATTAACTGCTCCTGAGAGCTGCGCCCCGAAACACCGTGCATCTGGGAACGAGATGAGCTGTGATTTCCTGAGGCCACGCAAGCTGAGCAGGAAACAGGACGGCTGAGGTAGGTCAGCTACTGCTTGACTTCCCAGCACTGGTCAGATAATGCTCTGTGGAGCACTGAAGGTCTTGACCTTGTCTCTGAAGGTCTTGACCTTGTCTCTGCCTGTGTCACAAACCCTGGTGTGTGTTGACTATGTATCCAAATTATTTCCTAAAAATGGAGAGTGAGTTGAAACCCAGCCACATTTTCTTATCAAAAACCTATCTTCTCGCTCCTTCAGTCATCCAGCCAGCCACTGACGAACATTTATAAAACTGTTATGTGTGGGCCACAGGAGAAATAAGGTTGGATAAAACAGGCCCCTGAATTCCAGAAGCCAAGAGGGCTGCAGGGGGAACATATATTTTAAACACGTATTCTGTCTGAGGCCCACAGTAAAGGCAGTGCAAAGGCCCTGGGGTTTGTCTTAGTCCATTTGGGCCACTGTAACAAAATATCACCAACGCTGGTAAGCCCTGGAAATTCACTTCTCCCAGTTCTGGAGGCTGCTGGGAAGTTCAAGATCATGGTCTGCAAAGGCCGGCTTCTGGGTTTCAGACTGCTGACCTCTTGCTGTGACCTCACGTGGGGGAGGGGCAGCTCCAGGAATTCACTTTGCTCTGCTGAAGCCTGACTGCTTATCTAGAGTCTCTGCCTTAGAATTGCTCCTGACCTGTTTTTTCCCCAAGATCAATGAGCAGCTGTTTTTCTTAAAACACTATTCAGGTGCTCTGCCCTCCCCCAAACTAAACGACAGCTTACTCAAAGCCATATTCTAATACTTTTGTAATTTTGCAATGTCACATTCCTTTCCTTCATTTCTTTTTTCCTTTTGACTCTTACTCACTAAGGTTTCACAAACCTTAGAACGGAGTTTCTCTTAGGGCATGCTATTAAAATAACATATTTAAGCGTTCTAACCCAGATTATAACTTCTAAGAGTGTTTATACTTATCCAATTTTATTCTAATTAAATAATTTATGTGCAGTGTCTGATACAGTGACTAGCAGAGAGTTTATGGTGAATATTGATTTTTTCATTTGCTCTTATAACCATATAAAGTCAGCTAGACGAGCACTGTTCATCAGATTTGGCCGATGAACAAGCTGAAATACAAAGGGGTCGTCTTTTCTCAGCTGTTCCTTAAGGTCCACTCCAACATGAGGTCTCCTGGTTCACGTTAGTGCAAATTCACCAAATCCTGCGAGTCTCTGGGTGTATACAATCTTTCTTCCTAGACAAGGAGCTGGATTGCCCAACTGGGGCTGTGCTTGGCCTGACTCCATCGCTCTGGCAGCAGTAAGGGAGGCAGAGACCTATATTAGGACAAACCCTCTCGTGAGGCTCCTGCCTTGGGTGGTCTTTGCAGTGCCTCCTGGCAAGGAAGACTGCTCTCCTTCCTGGGGGTGGGTGGGGGGGCACTGCTTCCTTGGGTGTTTGACGGAATCTGTGTTCAAGGTTCTCAGGTTTGTCCACCCAAATATCTCTATCCCGTGTCTCAAGGTCTCCTGTTTCCTGATCTGGGCCCTGACACTGCCACCAGAGAGAGTGAAAGCTGTATGCTTCTCCCTGGTCACTCTGCAACACTCACGAGGAAGGCCCAGGACTGAATTTCAGCAGCCTTGGCTGGCTGTAGGAAGAAGGATGGGTTCTCCATGCTGTGAGGAAGGACTCTGGCTTTCACAGAATTCCTTGAGGTTCATAGTTGGCTCCCCAAGCCGGCCATTTTCTCTTCTCTTTACAAGTCTTCTCAAGACCAGTCACCAAACGCAGCTAGTTCTATGAATCCTGGTAATTAACACTGACCGCATATTTTCAATGTCACCACTAGCATGTAAGACAAAGCTTCATCATCCACTTCTTCCCTCCTCTCACCACTGGTGTACATCTCAGTAACCGCGATGCTACTGCATGCCAGGCTGAACACGACTCCACTTACCAACGTTCAGGGGACCCCAATCACTGACTCATCCAACACCAGAATCCATCTGGAAAGTGTCCGTAGGGCCGCTGGTGGTACCAAGTGTCTCAGCTTGGGTCCCTCAGGAGCAGGCTTGAGAGAAATACTGGCATGAGGAATTTACTTTGGGATATGATCCCAAGCAAAAAGAACAGG
Organism: Ailurus styani; assembly: GCA_002007465.1. Lineage (NCBI taxonomy): Eukaryota > Metazoa > Chordata > Mammalia > Carnivora > Ailuridae > Ailurus > Ailurus styani. The sequence continues at coordinate 2,277,972 of LNAC01000270.1, read as the reverse complement.
GATGGGAAGAGTAAAACAGGGAAGGGGTTCGATCCAGTTCAAGGGCCCTTTACTGAGCTGACCAGGGCTGGGAGGAATTGGGGTGTGGCATTGCCAGGACTCCTGGAGGCAGAATGCACAATCAGCCTCGTGCAGGTGGGTGTGGGAGAAATTTTTCTACTGGCTCTCATCTCCTAGTGGGTAAAGGTTGCCCACGGGATTTTAATATGTTAAAATCTCTGTGATTGTACATTATATATTTCTCCTTGTAGATATATCAATTTTTGCTCCATGTGTTTTGAGGTTATATTATTAGTAGATAACAAACCTAGAATTGGTATGTTCTGCTGGTGATTTGGACTTTTTATCATTATAAAGTGACCTTCTTTATTCTTAGTAATGCCTTTTGCCTTAAATTCTATTTTAGGGGATAATACTTTGATATAACATAATTCTGTTATTTTACTTTCAAACTTTATCAGTATTCATGTGTTTTCAATGTATCTCTTGTAAATAGCTTATATTTCTATTTAAAAAAAATCTAGTCTCACAATCCTCGTTTTGTAACTGGAGCCCTGATTCTATTTACATTTGATATTAACGATATATTTAGATTTAAATCCACTCTTACAAAGCATGTTTCCTATTTGTCTTACGTATGTTCCACCACCCTCTAGCCTTCTTTTTCCAATCATTCCATTTGGGGCTATTAGTTAGAAGTAATACAATCTTTATTCTTTAGTGGTCATGTGAAGTCAAACATGCCTTGTTGACTTATCAGAGTCTCTTGTGAGCTGATACCTTTACTCTCTTCTCAGTGCACAGACCTTAGAAAACTGTTAACTTCATTTGTCTTCTTCCTCATTTATAGTCCAGTGTTGTAGTATTTTAGTTCTCTCTAAATACTTTTAACTCCATGTGATATTTATCAATTTCTCTGTTCTTTATTCATGCATCGCTAACCTTCTATCATTTTGGAGATTATCATTAGAATTTCCTTTGTGCAGGTTTATCTGTGATAAGTTCCCTGATTTTATCATCAGAAAATATCTTTATTTCTCCTTCACTCTTGAAAGTATTCTTCTAAGTGTTGAACGCAACTCTGGCAATTAATCTCCTTTAGCCCTTGTCCACTGTCTTTAGGCTTCTCTTACCATTTTTGAGATGTCTATTTCTCACTTATCGAAAGGTAAGTTCTCCCTTTTGTCTGCCTTTAAGATTTTTCTTATTGTTTTTTGTTTTCTACAATTTTACTATGTCATCAGTTTCTTTTTGTTTCACCTGCTTGATGTTTGTACGGTCTCTTGAATCTGTGGACTAATGTCTTCCACCATTTCTAGAAAATTCTCAAGTATTACCTTATATGAAATGTACTCCACCCTGTTCTTCTCTCCTTTCCTTCTGGGACTCCCATTAAACTTGTAATCAGTCTTCTCAGGGTATCTTTGAGACTCTCACTCTCTCTTCTATTTGCTGCCCACCTCCCCTTATTTTGTCTTTACATTTTTCATTCTGTAATTTCTTCTAATCTATCCTGTCATTCACTAACTCTCTTTACTAACTCACTAACTGCCTAATCTGCTGCTAAACCCAATGATTTCCAAGATTCTATTTAGAACAGAGTTCACTTGTTTTTCAGTGTTGGATAATGCTAATACAGGATAATGCTAATATATGTACCTGTGGGTCCCTTTTGTTGTTTCTCACTCATGCTCTCCTGTTGCCTTAGGGCCTGGTTATTTGGGATTGTGTGCTGTGTACTGTAATTAAAATTTTATTTTTGGAAATAATTTGATACATAAGAGGATTTTGGTTTGCTTCTTGCAGAGTGCTTACAAATTTCAAGATTTTCTGTGCTCTTGGCCATCCATCAGACATGAAGCCTGGTTAAATAGATTGACGACTGGCTTATTTCTGGTTTCCTCTTATTCTTAGGATATAAACCTTTTGGGTTCCAGACCAAAGTGGACCGTTTACAAGATGGCACCCACCTTGGTAAGTCCTGAACACTGGCTCTGTACTTGTAGCCCCAGAATGCCAAGAACACTGGCTGTGACGTTCAGCTCCCTCTTTAGCTTGGCAAATACTCCTAAGACAAAAGCATTTATTATCACTGAGCTTATTGTTCTAAGTTTGCACCTTTCCCCAGATCATGGCTGGCAATTCCTTACTATCTTATTGGTTCTTTTTCAGTTTAAAACATTATTTTGGTCCAGGTTTTTTTTGCCTGTCTTCTTTAGGAAAACTGGTCTCAATCAATGAGTCTTCCATTACCAAAAGGAGAAAAATCCCTCTATTATTATTATTTCTTCCCAGAATACTTAATAGTTAAAATTATTGCAAAGGGTCACCTGCGTGGTGCCGCTGGTTGAGCGTTCAACTCTTGGTTTCAGCTCAGGTCATGATCTCCTGGTCTGGGATTGAGCCCCACATCAGGTTCCATGCTCAGCAAGGCATGTGCTTGAGTTTTTCTCTCTCTTTCCTTCTGCCCCTTCCCCCACCTTCTCTCCCCCTCTAAAATAAATAAATGTTTAAAAAGAAAATGAATAGAATAAAGAACTGTTCCCTATACTGAGAAAAGTATAATAACTACACATCAAGGTCTGCATGTTCAACATTGAGGGCAGCAACAGGAAGTGAAAGGATCAATGGCCTGGAAGAAAAGAGATGCTAGATTTTAGACGCACCTTGTTCTGTCATCTCTATCATTACAACGAGATAGCAAAAGCTATGACCTGAACAAAGTATTTGGGTAAAAAACATTTCCGATCAAAATAGCAATTTGAAGACTTTTAAACCAACCCCTCATAATCTTGCTTTAACCCTTCTCTGCTGTGGACAGATCATCCTTCTTGATCTTATATAAACGTGTTTCTGGCTCTTTCTTAGATTGCTATTCTGTCTTCTTACATCCAAACACGAGTTCCTCTGTCCATCTATCATCTGACTTAATAGGCTCAACAACACTGTGGGATTATAATACTCCTGGTACAGATAAGGAAAGTCAGGCTTCAAGAAGCAGACTGCTCCTGGGATCTTTCAAATCCCAGTCTTCTTCCCATTCTGCCATTTACTTGCTCACTTTGGGAAAATCATTTCAAGGCCAGCCCTTCTCCTCCAGCTTAATTTTCTTAAAGTAAAATGAGAAGATGAGACAACACAACCATTACAGTTCCCTCTTCTATTCTGACATCTTCTGGAAAAGTTTGCCCTGCTCAGCTGCTGACGGACTTTTGTAGCAGTTATGTAAGAAGTCACAGGGAGAAAAGTGGGCTGGAAGCTCTCTGTTAGTGGGTGGAATTCTAAGCCTTCTCTCGCTGCTGTGCTGAGGACCACCCTCATATCATTTGGAATAAATAATGATGGTCTAACCATTTGCATGTGTTCTTCTACACCCATTTGTGGAATGTTTTGACATTTTTCAACAGAGTGGTATCTGCATATCCAGATAATTGCAGCGGGATATGGAGAGGCTTGTGAGTACCTAGTAAATTTCACCCTTTAGAAGGATAAGCTTTTCTTAAGATAAGAAAAGCAAATGGAGCTCCGGAGAGCGAAATCTTCTCTAGCCATAGAGAAAAACCACACATGTTCCCACTTGAGGATATAATGGAGAGTATCTGGAATCAGGAATTCTGGATCTAGTTAAAATTCCTCTGCTGTTAATTAGATATGTGAATTTGGGTAAGTCACAAATCTATTTGGAGTTTAATTTTCTCTGTTGTAAAATGAGGAGGAAAAGAGATGTTGCAAACTCTTTGTAAACTCTGAAATTACTATTCAAATGTAAATTATCATCTTTTTATAACATCAATCTGGGCACTCAACAGAATAGTGAAGGGGGGAGCCAGGGATAGAGGTTTGCTCATCTTCTCCAAAGGAGAAAGAATGAAAAAAACAAGAGGGGAGGACATGATCACCCTAGGGGCACTTCCCTTTATGTCCTACCTTTACTTCCGATAACAACGTTTCTTACTGCATGGTCATTGGAACACAATGAAAAAGTGAAAAAAAAAATAGAGACTTAAGTTAGATGGACCTGGTCCCACCCCTCTTTGAGCCACATGCAGCGTGGGTGGGACACTGGGCTAACCTTGCCAAGACTGTATCTTTATCTATAAAGTGGAGGTGGCTTTTTAGGTTAATTGTGAAGATTTCTTGAGATACCACATGAAAAAGTGCCCGACAGTGTTTTGCACATGGTAGATGCTCAATAAATGCAAGTACCATTCTCTCTTTTATCCAGGGGAATTGCTGCATTTATGAATTTAATTTTGCTAACCATTTATTGAGAGTTCACAGAGACCCATCAATGGAATTACATATGGAAAAGAAAAACTTAAATAGAAAACCTCCATAGAACTTTTTGCTCTGCAATAATTACCTGAGAGAAGTCATGGGCCAACTAGGCTATAATGAAAGGAAATTGAGATATTATCTAAAAGTGATTTTGAAAACTGTGCTATGCAATAAAATTATATTAAGTAACACAGCTAATCAATTCATTCCATTCCATGTTTTACTGACTCTCATCATCTTGCAGCACTTAAATGTAAAACACTCTTCCTTTCAAGGATATGGTTGCTCTTTAAAAAAAAAAAAACAAAAAGGCAAAAAAACAGTATCACTGGCTTTCTTCCTGGCAGCTTTTAAATTACCCCCATTTAACCTCAGAACAAGCCAGAGAGTGGTTCCTTTAGCTGAAATTTCAGCTTAAATGTTTCTATAGCTTCCCAGTTGATTTGTCATTTGTAAGCCTTTAAAAAATTAATTATTAAAACCATTTCCATTAGTGTTTTGTTTGGCCTTCATGCAGCCATTTTTCTTTTGCTGTTTAACAAGTGAAAACCTACCCGCATTAGCTATAAATACACAGCACCAGATACGGGAGCAGGCACATGACTCATGCTGGACGTTCCCTAGGGCTAACCTAGTGATGGCCGCCTTCTGGGAAGTGGTGTCAGGTCCAATCTTAAACCCACAGACAAATTCCAAACTAGACAGCCACATGAAAAGAGTTCTCTTGTCAGTTCCTCTATTTTCCTTTTTGGTTCAAGGTATTGGTATTAAGTTGGTCTACTGGTAAATTCTTTCTTGTCTATCCACCCAGTAGGTATTATTTTTATTATCAATCACATGCCTAACACCGAAGGCAGAATATCAAGCGTGTTCCTGCTCTCAAAAAGAACACAACTGCAGTGTGGGAGAGTTGGACAAATAAATTAACTATTACGGTGTAATAACTTTTATGACAGAGGAATAAAATGAAGGATCTGGAAGCCCAGTCAAGGGTCTCAGGGAAGATTTCTAGGGAAAGATCCTATCAAAGACAATTAAATGCACTAAAATAAAGAGCCAGGATGGGTGAACTTTCCCAAGAGAAGAACAGCATATGAAAAGGCACAGGATTACAAAACAGGATCCTCTGGAGAAGTAAACATGGTTAAGAACGGCTGATCTGGAGAAATTATTGAGGCTAGTGGCCAAAGATGAGAGTCAGGAAGAAGGGCTTCCACCACGGCCTTCAAATTGTGTCCTTCACATGCTATCAGGGGTAACCAGGGAAACAGCTTAGCAGGTGGGCTCACGTGTGCCTTACATGTTGGGCTTTGGTGAAAGAGGTTTTTTGTTTTGTTTTGTTTTGTTTTTAAGATTTTATTTATTTATTTGAGAGAGAGCACAAAAGGGAGGAGAGTCACAGGGAGGTGTCCCAGGAGTGAGTTTAGACCATGAAAAACCTGTGTGCTGTTTTAACAATACAGACCAGAAGAAACTAAATCTGAGTAAGCTTGATGGTGGGAAATGGGTTAAAATATTGCACAACACTGCTGTACAGGTAAACACACGGACACACTGAGGTGCAGGAATGTATTTAATTGGTAGTTCACATACCCTCCTGACTCTAGTAACCAGCAGGGAGTGGGCAGGTAGGGGGTAATTTACATTTATACTTTTATATTATTATTAAAAATGTGAAAATTAAATAAAACACAGTATCTTATGTATCCCAAACAAAGTTTCCCTTGGTTCTGTTACCACTTTTATTTATAAAGTCTGGCTATAAGGCTATAGTTTAATTCTCTTTAAAAGTCATTGCCAGTAGAAATGAAAAAATAAATATATATAAATATCTATTCTATAAGTGTTTTAAAGCTAGGGGGAAAAGCTTTTAAAACCACATTAGAGCATATGTTATGATAAACTCCCTATTATAATCTTTGCAGTAGTATTGATGTCAATGCTGCTTGAAAATGAAACTTATCTATACCAATTTTTATCTTTTTTAAAGTATTTTTTTAAACTTTTTAAAGAGATTTTATTTATTTATTTGACAGAGAGAGACACAGTGAGAGAGGAAACACAAGCAGGGGGAGCAGCAGGAGAGGGAGAAGCAGGCTCCCCGTCGAGCAAGGAGCCCGATGTGGGGCTCGATCCCAGGACCCTGGGATCATGACCTGAGCCGCAGGCAGACACTTAACGACTGAGCCACCCAGGCGCCCCCTTTTTTAAAGTATTTTTATATCAATTATTTTATGCTCACAACACAAATGTTTCGGTGATGACCGAGGCTCAATATATTCATGTAAATGCATGTATCAGTGAATGGTGTTCAGGGACAAGGTCTTCTTAATCTTACCCCAGTGTCTCAAAACCCCAACGGGTCCACCCTACCTCAATGCCTACTTTAAAAATGATGTTTAAAAATCAGGCGTCATCCACCTGAAAATGTTCAAATAATTCTCTGATGTGGTATGTTTATAAAACTGTAAATGTTACATCATAGCCTTTATCTTGACCTTGGGGTTGGGTCTTGTTCTTGAGTTCTGGAAAGGAGTCGATGCTCCATCATTTCCAGGTTTTGTCTTCCATCCTCATGTGTCAGTAAGTCTTCCAGGCCCCCACCTCTATTTCTTGTCCTGAGACCAAATGCCTGCCAGAGGCAGCACGGGTGGAGTGTGTTCTCATCTCCAAGACACACGCCACTGGGCTCAACGAGGTAGGGACCACAGGAAATTGTAACCGGCTGCCACTACCCCTTGCTGACAGTGTTCATTCTTCTTCACCCACCAAATTCTAGCTGTTCTTCGGGGCCTCCTTCCAGAAGCCGCCTCTGCTGTAGCCCACACTAGTGTCTCCTTCCACTACCTGCTGTCAACAGTTGGCTAGACTACTTAACGCGCAGCTCCCAGCTTTCCTGTATTGTTAGTTGTTTTGTGTGGTGTGGGCTTTCAAGCCAGAAATAATGGGTTCAAATGCTAGTTCTGAGCTTAGGAATTTTAAGTTATTTAACTTCTCTGAGCCTCAGGTTCCATATGAAAAACATGGGTAATACCTTGTCAGGCAAACGTCAGGACACTTAATATAAATGCTTAGCTTCTCTCATCTAACACACAGTAGGTGCTCAATAAACGTTGAATTGAAAAAAAGGGCAGGAACTAGGTCTTATTCTTTCTCATCTCTCATATAACCTGGTTTGGCTATTAAAAAAAAAAAAGCTGGATGGATGGTACTTTTCCTTGTTTATAGCTGACACAGCTCACCTCTGGTCTCAGGAAACCAAAGAGAGTACGTGTTTTTTTGTTCACAATGATAATTAGCCCACGAGTGTCCTCATAGGGTGATGGTAATACTTTTTGTAAGACTCATTTACATAGTATTTAAACGTTTATAAAAGGTCTTTTTTTTTTACATTTATTATCTCATTTGATTAACTCCCAGAGTGTATGTAGGAAAGGTGTCACAAGCATTTATATACCAGAAACCTGAGGTCTCTGTGTTTAACATTAGTGGTACCACTTTTACCCTTATTTATAGTTTACAAAGCATTTTATTTTTTTCTATTTATTTGTGTGTGTGTGTGTGTGTGAGAGAGAGAGAGAGAGTGAGCACAAGCAGGGGTAGTGGCAGGCAGAGGGAGAAGCAGGCTCCCCACTGAGCAAAGAGACTGATGTGGGACTCCATCCCACATGACCTGAGCCGAAGACAATCATCCAACCAACTGAGCTCTCCAGGTATCCCTACAAAGCATTTTAAAAATCACTCTCTTGATTACTAAAATCCTAAAAGTACTTATATTTTATATCCTTAAAACCTTCTAGGTACCAATGGGACACTACCCTTGGCATGATCTCTATGCTACAAAGAGCACAGAATTTTTTTTTTTTAAGAAAACACAAATTAAGTATATAGCCTACACTGTAAAGCTACAGTGGAGTTAGTGGCCCCCAGGTTACAGGAAATTAACCCCTGAGAAGGCAATGTTTTACTTTTTGCAAAAGAGCTAGCTGTTTGAATTCTCAGAAACTTTCTCTTTCTTCCTTACTCACCTAATCTCTCCATGTTCTTCAATTTATAGATTTACAAAATTGAAAGAGAAGTGGACAGGTCTCTAGAATGTATAGCATATCCCTATGTATTTACGTTTCAAGAATCAACTTTCAAGTTTCCACAGTTCAGAATAACTAACCCCGCCAGCACTAACATATTTCCTAGTGAATGGCCTCTTTAAACAAGTAAGAATTGAGCATGACCTTGGACAATTCACTTATGAAGGCCAGTTTCTTAACTCAGGCCTTGAGAAATTTGTTTGAAGCAGCCGAAGTCTTTAGCACAACCGCTCTATAATTCTAAGCTAACCCAATTTAAGGAAATAAATTAAAAAATCAGTAAAACATTTTCACTTGTTTTATGAGGTTGGAGTTTTCCCCCGAATCTCATTTCAAGAATGAAAATGTGACAAAAAAGCTTTACCTTCCATTCATTTTTCCCCCAGAGCTCAAGTTTGTGGATATCTCCGCTATGGGATTTATATGGTTTTCATGTATGTTTACTTATAACAGTAACCCCAGTTACATAAATACCATCATATTGTATTATTCTTCTGTTAGTTTTTTTACTTAAAACAGTTTGAAGTTTTTTGGATTGATATTCACCCATTTTAACTGTTACGATTTCAGTGTATGAAAATAACAGATTATTTATTTGCTGCATTTGTGCATGAGTTGGCAAAAGTTTTCTGTCACGGGCCAGATTAGGCTTCATGGGACACATCATGGTTTCTATTGCATATTTTCTTTTTATAATAATAATCCTTTAAACATGTTGTGTTGGGGTCCCCAAGACCACCATCTAGTTCAATGACTCATAGAACTCAGAAAAGTGTTTACGCTGACAGTTATAATTTAGGATAGCAAAAAGAGGGTTTAAAGTCAGCCTAAAATGTACATAAGGAAGAGGCCAGGAGACCAGGTGCAAGCTGCCAGTTGTCCTAACAGAAGTTGCATGGACAGAATTTAGTTCTTCTAGATATGATGTGGGACGTGTATGGAATCTTGTCAACCAGGGAAACTCGCTTGAGACTTCATGCCCAGGGTTTTTACTGGGGATCAGTCTCACAGGTATGTAGCGCTCACAAGGCTGACCTTAGTTCCCAGCTCCTCCAGAGATCAGACTGATACCGCATGGTACAATGTCCCCACCATAAATCGCATAAATCATTGTTAGCATGAGCTATCTGGTGTGGCTCAAGGCCTCGAGTACACACAGGCACTCACTCATATGACAAGGGATATTCCAAGAGCTTAGAGGTTATCTCTCAGGAGCTGGTCAAGGGCCAGACTTATCTATGGAATGTGCATGATTTGAATAAGCCAGACCGGCTAAGTCAATTCTTCATTGCACATGGGTCAAAACCATTCTTAGTTCACGGGACATGGACTGGATTTGGCTGGAGACTCTAGTGCTAAGGATTTTTAAGTTACTTTCTTTTTTCCTGTTAATTCAAACACTACATGAGGGAAACAACCTCATACATGCTTTATGGTATACACATATGATATATTATGGGAACAATGACATAGGTACCTTACCTTCCTTCACAAATAAAAGAGAACTTGGAAATGTAAAACATGTGACTCTCTTTAAAATAAAATCAATCTATAATGTTAATCACTAGGAGTTAAAAAGTATTCATTTAGAAGCAGGACTATAAAATCTCAGACTTTCTTAGTAAGAAAACTGAATTTACAACTTAGTGAACTAAAATAAAATCTGTGTCAGATACTATATTAAAGCAGGTCTCAAGAAATATTAAATTTGAATATATTTTGAATATCAATATTAAATATTGAGTATCATAAGCAGTAAACTGCTATTTTGTTTTGCTATTACATATACAGAGAAAGGAATTTTATCAAATTTTTTTATTTCACATTTTCTCCTAATCTGAACTGTAACCTTCATGTGAATGAATGTCATGGTTACGAAATGTTTTAGTTAATTGTAGGAGTCAAAACAGGACCAATGTAGGACACTATGGTAGTTCACAAATTGTACTTATTGCTAGTATCTTCAAATGTAGCTGAATTTAAAACAAAATACTGGACTTTGTTCTACCTAGAGCCAATACTTTGTTTTACAATAAAAACATCCATGTGATTTTCCAGGTTGGGGAAAAAGCAATTCAATCGTCTATCTCCCTGCTCCAAATGTCTATAATAAGCTTCCAGTGTTCAACAATTTCTTAACCTAAGTACGATTCAGAACTTTTTGTAAAAAGATTTGTATGTGGCTGTTGTTATAACCAATGTGTGATTTCATCTTTACTAAAGTGATTAAAAAAAGTATAAGTTGAAAAAAAGTGTAAACTGTTTTCTCAAGATCTGTGCCAATCTTCGGTATTATGTGATTAATTATGAAATGGCATCTAACTGCATCTCCTTGACTACTTGGGAGACCAAAAACATACTAATTCGTATTAATTGACCCTTTGCCCTCTTTTGTAGAGTTTTTTCCCCATTAACCCTGGGTGTATTGTTAGGTACCTTGTAGTTTTTAATGTGAATGAGACTCTCTTAAATATTACTTTCAAGTAGACTTTTGAGTAGAAAAGGGCACCACTGATTCTTGCATATTTGGTCTTACATCCAAATACCGTCAAATCTCGTATTAGTCGTGTTACTTTGCAGTTTCCCTTGGATTTCCAAAAACAAAAAACAAAACCCCAATGATTGTGCCCACTAATAATAACTGTTTCTTATTTTCCAATGCTTAGTCTATTTCCCATCTTATTGCACCAAGACCTCAGTGCACTGTGGAACAGGTGCACAATAGCCCTTCCTTTCCTACTGCTGATTTTAAAGGAACGTCTCTAAAATTGTATCATTAAGCTGTGATGTTAACCGTGGGCCTTTAGTAAGTTTTCACTTATCCCATTAGGGAAGTGTCCGTCTACTCAGAGTCTATCAAGGGGATGTTTCATTCAGTTAATTTTTAAAATCACCAATGAGTGTTGCATTTTGTTGATCTTCCCCTTCATTCATTGAGATGATAATATGGCTTTTCCTTTTCATCTAATAATAATGCGACATATTATATGAAGAGATTTTTCTGTGTTAAACCAACCTCTCACTTTGTCAATAAACTTTACTTTGTCATAATGAATTGATGAATTTGAAATGCTAACACTTAGGTTAAATATCAGCTATGTTCATAAAAGAAATGGGCCTATCCTTTTTTCCCCCTCATATATTCCATTTGACTTCAGTATCAAAGTGGGGTTTTCCCATTTTTACTATTCTTTAGAACAGTACTTACAAAGATTATGCTTCTTGACAGTTTAATAGGCTACAATATAAACCATCTAGATCTGCTGGATTACTTGGAAATTTCAAAAAACAGACTCAGATTTACTCAATGATATTTTATATAATACATACACACTTATCTACATTTAAAATGTCTAAAATGTAAAAATTTGTCCATATAAATTCACAAGTTTTATCATTAAAATAAATCTTACCTAAACCCTTACTCATCTTCTTTCCTGATGTCAACTTGTCTTTTTTTTTTTTTTTTTAAAGATTTTATTTATTCATTTGACACAGAGAGAGAGATTACAAATAGGCAGAGAGGCAGGCAGAGAGAGGAGAGAGGAGGAAGCAGGCTCCCCGCTGAGCAGAGAGCCCGATGCGGGCCTCGATCCCAGGACCCTGGGATCATGACCTGAGCCGAAGGCAGCGGCTTTAACCCACTGAGCCACCCAGGCGCCCTCAACTTGTCTTTTTTATTGAAAAAAATTTTTCAGCATCGTGATAACCTCTATCCTGCCTCTATCACCACAGATGAGCTTAATTTTTTCCCTTCTATGTTAAGTCCTTTAAATTGTTGCCTGCCTCCAATCATAGATATTCTCCTATGTTTCATTATTTCCCTTTCATGCTTAGACTATTTCCATATGGAACTGATTTTTTTTTTTTCTGTCTGGGGATATCAGACTCTACATTATTTATTGAAAAGACCATCCCTTTGCCCATTACCATGGTGTCCCGTGGTCATAAATCAGGTGACTCATATATGTAGATTTGCGCTTAAACTTTTTATTCTGTTACATTGGTCTATCCTTATGCCAACCAACATTACAGTCTTAATTGTAACTATAGTTTTGGTGAAAGTTGTTCAGTTTTATTGTCATTCAGGGTTACCTTGAATAGCCTTGGTCCTTTGGATTTCTGTCAGCTTGTTAACTTCTTCCCATGCTGCTGGGGTTGCGATAGTATCACACTGAAATTAGGGAACAATTTACAAAAAAATTGCCTTCCAAGTCATCAACATGTAATCCTTACATTTATTTAGATCCTTTAAGATTTCTCTCAATGTGATTTTTTCAAAAATTATTTCTAGGTATTTGATATTTTATGCTAGTGTACATGGTATCATCCTAACAATTTCAATGTTTCCGACCTTTAGAAATGCAACTGATTTTTGTATATTGACTATATCCAATGACCTTGATAAATTCCTTAAATAGCTTATAGAGTCCTTTGAATTTCTTACACATACGCGTTGTCTACAGTGTTTTCGCCCTTTAAAACTTTGTTAGGCCTTTTCTTTTTTTAAAGATTGTATTTATTTGAGAAAGTGAACGAGCAAGCACTTGAGAGAGCGTGAGCAGGGGGAGGGGCAGAGGGAGAAGCAGACTCCACAATGAACAGGGAGCCTGATGTGGGGCTTGATCCCAGGACCCTGCAATCATGACCTGAGCCAAAGGCAGATGCTTAACCACCCAGGTGACCCTGTTAGGTCTTATTTCACTGGCTAGCATCTCAAATTTAAACAGCGGTGGTTATTCTTATTAGGCTTCAAAAACCTGACCTTTTTGCTTCGTTGCCTTTTTCTATTATTTTATTGATTTTATTATTTCCATATTCTTTTTCTAGCTTTTTGAGATTAGGAGTTTAAGCCATTCATTTCAGCTTTGCTTTTCTTCTAATATATGCACTTAAGGCTATATATTTCCCTGCACAGTCTGCTTTAGCTGTAACTCATAAAAATTTTGGTATCTAATTATTCACCTCAAAATATTTTGAAATTTGATTTATTCTTTGACCAAATGACTGTTTGGAAATCTATTACATAATTTCCAAGAAGTTGGGGGTTTCTTTAGTCATCTTTTTGTTACTGGTTTCTAGCTTCACTCCACTCTGTTAGAGAATGTTGGATGAAGGCTTTTGATCTTTTGAAATTTGGTGAGGTTTGTTTTATGACTCAGCATAAGGTCAACTTTGGTAAATGATTCACTTTTTACTTGAAGAAAATGTGAATTATGTCTTTTTTGATCAAGTGGTCAATATATGTAAACTAACTGTAGCTTAGTGATTATATCGTCTAGATCATCCACATTTTTTTGGGGGGGTCTGAATACAATGTTAGCTATCACAAAAGCTGTGTAAAAGTTTCCAACTACGGTTAGGGATTTATTTCTCTTCTGTCATTGTTTTATATATTTTAAATTTGTTTTAGGCCCATATACACTTGGGTAAATGAATTCATCATTATAAAATGTCTTTATCTCTAGTAGCTGCCTCTTGCCTTAAATCTCTTTGCTTGATAAAACTACAGTCATAGTTATTCTCATTCTGTTACTTAATATAGCTTTCCCTATGCGTTTACTTCCAATTTTTCTGTGACCTTATAATGGTGTCTTTTGTAAGAAGTATGTAGGAGGATAATTTTGATTCAGCTGATGGCTTTTCAGCTTTAACTCCAGTAATGAATCACTTCAAGTGTTTGGGTTTATGTTTTGCAGTTTTAAAATCTGACCCACCTGTTTCATGTTTCCTTTTTTATTTCCGCCTGTATTTTCCCCTCTATGACATTGTTATAAATTCCACTATGGTGTTTAACTCAGAGACTGTAACATGCATTGGCTTTAATGACAGTATTTTTACCACTCACCCAATGCTAGAACCTAGAGCACTAACTCCACTTAACTTTCTTGTGCCTTATAATATGATGCATTTTAATTCCACAGGTTTTTTTAAACCCCACACTTTTACAGTTAATAATTACGCTTGCAGACATTTACTATTTCCATTGCTCTTCATTTATTCCTGTATTTCTGGATTTCATCTGGGGTCATTTTGCCTCTACCTTAAAAATACCCTTTAACATTTATTTAAGTATCTGCCTACTGATGACAAATGCTTTTTTTTTTTTAAGATTTTATTTATTTGACAGAGAGAGAGAGATCACAAGTAGACAGAAAGGCAGGCAGACAGAGAGGGGAAAGCAGGCTCCCTGCTGAGCAGAGAGCCCTACATGGGGCTTGATCCCAGGACCCTGAGATCATGACCTGAGCTGAAGGCAGAGTCTTAACCCACTGAGCCACCCAGGCGCCCCTGGTGACAAATTCTTATTCTTCCCTGAAAAGTCTCTATTTTGTCATATTTGAAGTGTATCTTGCCCTAGGCCCTTCTTTCTTGTTATCTGGAATGTGAACCATCTTTTGATGAGAACAGAAGCCACATGCTAAAGACGATGGATCACAGAGAACAGAAAAAGCCAGCGGCCCCACTGATCTTGTGGGGTTACTGTATACTTGGACAGCCTACCTTGACAGCCTACCCAGTTTAAGCGCCAGTTAGTTTGGTTCTGTTACCAGAACTCAGATATCGTTCTTGGTACAATGTCTTTGATCAATTCTGGAAACTTCTTTGCCATGTATCTCTTTCAATATAGCTGTTAAAGTATTTGCAACTTATATTGAAATGCTCCAGCATATGTGGCACACGTTTATTACTTACGTAAAGTCGTCACTTGGGTCCTACTAAAATTCTTACCAAGACAATATAGTTCAGGATGGTCAGCTCACTCTAATCAGAGAGTCCATATTCAAGAGGAAGCTTCTCTAGGTATTGCTGTGTCTTGAAGAACATATAGAGCTTTGCTGATTTACACACTAAATGTCAACAAATTTATCAATGAAATTTGTGCTCTGTTAACTAGAATGATGCACTTCAAAAAGTGCCTCTGATGTTTAAATTAAAGGTTTTCAAGATTATATGGATTGTCTAGTTGTACGCCCCACCCTTGCAAGAAGAGGTCAAAGAATCCAGCTTGGCCTGGAGCCCTTAGCCTCTGGGATACTGTCCTAATCCAATCCCCTAAAAGATCTCTGTCCAGTCATGAACACAGGTTTTGTTACAGTAACAGAATTGTTTCCTCAAAGAATTTTTTTGTAAAGACTACTTGAGAGAGAGCACAAGCAGGGGGAGGGGCAGAGAATCCCAGGACCATGACCTGAACCAAAAACAGATGCTTAACAGACTGAGCCACCCAGGCGCCCCTGAAGGAATTTTTTGGGCAAGGTTGTAGTTAGAGCATCTCAAACAGGCTACAAGAACTGTTTTCTTGCTTAGTACCTGTACTTGTGACAGAAGCTGGTGTGAAATTGTTTTCATTACCATCTGGCTGTTGAGAGTGATTTGAGGGGAGGAGTGTGGATAGGTTTTTGGGGGGGCAGGTGGTGTTCAGTACATAACACTGAAATCTACCAAGAGTTGTAGACAATTACATTAGCTCAGGTCAGGTCACAAATGCCTCACCCCACTCCTGTTCTATTTTTGACCTTCTTAAATTTCTCAAGTCCGTATGTACATTAGATTTTCCACGTGTTAATCTTTAAATTTTTCCTTCTCTTTTGTGCTGTATTCTAACTTATTCCTTCTGTTGTTCCAAAAATTGTCAAGTGTGTATGATATATATATATTAGTAAATTTTTTCCAGTTGTTACTAGAGACCCCAAAAGGGCCCAAACTTCTGTGTTTTGCTCACTGGTTTGCTACCAACACCTTATGGGGCTGGTACATTGAAGAGATGCTCACATTAATTTTTAAGCTAAGCGCGGATACCACGAGAGCAAGCAAGACTCTAACGGACATTCTGACACCTCCTCATGGAACTCTTCCTCCCCCTGCACTTAGTCATAGGCTCAGAATCTGCTCCGTTGCTCCCTGTGCTGCTCGGTGGAGCTCTGCTTCTCCCTTCCTGAGGCTGCAGCACCTTCTGGATCTTGACTCTACAGAGGTCTCGGTCTCAGCCTCCCTGAGTTTCGTCAGGTCACGTCTCCTTTGCTGTTCAAGTCCCCCAGACCACTGGAGAGGCTAACAGCCAAGACGATAACCCCCCAGGTCCGAGTAGCTTTCAGCTACTCTGGCTTTGTTTTCTCTTCATTTCTGGCAGTTGAGATTTCCTTTCTTTTCTCTTGCAGTCATCTATGTGTATTTGTTACGTTTTATTTGACATCTCTATGAGTTTGGAGCTATCGAATGGTGGTGGGAGGATGGCTGATGTTTAGTTCAGTCTCCCACGACACCAAGATTCCTGGAAACTACTCTGCGTGAGGGGAAAAACATGAACCACAAACTTGTTTAAGGCTACTGTCTGGAGTTTTCTGTTACACTGCACTCGAATTAAATCACTAACCCATACACACTCTGAAAAGCAGAGCAAATGAAGAAAATATTTAGTACAAAGGTATGAAAGTAGAAAGAAAGAACAGGGAGAGGAGAAACTGCAAAGTTGGGGCCTTTGTGGGGTTCCTTTAAAATACACCAACTGGGAAATGATTTGGATAAAACTCTCATAGGCAGTGAAGGTTCATATACCATAACCATTGGACTGAAAGGTACCCAATCGTCAACCAATTTTATTTGTATTAGTAGTATAGAGAACAATTCTCTCCACACTTCTACCTTTTATAAGGGAAATGAAATCAATAAAGACCTATATGATTCTAATGTTTTCAGTGTGTCTCAAGTTATCAATGACTAACTGGCAAGTATGATGAAGCAGAGACGTGCCTTCTTGGGTTGAAAAAACATAACCTTTAATTATAGCACTTAATTCTTGGCTATACCTTAGCCATTTGATCTTTGTTTGCTCTTCCCTACATCAGCATCATGATGTCAGTGAAACATCACCATTTAACATTTTAGTTTTGTTTTTCAAATCTAACCAAGAGTACAACTATTTAAACAATATTTCTAACAGAAAACAATTGCATTTCTGATATAATACCTTGGTTTTTCTCAAATTTAAAGGGTATAGTATCAATTAAAACTAACTCCAAGACAGAAAATCTCTGTTAGTTGGCTCTAGTTCTGCTCTACCATTCCAAGGAGCCTGGGCTTAGGGTCTACCTTTCATCTTCCTGCTCCTACAGAAAGTTCTCCCACCAAACCTCCTCCTTCCCGCTAGGTCTGTTCTCCGCTGCCCCCCCCCCCGCCCCCACGGAACTAAGTCTCAGAACTGAGTGTCTTCCATTAAGCAAGCACAGTGCTAGTACTATGTAAGTATTACCTCATGTTCACCATCCTAACTTCTAAAGAGTTGGACTCCTGTCTACCCTGAGCACTATCTCCAACCCTATCCTATAGTCTCGTTTTCTTACTGTTACAATGTGTAATATGAAGTAGACATGCCCACTTTGTAGAGAGAAAATAATGTGATCCCTGTCAAATGGCAAAAAATAGCAGTGCTGTAACATGAACGCAGGGCTCTGATTCCAAGATCAATACTCTTTTCTACTGCCATTATGATGTCTTTATACAATTTCTAATCATAGTACTTTAATTCATCTTAGTGGACAGTCTTCTCCACCCAGCAGTTACTTTCTTACTCTATTTTCTTATTATAAGGAAAACACTGTGAAGAAGTAAAAAATCCTTTGGAATGCAAGGGCATTTAGAAGTTGTTAAACAAAAACAAAAACAAAAACAAACTGTTACAAATAAAGGGGAAGGGTTGAGACCATGACAGGGATTTTTTGACATTTCTACTTGTCACCTTTGCTCCAGATTATCGTCTTTTAAGTGGAGAGGGGATTCTATTTAAAAACAAGAATAAAATTTTATTTTTTCAACAAAATTTATCACGTCAGACACTGAACTTATGCAGATGGATAAACCTATCTCTGTCCTCAAGGGGCTCATAATCTAGGAGAAGACATGTAGATAAAGTAGAGATAAATTTAGTGCCACTAACAGCATTTAATTAGAATTGAGGACAAGACACATTTATGGTACAAAGACAAGACTGATTTTACCCAAGATCTAGATCCTGTTAAGACTTGATGCCTGGATGGAGTTTGGAAGAATGAGGTATTTCCTGAGTGCCTAATATGTGCACACACTGTGCTAAATGGTTTATCTGGGTTATCCAATTCAATCCTCTTTATAATTTAGGAGACAGGTAACTCCAGTTTACAGGTGAGTCCAAGTGGTTTAACCTGGAACTCACTCTGCTACATACTGTGCTCTGTTGATACACATAAACACAAAGTAAAACAGACCACTGGATGCAGTCACAATGGTAAAGAAAGGGACTTATAAGACTATAATGTTCTCATTTACACACAAGGAATAGGGAGTCAGAATACTTCAGGAATTTGCCAAAGGTCACAGTGTCTCTCAAGGGCTTGGCTGCTCTATGATTACTTTTTCCTGAAAATTTCTTCTCTTCTTGATTTCCCTTCAGTGCCTTCAAACACTCCGTGGCACTGAGAGCTGTCTCAAATCACTTGCCCGAGGGTAAAGTCCTTAAATGAGTATGGCACAAGGACACATGACTTAATAGTGGGTAGTCTGTACTTAAAATGAGATATTTACTATAAATATCAGTGTTTTATAAGCAGTGATCTGAAAAGACTGAGAAACAAGTAAAACAGGTTTGCCAACTTTTTTATTTTTTTTATTTGTCAGAGAGAGAGAGATCACAAGCAGGCAGAGTGGCAAGCAGGCAGAGGGAAAAGCAGGCTCCCTGCCGAGCAAGAAGCCTGAGGCGGGACTTGATCCCAGGGCCCTGGGATCATGACCTGAGCCGAAGGCAGCTGCTTAACCAACTGAGCCACCCAGGCATTCCTGGTTTGCCAACTTTTATGAACACTGCTTCTTACACACTCAATCTATTCTACACAGAAGTAAATAAAAGGCATGGATTCAAATCCCAGGATACGCAACATGGCTTTAGAAAAGGACCGTGCTCTGATCTATCCCGAGCACATCTCCAGCCCTTACCGTTAACATATCCCTGTATGGAGTCTGCCCGGCGCTACAATTAGTTTTTTTTCTAATGTCCTTGTGAGTCTTCTACCTGCCTTGTTTGAGCTGCCTGAGATATGTCCAATCATTTTTTATATATAACCAAACAGTACAAAATATTTATCTTGTTTGTTCAGTTTGAAGCTAAACATCTGACTGCTTATGTGAAAAGAGGTTGAATGACTTCCTTTGGTTCATAATAAAAACCACCATTTTCATTGTACATGCAGTTTTAAAAACGTACTTTGTGTGACAGGTTCAAGGTGGATGACTATTAGGACTGGCTAGGATTCTAATGCAGATATCAGTTCTCAAGGCTAAGTGTGCAACTATCATCTCTTGTTCTGGTTTAGGTTTAACATACAAATAGAATGGTTACAAAATTTTCTGGGTATCACTGTGTTCATTTCCCATCTTAAAGTGAAGGCCCATTATAAATCCTATTGATTCCAGAACCATAACAACATGAAAATTGACAGGAACCAAAAAAATATCAGCAAACTTATCGATAAGTACAGAAATGAACATTTATTGGACGGCACAGCATATGATAGTTCTGAAAAGGTATCAAAGTCAGAATCACACCTTAATCACATACTTCTAAACAATCAACAGATGTTTCATTCTAGACTGCCTCTATATTTGAGGGTAGTCCCGGTCCATGTACTTACTGTCTTCATCTCCACAAATGACTCAGAACCACATCCTGAATATGAGCCACTGCACCACGTGTTGCACTCAGGAATGTCCATCACTTTACCTGCTCTGTGATTACAAGTAACCTAACTTTTCTGAGTCTCCATTTTCTCAACTGTAAAATGCACTAATAACAGTTCCCCTGAAGGGCTGCTGCAAGGCTGAGATGACAGCATATAAAAGCATCCAGATAAGCATCAGTACCACAACAGGTGTTTCACATACACTGTGGTACTTATGAATACTCAGAGAGTAATAATGAAAGACATTTAAATTCAGTGACAATTTCAGAACACCCAAGGACTAAGGTTTGTTAGTGTGAAAATAAAGTGCTGATAGACTTTCTTTTTACTATGTTTTATAATTAAAAAATTTGTCTGAATGTCTAAAAGAGATCTTTAAGTAACTATAAAATCTGAAATGATGAGAAAGTACATGGCCTGTTCCCCAAAGTTTTTTCTTCTCTTTTAGATTTTATTTATTTATTTGAGAGAGAGAGAGAGAGAGAGAGAGAGCGAGCACACAAGCAGGCAGAGGCAGAGGGAGAAGCAGGCTCCTCACTGAGCAGGGAGCCTGATGCGGGACTCCATCCCAGGAGCCTAGGATCATGACCTGAGCCGAAGGCAGACGCTTAACCAACTGAGCCACTCAGGTGTCCCTCTTCTTTCTTATTATATAAAATACCAGTGTTGTAGAATCAGTGGCAATTCTTAGCTTTGATGAAATCTAATTTTAAAAGATTAAGACATAACATATTTAGGATAATTTATGTATAATACCGAAGGTGGAAAGGGCCTTCCTAAAGAAAGACAACAAAACCCAGAAGGCACAAAATACTACATAACACTTTTAAATAAAGTTAAAAAGACATGATGGATAAGGAGGAAATATTTGCAACACATACAACATAGGGAAAAAAAAGTCCAAAGTATACAGTCTCTAGAAGGTAATAACAAATTAGCAAATCAACAGAAATATGGACAAAGGGCATGAATATGCCATCCAAAAGACAGAAAAAAGGGGAGGTGGGGAGGAAAGGAGACAGAGAGAAGCCAATAAAGACATGGAAACATGGTAACTTCCCCTTTAGACAAAGGAATGCAAATAGAAGGTACTACCCTGCAACTCTCTGATCAGCAAAACTGAACAAGATTGATGGCGCTCTGGCAAGGATGTGAGGAAAAAAGCATTCTCTTGTACTTCTCATGAAATTATAAACTGGCACAGAATCTTTAAGATTAATTTAGCAGGATCTGTTAAGTATTTTAAATAGACATCTTCCTTGACACAGCAATTATACCTTTACAAGTTGTCCTGTAGAAACAGTTACACTAGGCATCAAAATATTGGGATTTTGCAGAACTGCCTATCATAGTGAAATACTGGAGCAACCTATGGAGGGTCTACCAATGGGGAAGTAAGCATGTTACGGCACATTTATACATGGAACTAAAAACTAGTGATGCAAAGGTACGAAAAGTTCTCTAAAACGCATGAAAAAGCACACACTATATATAGTATGATTCCATGATGTTAGAAATCCCACCCATGCCACTAGGGTGTATGTGTGTGAAAACATGAAAACACGAAAGGAATGTGGAAGGATGTGCACTGTTCACAATTTAGAGTGTAACAGGGGAGATGATGTGCCATGTGTGCGGAGACAGCCAAGGGCTACCTGCACATCTTACTCTAAATACTACAGAACCGATGGCCGAACATTGACAAAATTATCTGAAAATAAAAAAATTGCCAATACCCAGTCCCCAAACTCTATTTCTCATTCATACTGATAACTTCACTTAGAAGTAATGCAGTATCCTGCTGAATATGGAATCTTTCTGTGCTGACTACACACTGACGATACTTTTAAGCGAATGACT
Organism: Ailurus styani; assembly: GCA_002007465.1. Classification (NCBI taxonomy): domain Eukaryota; kingdom Metazoa; phylum Chordata; class Mammalia; order Carnivora; family Ailuridae; genus Ailurus; species Ailurus styani. The sequence goes on along the minus strand of LNAC01000270.1, from coordinate 2,256,035 downwards.
GTTAAGTATAAATTGGATACCCAAAACAAAAATTTTCACATTTAAGATACAGAATAAGGAAAACTTAGAAGGTCAAAAAAGGGGGACCTTTTATACTTTTTCAAAAAAAACCTCAGAAGATTCCCCACCCCACTACCCCCTGGGAAATCTGGACTCTTAAAATTTGCATGGAGAACAAGTAGCAAGGAAACTTTCTCAAACTACTTTTTAAAAAACAAAACCAACAGCTCAAACCCTGTCTCTAAATATTTTTATGCAGTAGGACAAACACTGAACATAGCTTAATCGTCTTTAAAGAATCACTTTGAAATAAGCAAGGAAAAGGTCAGAACTTTTAAGCCAGTTATAATTATGTCTGGTTATAGTCCCAAGACAGACAGTTAAGTAGTTGAACAGGTTCTACAGCTAAGACTGGATTCGTGGAACACTTTTACTTAGCCTAGTAGGAATACCATGTATTAAATTATAAAAATACCCTTGGGACTTGTTCTTTTCCATAAAAATTAAAGGAAGTTAAGGCTGATATAATAAGGTAATCTTAATTTACATACATATAAAAATCCTAAATGTGAAACTGCTGCTGGTTTCATAATATACTGGCAGTTTTATGAAGAATTAAAAGTTATTTAAAAAAAAACCCCTATATGTCATTTTAATCCAGAATTTGATACCAGCATATTTCTAGCTTTAAAAAAAATCTCAGTACACTTTAACAATAAAGAAATTATATAGCTGCTTATTATAATTATAATTTTGGATAAGATTTTGCATTGAATAACACTTTGACCTTTTATCAAAAAGTAGAATCATTGTTTAAGAAAACTGAAATAAACAGAACTAAAGGAAAGCTCTCATTTTACCTGACTTTTTTTGATTACTGAGACATTGGTTTGGACCCCTACATTTCTAGTACTGGGAATCAATGAGATAAGAAACTGGATAATGATAGAAAAGTTAAATAATTTATGCCAAGTGCTTAGCAAATTATGTGATGTATGAAATCTTCACACTTGACAGAAAATAGTTCAAGTTTAAATATTTATTCATTCATTCATTTATGTAGAGAGAGAGTGTGCGCACACGCTCAAGCAAGCATGCCAGAAGGAGAGAGGGAGAGAAGGAGAGAGAATCTTAAGCAGGCTCCATGCCCAGGCCAGGCTGGATCCCACAATCCTGAGATCATGACCTGAGCCGAAATCAAGAGTCAGACGCTTAACCAACTGAGCCACCCAGGTGGCCTAGAAACAGTTCAATTTCAGATCATATCCATCCAAATTTATCAAAGACATCAAACTTGATATTATATTCTCTACCAATCAAGTAATAAATGGCAACTGGTAAATAAAAGGGAGAAAGGGGGACATTTTAACATTTATTCAAATTCTGTAACAATTAATACTTATAAGTGCATGTTCATCAGAAAAAAATTTATTTTACATTTTCAATAAATACATGGTGTTTAAAGAAATGAAAGCATGTGTTTTCCTATAAAGGTAGGGGACAGCTCAGCATAACATGGAATGTTTCACTGTATTAATTAAAACAAGACAAATACTCAAATCTTAGCTATCCTTCATGTAGAGCTTTTTCTAAGTGACAAAGTGGGGCACAGTCGACAGCCCCTATGAGCAAAGACCCTGTTATATCATCAGGAAGATATGAGATATACACATATAGACACATGACCATTAAGCAAAAGAAAAAAATGAATTAAAAAACATAGCCTAAACCACATAATATGCTAAATATTTTTTAGTATCTGAGATATAAAAGAAAAATTCTATTATTTTATTCACTGAGGTTCAAAGGTGAATTGATGGGGAACTCCCAAGTACACCTACTTTGAAAATTACATTTTATAAAACTACGTTTAGATTAGATAATGCTTCCAAAATGCAATGCAAGGTTCTTCTTTAAGTATTATAAATTACAAAACAATTTAAGCATTTGACAAGTTTCAAAGGAACATGTAGCACTCACTGAAATATTTTTTGTATTCAAGAGCATAATAAAACAGCTCTCAGTAAAAAAATAAAAATTACCCTATTCTATTGAACAAATAAAATATAATTAGACAAACAGCACTCACCTTTTCACGAACAAGTCTCTATGCTTTAATTTCACATTTTTATTTAATAGTGAATTTCTCATGACAGGTAGATATCTTCCACAGGAGAAGCATCAAATGTGAATTCTAATTCGGGATTTAGGCACAGACAAGGACTTACAGACACAGGCCAAGCTGCTAGAATAATGTGTACTTCTGAAGCAATTTTGGTTTTGTTGTTGTTATTTAGTTTTTCTACTCACCAAAAACCGAACAGTTACTGGAATTGAAAAACAAAGCTACAGAAAATTTTAAGAGTATTTTCAATAGAAGCATGAACAGTGAAAGGATCATTTAAGCCAAACCAAAACATAGTTAGAACTAATTATTAGGTATTAGCTTATCTTTAAATTATTTGAAATGTACAGCACAATTATACTCTCGAAAAAAATAACAGATAACAAACATGTTTTTAAAATAATAGCTACCATTTATCAAGAGCTTAGTAAGTATTACTTTACTGGTATTAACTCATTCAGTCCCGTGACAATCCCATTAGCCAGGTACTGTCTTAGTTAAGCAAACAGGCAACTGAGGCACAGGGACAGTCTTAACTCCCCTGCAGTAACACAGCTGGTCAGTGGCAGTCCCCAGAACAGGAGCGTAAGAAGCTGGCCTTCAAAACTCTTTACCACTAAATCATAGTGTTGTCCAAGATACAAATCATTTCTATTAAACCAGAAAGGTGGTGTCATCTTTACTGCTAAAATAAAAACGAGTTATGTCTAATCAGACATAAAAGCAATTACTGAACACCTAAAATGTGCTACATACTATTGTCAGCCATTGTAGCTAGCATTAACAGCAGCCAACATCTTAGCAATTACTGAGTGATTAATGTGACAGGGACTGTCCTAATGAGCCACTTTAAATCTGTCTTCCAGATCAATCCTTACAACAGTCCTGTGAAGTGCATACCGTACCTATTTTGCAGATGAGAAAAGCACTGAGGTGTGAAACAGTGCCTCTCCCTCCTCCAAATCCCATCGCAAATTCACTGGTAGAGCCCAGATGGCTACAGATGTCTGACGTCAAAGCCCGTGTTTGTTAAAGCACACTGCAATGCCTACAGATCTGACCCCAACTACCACATAAGGACATTTTTTTTTGTCCTAATACCTAGAGTCTTATCTCATGTTCGAGATATAATAACACAAAAGGATAAGACAGTAATTTAAAATAATTACATTAAAAAAATCAAGCCTTTGTGTACCATTCTTGCCAAATCCTACATCAATATTAATGGTTGATATTCCAAGTCAGCTGAAGTAAACATCCACCTCCCAGCCAATCCATGTATTACAGCTGAGTGTAGGATGTTTACATGAACTGCAACTTGGTTTAAAGCAGGACTAACAAAACCCTTTACTGTGTTTATATTGGTCTTTAACCTGATGGTCAAATTTATATTAAAGTACACATGATGACTTATATTTTTTAAGAAGGTAATTTTGTAGAATCTGTTGAAAAAAGAACTGGTACAATGATCCACAGAAATGAGGCAGAGTCGGGAGGTATTTTGAGATGAAGTTTAGAATCCAAGGGAAAAGGCAGAAGTGATATTCTTTTCACTGAAATAATTTATGGCAATATATGCAGACATCCTGTAAATGTTCCAGATCTAAATGTGGCTGATCTTACAGGCGCTCATCTTCCTATATCCCTCTCTTCAAAACAAGTGAACCTGCATTTATAGGAACCCATTTAGTGGCCAGTATGATGCCTTAATCATCCATTCTTCCTCATTAAGAAGATTCCCATTTGGGGTAAAAGACACAATGAATAAAACACCTCTGAGGAGCTCAAAGCTTAGCTGTGGTCTTTCTTGTCCTCATTTTTCATTTCTCTTCCCCTCCCCTGCGCCTCTCTGAATCTCCCCCACATTCATAATTCAGACAATTTCACTGCAGGAACATCTTTCCCACATTCTCTGATCTCTTTCTACCTTGCACCGTCCTAAGTGTGTTAAGTTACCCACAGAAATCCCCTTTCCTCTCTCTGCATTCCTCTGATTAAACTAATATTACCACAAATGCCTCTAGTAAGCATTAGAAGTGGCCTTATCGATACACTTGCATCAAAGAAGAGGAAATCTTCAAATCTGGAAGTAAAATTAAATATAAGAACCCCACTGCTGGCAAACCAAAAATCTTTGGAATTTTACAGGCATCTGAGGACCTTCCAGAACCTCCTAAGTCTCTACCTGGCCTGGCCTCTTGTCCCCTTCGGGCTACTTTTCCTGAAGTATCAAGTCTCAAGATTAAACACACACACACACACACACACACACACACACACCCTTTATTTTTTTCCCCTCTAAGAGTATTGTTTTCTGTTTCAACTACCCTTACTGCAACAGATTTTTTTTTTCTTCTGCTTTTCTTTGCAAATACATTCAAATGGGGTTTTGGGGGCTAGCCAGTTAATATGATACTTTCTCCAGGGGAAAAATGGGCCTCAGGTTTCTAACAAACCTTTTTAAAATCAAACTTTTGGATTACTACATGTTTTTAAGTTGGGGATTTAATTTGTTTTTTTAAATTCAGTCATTAAATGGGCAAATCCCGAATGGGGAAAAGAATGTAAGTAAAATGAGCCCCACAGTTCTGAAAGCATGGACCCAGAACAGAGGTATCAGCAGCACCTGGGAATTTAGGGGGAAAATGCGCCTTCTCAAAGCCCCACCCCAGACCTCCTGAGACAAACTCTTGCAGGGCCCAGCAATCTGCTTCAATTAAGTCCTCCAAGTAATTCTGATACACACTATTTGAAAACCAGCAGACTAATTGTTTCACCAAATATGTTAGAAAGTCAAAGCAAAGACAGCAGTGAACGTCAAATTATTTGGAAATTTGTAATGTGCTACAGATAAGAAAAAGCCAACGTCGAAACACGTATCGTATGTCCACACATAATTAACCAAACTTGGGAAACCATGACAGAGACTATTTGAAACAGCATAATTTAAAAAAAATAATTAAGCTCAGACTGATATTCAAACTTAAAAAAAAATTCCTGAATACATGCAGCATGTAGAAAAGCACATTCAATAAATGAAGTTCTAATCAGAGAAATGAAAGGCAGCCGAAGTCGGGAGGTGCTACATGCACTGAGGAGGAAGGCATGCCCAGAATTCAAGTTTACCATACACTTCTGGGTCACCCCAAGCCTCTGAGTCGAGGTGGAAGGGACTCAGGTTATTGAGACCCATGAGGAACCATCCAATGATGTGATGTTAACCAAGAATATCTGTACACAATAATATCTAACTGGAAATGAACTTGACACAATTCCATAGTTGTTTGCTTAAGAAACTAATCCCTAACTAATCTCAAAATATTCATTAAGGAAAAAAACCTTGTCATTTTCAGAATGGTGTTCAGTAACTTAAAATGTTCTGCCTTTGATATTAATTTGATCAAAAAATCTTAAATAGTTTCTGGGCTTGACCACATACTTCTCCCTAAAAACTAAATCAGAAGCTAGGGAAACAAGTTGTTATAGGTTTACTGGGAAATACTGACAATCTAACATTTTAAGGCGTTTGTTCTAAATAATCAATTGCTAAATTTGCAGGCCAATGGGAGTTGGTTCTTCAAAAGTAAAACAGGAGGAAGTCATCTGCAAATGACTAAAAGGCTGTACTCAAGTACACTGAAGCAAGGGCATCCAGAATTGCAGCTGACATGGTCTCCGATCCACCTCATTAGGGCAGAATAATATAGAACAAATGTTATATAACACTGATTGTACCATTAATCCTGTAGCATCAAGGGATAACTGGACTAGCTGGGCAGAGTTGTTATACGGCCTTAGCTTGGATTTGGGCTCTCATTTTGAAAAACCTTTCAAATTCAACTGTGCAAATTATTAAACTAGCCAGTTCCTATCCATTTTACTGAATTTTAAAGCAATAACAAACTTTTTCATAGGAAATAAACAATGCCTGGTTTATCAAAATAATCCTATTACCAGAGAACTCCTTCTGCCTTTTTGAGGGAGCACTTCTAGGGCTCTCAGAAATGGCTCTATCCGTTTGCAGCTATCTGGAATCGAAAGCTCCCAGTGCGCGGAAACAGAGAGTCACGGAATATGCAATAAATCTGCTTCATTAAGAGTTCAGCAGGGATGCCTGATGCATGCTAATTGTCAAGCTTGAAAATTATACTTACAAGTTGCCAAGCTACTTGCATCTGAAGCAATGAACGACCCTCCACTCCTGACCAAGTAAGTCTTGTAAATTACCACTCTAACAAAGGAGCCTTTAAAAATAAAATGCTGTAGCGTGGATACATCTAGAATAGCCACATTATGACCCAAACTGTCATTTGCTCATCTGGATTAAAAATAAAGGAGATAGGAGATAGTGCTGCAATAACATAAAAATTGTTATTAGAATCCTATACATGCATGTTAATGCAGGAAAAGAGAATTATATAAAGATACAATGCCCCTGCCCTCAGAAAGCTTGTAATGCAATAAAAAAAAATACGCACTTAAAATGAGGTTAGCAAGAACTTTATCTTTTGGTTTAATTATGTACTGAACCTAACACAGTATGATGTTTAGCAGTTTAATAATAATTAATAATAATTAATCATAAAAATACCAATGCTTTATTGAAGAGAAAAATTTCAATAAAACAAATGTTTCCCAGTGTCTAACAGACTATAAATTTTAAAATGCAGAAAAGCTGCTATAAAATTATACACGATCAATTAGTCTACCCTGAATGCCCTCAGAGAAAAGCCCCGTATTATTCAGCTCTGTGGGGAAACCCAAAAAATAGATAGAGTACACCTGTTTACAAGGCGTCCATACTCTAATGAGGAAAAGGCAAGCGGGAACCTGAAAATACCTGGGAAGATACCCTTACTGAAGGGAGACAAGCACAACCCTGGGGAAACGCCGTGCGCAGGCTCGGGGGTCTGCCGCCGGGCACGTTTCACACAGGGGTGCCTGTGACATCACTCGGGGTGAGGCGTGCAGGAAATTAGGGGGGTGCGAGGACAGAGATCAAGTTCACGTGCACACCTCTTCACTACAGAGAAACTGAAATTTCTAGGTTTATGTTGCTGGGTGCTGGTAGGCTAAACCTAATCTGCGCAACTTCTAAGGAATTTCTAAGGGAAGAAATCAGTCTCCTGAACTGCTGGGAAGTTAAACTCCAGCCTACCCTGGAAAAGCAGTAAGGAACGACAAGTTCACTGACAGGGCAAAACAAACCTAAGAACCCCCCGCAGAAACAAAGTTTTGCACTAAATTGTCTCAGGCGCAGTAGCAGTGGCGGCGGTGGCACCTTGGCCTCTGGGAAGCTCAGGCCTGGCCCAGCGCAGGGGGTCCTGCCGTCAGCACCTCAGCCGACACCACGGGGGCAGTTATTGAAGGCACCTAGATGTTTCTGGTGCTTCCCGTGCACTCGACAGCCTCGCCAATCCCACCTCTCAGGGACAATCAGAGCAAGTGATGTCTGCGAATAGCCGGTAGCAGCAAACATCTGACTGAAAGCTTTGCTTTGTCTTACAGCTTCCAGTCGGGGATGTTTACAACAACAGACTTTCTTGACAACAAATGAGCAGAAGGAAGAGACACGCATGCGGCCTGTCACCTTCTTTAGCTAAAGATTTACAGGCTCTTTAGGGCTGAATGATGCCTGTGACACTCTGGGACAAAAATAATGTTGTTATTAATTACTTAGTAAGAGAATATGTGGTCCATCAACTGCAATTCTTCCTAAACAGACTGATTAACAAAGCAGATACACATTATAAATTTAACTTGGTAAATATGCTAAATTAAAGATAGTACACAGTTATCCTACATGAAGATATTTTTCTACTTAATACATGCAAAAATGAGTTTCTCTCTCTTTCTAAACCTAGAGTTTCAAGATTGTTAAGAAAAAACACAGCAGAATGACAGTCCTGATCCCCTAATCATCAGTGACCATACACCCACCCAAACCAGTCTCAATTTACGCATGTTGCCCTGGTATTACTATTAAAAATGATGCCCTTCATTAGCAAAAGTGTCCTAATTTAGACTGCCAATACAGTGGGTTTTACTGGCAGTAGATCTACACTGAGTAGGAGTCTAATATTTTTTCCCCTATCCCCATTAGATTTAGGTTAGGGATGTATAGTCCATGGAAATGAACAAAGCAAAGTAGAAAGTAAGAGGAACAGACTCATGACTTGGCTTTGTTTATAAAGCAATACACTGAAACCATTTTGTTTACTATGCTTTCCTATTTACCTGAAAGAGAGAAGGAAGGCTAAGCAAAATATAGTAATCTACACCCCATCGAAACCAAGACTTGCTTTAATCTAAAACACACAAAAATATTGTTTCTTAAAAAATATTAAAACAGCTAGAGTCTACGATTAAGTCACAGTGATTTCCAAGAAGTGAACACACATCCATCTTTTTAAAAGCCTGTGTGTGGACATACACACACATACACACACACCCTATAGGACAACTACTGAAAATACCAATATACACAAATACACTAATTTTCCAGTATCAATTTTTTTGGAGTATGGATTTTTCTAGAGTAAGAGATTTCAGTCTTTTACCCTGTGATAATATTTAAAGGTTGCTCTGTAATAGTTTTCATTTGTTTAAATGTTATAAATAACTTTTACCCATTACAGAATATAGAAATAATGAGGAAGGTGCATGTGGTCTCTATAGATACAAGATGACCTTCATTGTTTCTGAAGACAAATACTTNATAAATAACTTTTACCCATTACAGAATATAGAAATAATGAGGAAGGTGCATGTGGTCTCTATGGATACAAGATGACCTTCATTGTTTCTGAAGACAAATACTTAAAAAAAAAAAAATCCAGTGACTATTTACAACAAAGACTATCCAAGCTGTTCTACAACTGAAAATTTGCAGATTTAAATGAAAAAAAAAGGAGTTATTTCATGCCTAGGTAGGCACAGGATACTTGACTAATTAGGATGCTGCACATTAAGTTGCAATGAACCAGTTATTACCAACTCTTTCCTTCAATTTCCATCTCTGTTCTCAGTTTAATCTTTTTAGAGGTTGATCACAAGAAAGACACTTTTTATCAAAGCTACTATATTTAACTCATGTGCATAACAGACACTTTTCTTCAGGGTTATGAGGTAATTCTGTCAAATGCCATACATTTGTATAGGATATATTTTTTTTAAGGTTTTTTTTTTTTTTTATACCTTATTTGACACAGAGATAGAGTGTAAGTAGGCAGAGCAGCAGGGAGAGGGAGAAGCAGGCTCTCCGCTGAGCAGGGAGCCTGATGTGGGGCTCAATCCTAGAACCCTGGGATCATGACCTGAGCTGAAGGCAGCCACTTAACCAACTGAGCCACCCAGGCGCCCCAAGTATAGGATGTATTCTTGAAGACAGCTGAAAATTAAATGTACAGAAGTTGGATAATAAAGCATGCTATAAGAAAATCAATTACCAAATACATTTTTGATACCATCTTTACTTAGAACATAAAATCTGTATTTCATAAATGTTCTTTAATTTTGTTCTGTTATTCATAATCAAACACACAGTGGGGCACCTGGGGGGCTCAGCCGCTTGAACATCCAACTACTGGTTTCAGCTCAGGTCCTGATCTCAGTGTCCTGAGATGGAGCCCTGCGTCGGACTCCCACTCAGCGGGAGTCTGCTTGAGATTCTCTCTCCCTCTCCCTCTCCCTCTGCCCCTCCCCCAACTTATGCTTTCTCTCTCTCTCTCTCTCTCTCTCAAATAAATCTTCAAAACAAAGAGCACACACAGTAAGCTGTGGATAAAGGTACTAAATGACTTCCATTTCAGGGCGCCTGGGTGGCTCAGTGGGTTAAAGCCTCTGCCTTCGGCTCAGGTCATGATCTCAGGGTCCTGGGATCGAGGCCCGCATCGGGCTCCCTGCTCAGTGGGGAGCCTGCTTCCTTCTCTCTCTCTGCCTGCCTCTCTGCCTACCTGTAATCTCTCTCTGTCAAATAAATAAATAAATAAATCTTTAAAAAAAATGACTTCCATCTCTGTCACAAATGTATTTTCGAATATTTGAAAATTACCCTTCTTACTACCCCTTTTCTGCTTGCAAATATTTATAAAAATGGGCAAAACATAATATTACATATATACAAACAAGTTATTTTAATCTTCAGAAGTTATCCACTTATATCTAATTTAAAATATTGTTTTCAGGGCGCCTGGGTGGCTCAGTGGGTTAAAGCCTCTGCTTTCGGCTCAGGTCATGATCTCAGCATCCTGGGATCAAGGCCTGCATCCGGCTCTCTGCTCAGCAGGGAGCCTGCTTCCTCCTCTCCCTGTCTCTCTGCCTGCCTCTCTGACTACTTGTAATCTCTCTCTCTGTGTCAAATAAATAAATAAAATCTTTTAAAAAAAATAAAATATTGTTTTCAAAAATAGGAAATCAGGGCACCTGGGTGGCTCAGTAGGTTAAGTGTCTGCCTTTGGCTCGGGTCATGATCCCAGAGTCCCAGGATGGAGCACATCGGGCTCCCTGCTCACCAGCAGTCTGCTTCTCCCTCTGACCCTCCCCCCTCTCATGCTTGCTCTCTCTTACGCTCTAACAAATAAAATCTTTAAAAAAGTAGGAAATCTACTTAATGCTATACTTGAGGAAAAGAATCCTCTTCTAAAGACAAGAGGTATAAATGACTCTATCAAACTTACCTTTCACAAAGTCAGCTTGCATTGTCCCCTTGAAGAGATCACATCTGTTCAATCAAATCCTTACACTTCCTCTAACACACTAGCTGTGTGCCCTTGAGTAAGTCACAACTATTCAGAATTAGTTTCCTAATCTGTAAAATAACAAAATCCTGTAACATGAATTAAAAATAAACTGAATGGTTGTGAAGATTAAATAAGTATAAAAGCATATTTGAAATAATAAAGCACTACATGGTATTAATGGTGTTCACAGGTTTGCACTCACACTTTCTTGAAAACCTTCCATCTGAAAGCAAAAGTCTATATCTGAAAGACCTGACAACTGAGAGATGGTCATCTGTGTGAATACAGAGTTCTACAGAATTTCATTTGACGTGGCGGCAACTAACTCAGGCAAAAACAAGCAAGCAAGCAAACCACTGGCTTCATTCCCACCGAACAGGCTAACTGGGTCCATCTATAAGTGATGATATAATGACAATAATATTAGAAACACTATTCTCTGTTTTTACTTTTCAGGTAAGAAAATCTTATTAAAATGTTAACTTAAATAGCATTTTAAGAATTACTGTGTAAACTAAGTCATAACCAAACTCACACTTACCTGGCTCAAGGCCAAAAAAAAAAATTTCTTTTAGTCACTCAAACAGTTGCATTAGTTACAATTATATTTTAAAGACTCAAAAGTTCTTCTTTCCATTGGCAAGTATTATAAAAAATCCCTGTGATATGTGAAAAGGTTTCAAAGCAATTGGAACATTCTTACATCAGGTTCCTATCAATGGATCTGCAAATTAAAAATCATTTGTAGATGCACCTACAAGGTTAGAATGCTCACTCCACAGCTAACTTGAAGGTCACTAAACGGGCAGAGCAGCCACAAGTGCACCAAATGTATCCGACATATCTGAGACTTCTACAGAGAGCTGGGAAACTCTGACTCCCACTTCTGACTACTGGCACCACCTCTGGCTGTGCCGGCTCCTCAGGCACCGGGACACACATTCTCCAGCAGCTCCACGGCCCCCTCACCCACAACAGGCAGTGGCACGCTCTGAGGCGGGCTGCTAAAGTAGACACGCAGGGTGCAGGACATCTTGCCTGTACTCAGCATGTCACGGATCATCATGCAGAGACCTCGGACTCCAATTACTGTTAGTGGAGCCCCTGATGAGCCAGGCTTCCACTGGGCCTCACAAAGGTGGAAGACACCCATAGGTACTTCTCAACCAACTAGTAACCTTTTATAGGCACACCTTTTGGGAAGCCTTGGCCTACAGAATTTATGGAATGATTAGCTGTTTCAGGCACTCATCTAGGTGTTGGGGGAGAGTGATGAAATAAAGCTGGTAAGATACCAGTTCTCCTTTTCAGAAATGACAATCTAAAGGAAGCTACAGGTTGAATGAGGTGGTGAAAGGAATTTAGAAGAACCAATGAGGATTTTTAAAGCAAAAAACAAGACTGGATCCCTGTTTCAAGATCACACTGCTAGTGCTACAGATGAAGACCTGAAGGGCGGGGGCAGGAGGTGGTAAGGATAAGGGACTGAGGAGAAGGCTATTGCAGTAGTGGGATCATGGAGGCCTGCTTCATGATGATGAGGAAGATTTTTAGAAAATGTAGAGATAAAAGATTTACTTAAAGGTAGAAATCTTCACAGTTTCTTATTGTCTGCACAGCAGGTGTTAATGGTTTGTTGACAAATCCTGAATAATTTTGTTTTTTATTTTTCAATCTCTGGCTATATCTCTGGCATTTGTTACCATATCATGTTCCTTTTTCTTAAAAGCAGAGGGAAGGATACATTCTAGGAAATATCCTAGTTGCCAAGATTCTAGTTCATTTATGTCTTATTCTAATTTTATAAAGGCTAGCACCTGAGTTGTTGGCTGTATCTTCTGGGATGAGGAATTTTAGATAGTAAAGAAAAGGCATTAAAAATAAAGAGGGGGAAACCAATTGTCAACTATTTCGTGGAAGAAAACAGTACACAGGAGACAGAAAAATTAAAAACTCAAATCAAGGCCAGCGAGCTATTTGAGAAGAAAAAGTATGAGCATGGACTTAACAATTCCCTTAAAGTTTCAAAAGAAAGAAAGTGTGACAAAGTAGCCTGAGGACAGAATGAATAAACAGCAATAGAATTAAGATCATGCTAACTATATTCCAAACAAACCCCCCCCACAGGAAACCATACATGCTGAAGACTGGGATGCAGAGTTGGAGACATCCCTCTGATGTAGGAAACTGAAAAGGGTACTCCAACAGCAGGCAACAAACGTGTGTGAAAAGCACTGAAGGTGTCAATCGGGATGCCACTGTGGAAATTTGTATAATTAAAAACAAGAGAAATAAAAACTTTAGCAATCAAAATACTGCCATTCTCAGTTCAGGAAAAAACAAGTACTTTCATACAGCTAGAATGCTGGGAAACGCATTCAGCAAGCACTGGCACGCATATTTCTCTTCAATCTTTTGAAAGGACTAGCATACACAGTATCCAGAATCGCTCACTGTGACAAAATGATCACGTGCAACCCTAATACCGTAATTCTGTTAACATTTAGAATTTGAACCACAGAGCCTTCACCCTTTAGCATTTTTTTTTAATTCTCTTCCAATAGTCTCTTAGGAAGGCCGTAATAGATAATAATTAAGAATGTGAGAGCTTTACAATCAGAACTAGGCCACCATTTAACTTTGCGACTCTGGGAAAGTGACTTTACTTTTCTGTGGCTACTTTCCCATCTGTAAAATGAGAAGTGAAAATATCTACCCTGTAGGGTTATTGTGAGGACTGAATGAGATAACATTCACCAAATGCAGAGATCGGCAGCAGGCGCACAGTTAATATGCAATAAATGGAAGGAGAAAAAAAGAGAAAAAGATTCTTTACCTCCTCTTTCCACTTGGTTCACACAGCTTTTCCCATGTTCAATTCTTTACATTTCCCTTTTATGAAAACTGTTCATTCATCAAGGCCTAGTTCAAATGCCAAATCCCCCGTTAAAACTTCACCAACAAAAGCAGCTACTTAACTGTACTATAGCCGAGTATCAATAAGAACCGTTAACACGTATCCGGTGCTTACTCTGTTATTGGCAGCATTCTTAGTGGGTCAGGAGTATTAACACATCTAATCCTCCTAACGGCCCTGTTAGGTAGGTACTGGTATCATTCTGTTTCGTAAATGAGGAGTAGGAGATGGAAAGCAGTCTGCCCAGAACCACACAGGAGCTGCTGGGCTGGGCTCTGACCCCGCAGCCTGGCTCCAGAGCCCGTTCTCACCCATGCCGCATGCCTCCTCTGTCAACTGAGAAAAATGAGTAATAATTGCAAACACCTTCGGAGAGCTGACAGTTTTATATTTAGTACAGCTGGAGATGTTTTCTACACAATCTAAAACCATTCATGATAGATAGCATATTCACCTTTCACAGAAAATGCCTCTATAGTTCACTTTCTCAATCTACATGAAATAAAGAGGGGGGCAGTTATTCACACATCTTGGTTCTATCATTTTTAAACTGCTAATGTGAGTCCAATTTTTTTAGTTCGCAGGTCTAAAATTCTACCTATCTTTCTCATAAGGTCCAGGAGATAATGGAGATGGATAATTTTATCCTCAGATGACCCAAGAGATGGAGAATGCCCGATCACCTACTATAACAGATTGTCAAAACTGGCTGTTTTCTAAGACTCTGTGAAAAATAATACAGTCATCAGGAATCGATCACCTAATACTCTTGACAATGTATGTTATATTCGCAGGTTCTGATTTTACACACACACACACACACACACACACACACGATGTCACAGATATTTCTGGTAGATAAAAGATACTGATATTATTCTTCAAACTATGGCAAGCTCTGGACTACAGAATTCCATTTTATTACCAAAGAAACAGACCCCCGCAAATATGACCATTCTTCATGTGGGAGACAAAAAGTACCTCCCCTTTTTAATCAAATGTTATAATACAGAATCAAGGGCAAGAATAAAACATACTTGCCTACAGGACAGTGTTTAGGTTACAGAGAAATTACAAACTTTTGAAAGAGAAAGGCTTAAAAGGAAACTACTGTTTCTCCTTTAATTATAACAGTGCTATTTTACCTACCTGTTCTCTGAACGCATTTTTGGAGGCTTTAAGATTCAGAAAGTGTTAGAACATCAACAATGTGCTAGTTTTCTTAGGAATGGCCATCCCACCCCCCAAATAGAGTAAAAAGGTAAATGAGTCAAAGTAAACAAAAAATTGATGTTTCCATTTCCTTTAAAAATTTTTCAAAATTAAGAATTAATGAAATCTGTATCACCTGAGAGGAGAAATACAACGAGTACTCTTAAATTCATCTCTAACTGGGTTTCTATTTAAAATAAGACATGCTGCTGTCCTGATGGCTTATCCTGGCCATGGATAAGCCTCAGTGTTCTCAAGTGGCAGGAGTAGAGCTGTCAAGACAAATCTTACTGGTCAGATATGGTCTGACATATGGCTTTCAAACTGGCCTATGTTTCGCCCAGGGCTATGGTTAGGAGGCAAAAGAGCATGGGAAAGGCTAAAAAGCAGAAGCAACATAGTATATATCCTACACAAGGGGCCAGGCACTCACTGGTGCAGGTAAACAGACTCCAAACTTATAGTCGCTCAACAGACATGCTTAGCACTTACACCCACAACACACTAAATTTGTCTTATAGTGGCATTTAACGTATACGGCAACCGTTTGTTTACTTGTCTGTTTCCATACTAAGAGAGGGCCTGTCTGATTCATCTCAATTTCCTCAGTCCAGGGATAAGTGTAAAAAAGCATAGGTGTAAAATAAATAAGAAACAGAAAAAGGCAGCAAATGTAAAGCAAACTGATGTCACAGTCTTTTTCCTGGTCCCACATTTCGCCTAAAGAATCTCTCATCCTGCAACTGGGGGATAATAAAAATCAGGCTTATTTTATTTTATTTTATGTGTTTACATGTGACCTATTTAACCTCTCTGGATCTAAACTGCCTCCTTTATGAAAGGAATTAACAGAAAATAATTCTTAAGGTCCATTCAGCTCAATAATTCCATGATTCTATAATGAAATCATAAAGATCTGTTACTATTTATCAAATGCTTCCATGTGGTCAATAATTATGCTCATACCTGAAACCAAAGTTGTGCTCTTTCCAGCTGCTAGTCAACTGCCACACGTACTTATAAAAAAAAAAATCCAGAAAACACTATTTTTGAAAATACATACACGTGCATAAAAAAATCTTAAGTGAAATTTAAAAGATTTAAATAGCATTTGCTTTAGATAACATAGATTTAGCTTGACAGAATCGGTTAGGATTTTTATATCAGGAAAAATAAGTAGTTTAATGTTTCTTGGGCGACGAGAAATCCAAGTTACGCTAACGTATACAGCTGGTTCAGCTAGGTTGATGTTCCCAAGGGTCCATGGAACATTTCCATCCAATATACATGCCATTTTCTTCCTTAAAACCCTCCAGCGGCTTCCCACGGCACTTAGAAAAATCCAATCTCCTTACTGTGGCCTGCAAGATGCTACCCACACTGCCCTGACTTCTCTTCTCCAGCAGCATCTCCAAGGCTTCTCTCAGCAACTCCAATGTGCCAATTCTTTCCCACTTTATAGGCTGTGCACTCGTTCTTCTCTCTGCAGACACGTTTCCTGCAGATCACATACCTGGTTCCTTCAAATGCTTCTGGGGTCTGTACTGATACACTACTCACTCAAAGAGGTCTTCCCTGCCAGCCCTCTCAGAAGTAGCCTCCCCACTCCAGTAATTCTCTGGTACATCTCTGATTTTCTTCATAGCTCTTATCACAACCTGAAATTATTTGGTTTGTTTATTCCTTTAACTTGTTTACGGCCTGCCTCTCCTGTCTTAACCTGCCAGGATGGAAGTTTTAAAAGAGCAGGAACCTTGCTTATCTTTTTTACTCCTATAATTCTAGAACTTGGAACAGTGCTTTTTATTTATTTATTTTTTTTTTGGAGAAAGTGAGAAAATTATTCTAAATTTATAAAGAAATGCTAATAGTGTTAAACATCTGTTGAATAAAAATGAAAGCTGTTCTGTAAAAAAGGACTATCCCAGGCTCTTTACACAAAGCATCAATCTCATTTAAATGGCTCCATGAAATGGATATCCCTCCACTTTACAGATGAGGGACTGAGGCTCAGAAAAAGTTAAATGACTTGATGACAGAAAGAAGGGCAAAAGGTGATGCCTAAAATATGAACTTTTATTTTCTCCCAAACTTTCTCTTTCCTTTTTAAAAGGTAAAGGCTCGGGGCACCTGGGTGGCTCAGTCTGCCTTCAGCTCAGATCAGGGTCCTAGGATCAAGCCCCTCCCTGCTTAGCAGCGAGCCTGCTTTTCCCTCTCCTCCCCGCTTGTGCCCTCTCTCGGTCTCTCAAATAAATAAAATCTCTAAAAATAAATAAAAGGCATCAGCACCTCCACTCTGCTAATTAACTAGGTTCTAGAGTCTAAATCCACCTACTTAATCTCCAAAATATTTAATGGCTTAATCCTATGATACAAAAAAAGAAAGGTGACTTGAATGAGCTAAGATACTTAAAATGAAGATGATTCCAATAAATAAGAAAAGTGGGAGATTAGTAACATTAGGAAGTATCTAAAATAATTCATATTTTTAGGGGCATCTGGGTGGCTCAGTCAGTTAGGCATCTGACTCTTGATTTCAGCTTAGGTCTTGATCTCAGGGTCCTGAGTAGAAGCCCCATGTTGGGCTCCATGCTGGGCATGGAACCTGCTTAAAACAATTCATATTTTTAAAAGGGCAGGTCTAAAAAGATGAAAGTAATCCTAACCTAGAATGAAAACACTGCCATTCAGCTGTTTTAAGAATCATGAAAAGACTACAGTTAAAAGAACAAAAAACAAAAACAAATTAGTGAATTAGCAACAATCAGAAACTCAACTTCTAAAAGTATATATCCTCTATACACTATATATATATATATATACTGTCTATATATATATAGTATATATAGTGTATATATAGTCTATATATAATAGCATTAAAAAATAGGACATACTTAGGGACTGTGGTGGTTAAATTTTATGCATCAACATGGCTATGTTTTACGCCCAGGTCTTTGGTCAAACACTAGTCTAGATGTTGCTGTGGAAGTATTGTGTAGACTTGCCTGACATTTTCAGTCAGCAGACATTAAGAAAAGGAGATTAGCTTCCATAATGTGCCTGGGCCACATCCAATCAGTTGAAGGCCTTCAAAGCAAAAAACAGGTTTCCTAGGGAAGAAGGAATTGTCTCAAAACAGGAATGGTAATTCTGCCTAAGTTTCCAGCCTGCTCACACAAGCTACAGACTTTGGACTCAGGACAACGTCAACTCTTGCCCGAGGTTCCAGCCTGCTGGCATGGCCTATGGATTTCGGACTTGCTAACTCCCACAGTCATGCATGCCGATTTCTTAAAAGCTCTCACTCTACATATACATACCTACACCTACCATACGACTGGTTCATCCACTCATTTACCCAAGAGAAATGAGGGCATATATCCGACCAAAGACATGTATGTGGATGTTCAAGGAAGTTCTATTTGTAACAGTCAGAAACTAAGAAATAACCCAGTCTCGATCAAGAGGTGAATGAACAGGACACAAAAACTATAGTATATCCATACGACAGAATTCTATTTAGCAAGAAAAAGGAATAAAGTATTGATGCATGGTACAACATGGATAAATCTCAAAATAATCATGCTGGGGAAAGAAGCTAGACCAAAAAAGAGTATAAACTTTATTCTAGGACATGCCAACAAATATAAGTGAAGGAAAACAAATAGTGGTTGCTTGGGGGAGAAATGGGGTAGCATTACCAGGAGACTTCTGCGGGTGAGATGGTTATGTTCAGTATATTGAACGTGGTGATGGTTTTTGTTTTTGTTTTTTTTTTTTAAAGATTTTATTTATTTATTTGACAGAGATAGAGAACACAAGCAGAGGGAGCTGGGAGCCTGATGCCGGACTCAATCCCAGAACCATGGGATCAGGACCTGAACTGACGGCGGATGCTTAACTAGTTGACTGAAGCACCCAGGCGTCCCAATGGTGACGGTTGTATGGGCATACATACATGTCAAAGCTTATCAGATGGTACACTTTCAGTATGTGCAATTTACTGTGTAACAATATCTCAATAAAGTTGTTTTAAAAAGGTAGACATTAGTTAGAAGTGCTAAAGAAAAATTAAAGACTTAAAGAATAACAAAGGCAGGTTTCTTTACTTGGGATCAACTGTCTACAGAAAACCTAAAAGACCGCTTCACTCCCATCTTGAGTCAGCCTTTTTAAACAAGAAGAATGATTTTTTAATCTGGGAAGGGTAAAAAAGGATTAAGGGGAAAAAAAGAAAAAAGTAATTGAAGCCCAAAATAAAAAGGAGACAGAAAAAGAAGAAGGAATTGCTTTAAATTAGTATTTATAGATCAAGAAAAATCGTAACCTAAGACATTAAATATATCTCCAAGTTTGGTAACTTCTAACGAATCTTAAGGCAATACCACGAGGATGGCTGTAGAACTCATGCAAAATTCTAGAACAGATATTTTTTTAAAATATGATAAGTAAGGAGCCAGCTTCTCTAACATTATATTTGCTCCTGGTCCTCAACCCTTTCCAATGATTCCTTCTTGGATTGCCTTCTGCGTTCTCGTCTCACCTGTCCCCTATATCCCAGCCCTTTCCAGATCCTTGTTCCACTTCCACTCTCACTCCACCACAGGGCTTGTAACCTTCCAGGGGAAATCGCAATTTCCTTTGAGAATGTGATGAATGCTACACCCCACAATGATGTACATCCACATAAAACTTTACATGTAATTACTGCTCCCCTGAACCCTGGGCATGTATTCCTTACCTTGTCAGTGTGAGGAAATTCCTCTCAGAATCCCAGCCTGGGCTTTGTCTAACATCCCCACGCAAAGTGAGATGTACACATAGCTGTGGTAATGGGAAATCTGAATGCTCACAAACATAATTGACATGGAACCCAGGACCTTGTATTTTTCTGGATCTGTTGGTGAAGTAGTTCAATTAGGTAGATTCTTAGGTTACCGAGTGAGTGCTGATTAATAGATTTATGAAGGTTTCTGCTGACTTTCTATAGAAGCCCATCCTCTTATTTTTTTTTTTTAACAAAAGGTGATTTGAGTGAGGATTTAGAAAACCATGCTGATCAAATTTTGAATGATAAGAAGTTTTAACAGTGAGGAGCTGGATCACAAACCCACTCAACACACTGACTAATTCAGCCTCAGGGTGATATGAAGGTCAGCAAAGAGCCCCTTCAAAGTCCTTTCCATATGTATATTCTCCTTTTCCCCAACTACCACCTGTGGACACTGAATGCATTCACCAAAACTGCACTCTCCTTGAGGACAAGGCCTACATCTTCTTCCAGGTCTTCATCTAGTACCCTGAATGATGACAGCATCACACTGTGGTTTGGGGTGTATTCTATTACAGTATGACTCCAAATAACAGATGACTCCAAAATCATGGTGCCTACAACACAAGGGTTTATTTCTCACTTATGTCAATAATGGCCGTCACAGATCGGCTTCAGCTCTGCTCCATCATTCTGGGACCAGCTCTAGCTAAGGCATACTGGTTCCATGACAAAGGAAAAAGAGCTGCTGGCAAAACCACAAGATGGAATTTAAAACATCTGCTCAGGGGCACCTGGTTGGCTCAGTTGTTAAGCGTCTGCCTTCGGCTCAGGTCATGATCCGGGGGCCCTGGGATCGAGCCCCGAGTCTGGCTCCCTGCTTGGCGGGAAGCCTGCTTCTCCCTCTCTCACTCCCCCTGCCTGTGTTCCCTCTCTCACTGTGTCTCTGTCAAATAAATAAATAAAATCTTAAAAAAAAGAGAAACATCTGCTCAAACAAGGAACATGTCACTTCCTTTCACATTTTATTGGTCAAGGAAAGCCAAATGTCCAAACCTGATTTCAACAAAGTAGGAAATATAATCCTCCTACAGAGGGGACCCTCCTAAAGAAAGGCAACAAATTCTTTTTAACAATAAAGCTATCCACCACAGTGCCTTACCAATACAAAGTGCTCAGCAACTGGCAGTAATTATTTGCGTGCCAGGCCACAAATACCACCGGGCAGAGACTGTTCTCTGTCTGGCTCACTGATGCACCAGCACCACAGAGTGCTGGCCACATATTAAAGGGCATGCTAAATGCTTACTAAGTGACCAGTGATAAGAAGATGAGCATGGGATCTGTTATCAAAAAACCAGTGACGTAGTCCCACAGCTGCCAATTCCTGATTTAGTGGAAAGTTGTTCTCTCTTCTAATTCTTGGGTGGCTGTTGTGAAGACTAAATTAAAATATATGTGAAAGCACCATGAAAACTGTGCTGTTTTATACAAATGTTAGCTCAAGTCTCCAGATAGTCAAATGGGATGAAATCTGAAAAAGATAAATTCATTTAAACTTTTATGGTAACGCCAAGACCTCGTATCCTGCATTTACTTTCAAAGATCCAACTGGAAAATAAACAATGAGAAAGATTAGACTTAAAGCAACCCACGTGAGAAGGAGACAAGGTTTTAGTCGACCAGAAGCTCAGTATGATCAAAGGGTAATGTGGCTGCCAAAAAATGTAATGCAAATTTCAGGCTGCATTAATAGAAGTACAGTATTCAGATAATAGCTTCATTGTATTCAGCCATGGTTAGACCACATCTGAAGCAGTTGGTTCAGTTCTGGCCACTGTATTTGAAGAGGTATACTGCTGAATAGACTTTGTCATGAGTTAGCAATGTGGATGGAGAAAGGTTTGTAAACCATGTCATGTGCCTATCTTTTGAGAATGAGCTTTTTTCCCGATTGTGGAAAAAAAATGATCAAATAGGATTTAGTAGTCGTTTGCAGATACCTGAAGAGTTACTGTGTGTAAGAATTTTTTTTTAAAGATTTTATTTATTTATTTGTCAGAGAGAGAGAGGGAGAGAGCACAAGCTGGCAGAGTAGCAGGCAGAGGCAGAGGGAGAAGCAGGCTCCCGCTGAGCAAGGAGTCTGATGTGGGACTTGATCCGAGGACCCTGAGATCATGACCTGAGCTGAAGGCAGCCACTCAACCGACTGAGCCACCCAGGCGTCCC
Organism: Ailurus styani; assembly: GCA_002007465.1. Taxonomy (NCBI): domain Eukaryota; kingdom Metazoa; phylum Chordata; class Mammalia; order Carnivora; family Ailuridae; genus Ailurus; species Ailurus styani. The sequence goes on along the minus strand of LNAC01000270.1, from coordinate 2,234,040 downwards.
ATGTGTAAGAATTTATTGTGTTTCCCATACATAGCCCTAGAATGCCAAGGACCAGTAAGCGAAAGTAAGATGGGAAATAGACTGAGATCAATGAGAAGTTCTTTCCAACAATTAGAAACCTTCTAAAACAAGGAAGGGCAGAGGACAGCATGGGGAAGACGCTATAGAGAAGACAGAACTGGGAAAGTCATAGAAACCTAGCTCACTCCTGTACATAACCCAGCATATTTGAGGCATTTGAAAATGCCAGTATTTCTCTTTCCTGACAAAATAATAATGATATTAATAATAATAGTGACAACGAGGAACAAGAACTGAGATAAGAAGTAAAACAAGAAGTTGTTTGGCCTAACAAACACAGAAAGGCATGCTGTTGAAGGGAAATGAAATTTCAAGGCCAGATAACATTAAACACGAACACAGTGTCCTGGTTTGTACAGAGGAAATAGGCTTAGTCAAAATTGTATTTATTCTAGAAGTTGTTTTTCTTAGCATGACCTACCTGCTATAATTTTCAGGGAGGAGCAAAAAATGTTTCAAAAGTTCCTCCAATGGCAATTAAGCAAAAATTGGCTATTATTAAACCAGTGTTCTGATTACAAGATGATACTAAGTGTATCCACCAGTTGTTCAAGCATTCCTATTTCTCATGGCAGACTATCACACTACACACCACTGGCATTTTAAAAATGGTCCCTTGCACTTATTTTGTTTCCCCATTCTCTTCAAAATCCAGCACTTTCCCCACTCTCATTCCATTATTCGTTCCCACTTCTTCCCTTCACCTCTGGTCTCACTAGCAGGTCATAAAGCAGTATATAAAGACAAATGCCTGCCTGATTTATCTTTACACCATAGTTCCTCATCTGCAAGTCACCCACAGTTAGCAGTGAACACTCAACAGTGCTTGTTAAATTCCTTCCTTTAATGAAACAGTTTTTAAAAGTTACCCATTATGTCTCGTGACACGGAAGAAAGAAAGTCAAAGGAGGCTGTAAGGACAAGCTGGCTCTTATTTGTTATAAGAATAACCCATTCTTTACAAAGTAGTATCTTGGAATACAATTTTCTTCTTCCCATAACATTTTCTTTGCATCCTAAATGGGTTATTTAACAGGATTTCATAGTACATAGGATTTTCATAGCACACAGTACTGACACAAATGACTGACATCCTACTGATTTCCCTCACTGCAGGGAAGGTAATGTAAGAATAAGAGAAAAATAGGTTCACTGACTAATTAAAGTAAATGTGTATGTACCTTTCTGGAATAAATGTAAATTCGGATTTTAAACAATCAATTATTCTAAGCCAAAATCGTAAAGGAAAATATAAAAAAGGAAAAAAGCTGAACACATATCCTCTACTAAAGGAGTATGAAATGTTAGGACTTATTTGGTACAGGTTAAGGCTTGTTTAAGGACTTGTGGCTGCATTCTTATACTTGTTATTTCTCTCCCTCCTCTCTTGTGGGCACTACCTAGAATTGCACAGGTCGTGGGAACACAGTGCACTGCTGCAGATATGAGGAGAACATAGTTTCAAATCTCCCATGTCCATCCATCTGACAGAAACAATCTATACTCCACTGGGAGACTAGAGAATGAGTCAGTAAGGGAATAAAACAGTTGCTAGGTGAAAGACATAGCTAACTAAAAATGTTAAGTTTCTTTTCAATTAGATACTCACATATTAAAGCAATTGTTTTTAAATGGTGCACAATAAACACTCATTTGTTTAAATAAGAAGCCACTAGAAATTAAGTAGAGCTAACATTTATTGTTTTCTGGGTGGTGGGCATTCTCCTAAGTGCTCAACATACATTAGCTCATGTATATACGTCTTCACAGCCATTTAAAGCAGTATTCTCAATATCCTCATTTTACAGATAAGAAAAAGGACGCACAGAATGGTTAAATAAGTTGCAGAAGATCACACAGTATCGACAGGCAGTAAAGGGATATGAATTTAGGCAGGGTAGTGCCAGGGTCCACTTTTTAACCTCTCTGACTGGGCATCAATATATTATACACTCTGACACATGAAGGTCTTGAGTCTATTTGCTTTAGACACACGTGAAGAAATTTTTTCATGAGCAACCAGGACTGTATAAAATTTATAAAATCATTGTTAAAATGCTTTCAAAACCAACTTTTAGGATTAGATAACTAAATCCAACATGCTTCATTTAAGATACTAGAACTTAATCTCATCTTTTCTATGTATCTTTCCGCTTTATTATACTTCATGATAAGTGCAACTGGGTGCCTCTGACATACTTAGCCTGACACTATGTCATTAAAAAAACTTTGCACAGACTAGATCTGGGATGTTTTATTCACATGAGTGTGCATTAAAGTAATTCTACTACTTCTCAAATTCTAAATCCAATTATTCAACAGACATTTGGATACTTAATGAACACCAAGTAGTATGGATACAAAGATAAAATTAGATGGGTTCTGTTCTCCAAGGGAGTCCACAGTTACAAAACAATGAAATAAATGCTTTTATGAAGCTGTGACCAAGGTTCCAAGGGAGCAGAATCCTGCCTAGCATGGTAAGAATGACAGCAGCTCCCTGTGCAAAGGCATGGAGATGTAAGAGAACATTTTCCTCTCAGGAAATATCAAGCAATTTAAGTAGGACTAGAATGAAGGGTTTACATGGAAAGCGAGAGAAAGAGTGAGAAGAGATGAAGAATGAAGCTGGCACTAGATAAAAGTCTTCGAAATCATAATGAAAGGACCCAACCACTGTGAGGATTTAAATAAAGCAGTGATAAGATCAAATATGCTAACAATAGTGGTTATCACACTTTTTATTTTAAACAGAACCCTGCTCTCAAAAGAAACCTATGTAAACTTCCATACTTATAATTGATCAAAGTAAGACTGCACTGGTTGAAATTGGAATGAACCTGCTTGACTTCCTCTAGAACTTTTTACAGAACAGTTTCAAAACCATTGCTTTAAAGAGAAAATTAATATATCCATACAATTATTTTCTTTTAAAAAAAGATTTATCAATCCATTTGAGAGAGAGCACACACGCAAGGGCATGGGGGGGGGGGGAAGGAAGAGGGAGGGAGAGAATCTCAAGCCAGATTCCTGCAGACTGAGGAGCTCGAAGTGGGACCCGATCTCAAGACCTGAGCCAAAATGAAGATTCCGACGCTCAACCAATTGAACCACCCAGGCACCCTTACCATTATGTTCTATTTACCTCATGCCTCTCCCAATGTGATTCTAACTTCTCAAGGATTCATTCTTGTAATTTATCTTGAATTAAGGAGTTAGGAATACACAAAACTAAGCAAAAAGTACTAGACAATAAAAAATAATCAATGACAAACTGTTATAATACAGAAAAAAGAAGATTAATTATAAGACTGTTCATCCTTCAGTTAAACTATAATTTAAGTGACCACACTATCTAACCTAAAAGTTAGGATTTATGGTTGGACTCATCCTAACTAGTGTATTTATGGCCACAGGACAGTCAACACTGGTATAGCATTGGGAAATATAGGATATATGCCTGTAACTGATGTATTTTTTTGAAGATTGGTAATCTTGAATTTTCTTAACAATGACTTTGAATCAGATAATCCTTCCCCACTTACCATCTGAGCATCCGTTATCCCACCTTATAAAATGTGGAGCTCTATGTGATCACTGAAAATGATCATCAGTGTGGAAATGCTTATTTTCTTTAGCCATCAGCAATAATATGTAAACTGATTAAAGATTCCCGTATGCTTCTCCTGGCAGTTTGCTACTCTTGACTCTTCACAGTCAGAAGTGCTAATAAAAAAGCAAGGTTACAGTCTGAAGGAAAAGGTATATAATGATTAATTTAACACGTTTTATATTAAAACAAGCATACTCCCTTTATACAACCAATTTAACGCATACAATGGTTCTCTTTACCTTTATCTTCTCCATTCCTTGCAGTAATGTCTGGGGCATGGTGGGGAGGGTGGTACATAACTACTTAAATAATCTCAGAAGTGTTTAAAGTGCTTTCCCCTTTATAAATCGTGATTAAAAACAAATGTTCAAAACAGTATTTAACATATATAAAGAGTTACAGAACAATCTCACTTTTCTCCATCTGATAAGACACTAAAAAAACAAACAAACAAACAAAAGCCCACCACCCTGGGCTACACTATCATGCATTAAAAGTTCCACCACAGTAAGTGGCTAAAGGCCAACTACTGATAATTATTAAAAGGAGGAAGAGGGGAAAGAAGCATAGGATATAAATTAAATCCAATCATAATCCATCATTTGACCAATATGTATAATATATTTACTTACAGGAATGTTTAAGAAAGGATCCTTAAGCACAATATAAATGTCTTTCTAAGGGAAACACCATTTCCATATGATATTGTAAACTCAGTCCAACACTGATCATTTCTGGGCACAGTCTATACTACCTAAATTTGCCAAAATTGCTAACTATTCTCCTGTAAGTTTGTTTAGGATAAAGACAACTCTCTGATTATAGCAAAAGTAAATTACATCACATGCTCCAATTAAATTACTGCATTTTATGAAAAGAACCTATTAAATCATTCATTTCCACTTCTTTCAAATATAAATGTGAAGACTCCAAAATAGTCGTTAAGAACAAGGTGACTTTTTAAAATAACTTTTTAAAAAAATAAACTAATTGGAAGTAATCCTATAAAAATATACAAAAAATCCTCATATGTAAGACAACAATCAAAACAATACCTGACATCAAACACTTAACTATATATTCAATTAGAAGGTTTCACGGTAAAATTTTCATTCTTTGCCCATTTAAGGGCGAGCTGTTTTGAAAAATATTCCATAGATATTTTTAAATGAGACTGTACATCTACTATTCTGATTTTAATAATACATCAAATAAAGTTAGAACAAATGTTAAATTATACACACTGTGTTTAACTTTCCCTGAAGTAACATAAAAATGTTTATAAAATATCTTTTTTTAATTTTAATTTTAATTTATTTTTTTTAAAGATTTTATTTATTTATTTGCCAGAGAGCAAGCGAGATCACAAGTAGGCCGAGAGGCAGGCGGGGAGATTAGGGAGAAGCAGGCTCCCTGCCGAGCAGAGAGCCCGACTACAACGACGTGGTACTCGGATCCCAGAACCCTGAGATCATTACCTGGGCCGAAGGCAGTGCCTTAACCCACTGAGCCACCCAGGCGCCCTCAAATATCTTAAGATAAATTTATATCTTCCTCTAGTTTGTGAAAATTGTTCTATTTATTATTTTTATTTATTTTTCTGTTCAATTAGCCAACTAATAGTAAGTACATCATTAGAACCTTTCTATTTAGTAATACCTTGTGATTAAAGCATATTCAGTAAGTGAAATTCAAACACTCTCCCAGATGGAACAGCTGTGAGAAGATACACAGGGCAGTTTTTACAAGAGAACTTTCTATTGATGGTGTAGATACCATCCAACACTAAAAACTAGCACAACTGGAGTCTAGAAAATATTAACAAGAATGAAAGAAAATCCTTTAGGGAGAATGACAAAAATACAATTCACAGGATGATCTGTAACTCTGAACTCTGCCTTTCTGATTTTTCCAACTTTTGCCCAAATTTCTGTAGATTATTATAAGGTCCAAACTTTTAAAAATCCCCTATAGAAGATTTACATATACATATCAGTATTAGGAAATATTTTATATTTAAGAAGTCTAGCAAATATTATTTAAAAACCTAACTTTAGATAAAGCATGTTGTACTAATTGCATTTTATAGAAAACTGGGAACAGAAAAATTGACATTTTTAAAGTGACATTGAGTTAAATGAAACTGATAACATACATCAGCCGATGTTCCAAATAAAACTTTTTATTATTATTTTTTTTTAGAGAGTGAGAGGGGAGGGGGCAGAAGGAGAGGAAGGGAGAGAATCTTAAGCAGGCCCCAGGCCCAGCGTGGTAGGGCTCCATCCACCTGAGATCATGACTTGAGATGAAATCAAGAGTCCAACATTCAACTGACTGAGCCAGTCAGGCCACCCTTGGCACAAATATTTTAAATCCCAAATAGTCTACTTACTTTTTGGTATGTATTTAAAAAAATTTTTAATTACATGCCCTCATTAACTGATAAATCCAAGTAATAAGGTTTTTTTTAACCTTACCACGCTCTAAAATTAGCAATCCCTTGAGACAATCCCTTGGAATTTTTTTCAAAAAACTGAAAAAATTTCTTTTAATATCACATCTTCAAATTTCATTTTTACTCACTTATTCAACAGAGGAACTAAGAGCCTGTACTAAGAAATCAATGGCATCATTCAAGCTGTTCCCTCAATTTTTATAATATTCAATTATGCTAAGAGGAACAAAACTGTGCCCATTATCCCAAAGTTGGGTTCTCAACCCATATTCAGCAGGAAAATAATTTCTTGCTTTCTGTCCAAAGCACAGAAACAAAACAAAAACTATTAAAGCACTCAAACACTTCAAAGCTTTGAACACTTACATACCCATATGCTTGGGTCTTATCCTTTAAATTCTGTCTCTAAAAATAAGACTTCTCTAAAACTAGGGAGAAGTGTCACTCTTTGAAGCCAGGCATGAATAGTATAAAGCAAAGTAAATTTGATTAATTATCCATAATAAAGTTTGTGTACAGTTCACTCCTTTATGCTGTATCCCAACATAAAGTTTGAGCTAACCCATAAGCAAGTTCCACTTGTATTAACTCACATTCCTTTTTTGTTTTTACATGGCCCAAGCAAGATGATTTCAGAATGAAAACTCTCCAAGTACCTCATTCGATATCTCCTGCGATTCCAAATAAACCCAACTGCACTAACAAAAAGAAAAAAAAAAGGCTCCCTGGAAAGTTTAGAGAGTACATAGTCCGTCTGTTATCAAAATAGAATTTTTCACAAATGACCCAAAGAGAATTACAGCTTAGGAAAATCAAGCCTTTAATTCTGAGGAATAATTTGCACCTACAGAAAAATTCAAGGTAATGGTTTTCACTGCCTGTGGACTTTAGACCAAATCTATTTATTTTGATTTTGCTGAAGTCTGGGTAAAACCACTCGTCAGCCTATGCTACAGGACCACCGTCCTAGGAACAGTATCTTACAACAAGGTGCTTTTGATACCTTAGTTAACTACACTACCTTGGATGGGCTTCCACACAAACTGACCATAACATTGTGGCATTTTAATTAGGTTTCAATGTACTCCTTAAATGGCACAGCACAAATCAGATGACAAGTTTTCTATTCAGTTAACACATTAATAGGCAGCATACAGGCAGCCTAAGCTCGAATTTAAGAAGCCCATAAATATTAATTTTGTCCCCACTTTTGAGAAAGAGACAACTCAAGGAACATACTGATAAATCTTACATTTTGCCAAAAACCTATTCCTAAATTGCTGTACGCCAAATGATTTTTTGTAAATCAAGTCACGTTTGGTAAGTACCATGTAAAAGGGATTATTTAAAGGCACCTTTAGTGAATCCTCTGTAAAATACAGGATTCTCACATAACTAACCACTACTTAATTTGTTTTGCAATCTTATACTTGTAAATATCAAATTTCTTAGAGCACAGCTGCTTTCCCAGGCCAAATTCATCCCAGTACTACCGCCCTTCTCCTTATTTCCCAAGCTTTAAAAACGTCACCCAAAAAAACATTTTAGCATAGACTATACAAGCAATAAGAGAAAAGTCGAAAAAAGAAGTTTAAGTGATTCTTTTAATGTAAAAGAGAAAGGTATGTATTCTTCAAAAAGAAATCAATGACTTACTTTTGGCAGTGAGCACAATAAATTCCCAATAAAAATGATTTTAGAAAATCAAGATACACCTATCTCAAATCTCTTTCCCACATGTCTTTATCACTTGGTAGAAACTGTTCAAGAATAGTTTATCTCCATGAACACATGACCTCCACGATGCTACCAAGGTCAATGAGACCTACAGGAGGGGGCATATGCTGAGTAAGTGCTGATTTGCCCAATTCTACAGTTCCCTTTAAAAACAGAGAAGGAAGGATGAAAAAAAACATTTATATATTACAGGAAATGATGTTTTAGGTTGTAACAGTCAAGCAGCCCATTCCAGGACTGTTTACAGACATATGTCAGTAATAGCCAACAGGAACAAGACCTCAAAAGGGCGTCAGAGGACTCAGGTACAAAAATTGCTGCACAGAAAGAATTAACAAGATCCCAAACTGAATAATCCTCCTTTACATCTTGTACTGAAACTCTTCGGTACCTTGGGTACATGCCACAACCACTCAATTTTGACGAGGGTTTTCTGTTGACAGAACTTTTTGAAAATGACAAATAATGGGAAGATCCACAATCAACAGAAGCAGCTCCCACGTGTGAGAAAGGCTCAAGTAAGGAGCAAGTTTGCATATGCAGGGCCTGCCAGCAAACACAGAAATCACCAGGTGTCCTGGTTATTCTCTTATCCTTCACAGAAGACTCCTTCAGACATTTTCTCAGCTGTCACAATCCTGCACCTTTCACAAACCACAGGTTTTCCTGGATGAGATTTAAATTTTAAACCACACATTACCCACTTGGTATAATCTGCTTAAGTTGGACTTACTACTCAAAAAATCCTTACCAATTTGAAGCTATTATGTTTGAAATATCCAAGCAACTTCCAAATATGAAAAAATGACATGTGAGAGCTAGCGCCTGATAACTTAAAAGTGACTTCGTGGAGAGCCGTTTAACCGGATCGCTCATTTGAACGTCTGTTACGTGCAGTATAATAGCGGAAAATTAAAGAGGAAAACCCCCCGCAGAACCATGGGTTATTCACAACCAGCCGAGCACTGGGCTGGTAGCAGTCTTCCAAGTTACAGTCCTGGAAGCTCCTGATTGGTGGGAGGCACTGGGTCAGTGTGATTACTTAACCCTGGCAGTTATAACTCAACTCCACTGTGATGAGCTCCAAAGCGTATTACAAAAAGGGGGCTGCCTGAGCATATCAAGTACTACAGTGTCCTCCCATTTTTCTCCCACGGAACACGGGGCCTGACACCTGCCACTCATCCGACAGACATGACCGTGTTTCGGTGCTTCAGAGTTTTGTATTTATTATTTTAAAGCCCACTGGGCATAGATTCAGCTGGGGGTGCTAACGTGAAAGATGTACCCATTTCCTGCATACCCAGGGAAGAACTCATGACCATGCAAGCAGTTCGCTCTCTCCCAAGTAACTTTTTTATCATTTAGTCCTAAAATAACCATAAGCAACAAACACCAAACATTGGCATGGCAACGTCCACACATCATGCCCCAGTGCTACCCACAGGCAGATTTGTTCATCTCTGGTCCCCATCCAGACGGGTCCTCCCGGTCCCTCTCCCTTCCGTCCGGTCCTGCCTGGCTTCCCCGAGTTTTGCTGTGAAATCCGCCACTTTCGCTGGCCCGGGCAGAAGCACAGCGCCTCGTCCCAAGGGCAGAGTTTCTCTCAACTGCCCGAGGACCGCGTCCGGAAAGCTGCCAGCGGACCCCCGCCCCCCCCACCCCGACATCCCCCCCG